>VWPW01011361.1:388517-447971 GCA_013389825.1 Crypturellus undulatus | reverse complement strand
TGGCCCTGCGTGTGCAGGGGGGTTGGACTAGATGACCTCTAAAAACCCTCCACACCCTTAGGCATTCTATGATTCTATGATTCTATGATTCTTTTATAATCACACAGCATTCATCACAGTGAGGCATAAAGCCATCCATTCAAGAACAGTTAGTTCACGAGACATCAGTTACTCCCCCACATGCAGGCTCTGCTTCCCCCAAAACACTGGTTACACGATCCAAGTCTTCCCTCCTCGTGTTATAACTCCTTCTGTTATAACCCACCGTTTTCCTTTTAATACATCACCAAGCACCTATCTGCTAGTTTGCAGCACAGCTGTAAAACAAAACAAACAAAAAGCAAAGAGAAACAGATATAGAATTATCTGGGCACCTCAAAAATCTCAGCCTCAGTCCAAGTCTTTGGCCTCCTGCAGCCGAGTGAACTCCACATACCCCTTGAGAGCTGCCTGGCATAGCAACCCACTGGCATGTGTAGGCCCACAGCTTCTTTTGCAGAACCCAGCTGTGCCAAATAAATCACCTGTGGCCATTTATGTGCAAATAGCCTGTGCCAAGGGGCCTTTTGGGGGGCGAGTTTTGATATGTGCTCACAGCAGCAGTGTCGGAATGGGAACACATAAACATGCAAGGGGAGCAAGTAAACACACGTGCTTTCCTCGCTGCTCTTTCCCCTCCCATGGTGCCTTTGTAACACAGCACTTTGCCTTGCTGAGCAGAGCTGAGAAGCGGCATTTTGCATTAAGTAGATGGCTGTGATAAGGGAGGGAAAGGCACAGAGTGCACTTAACAAAACCCTCCCTCTACTCCAGTCCTGGGAGGTTAAAACCAGAGCTGAGCAAAGCTGTCTCGTTTCCCCAGCTGCAGCCAATTCCCCTGCCAGGCCCCATTAAAAAGCCAGCCAATTCTGGCACTCGGCCTCCCAGAGGAGCCCTGCAATACAGTTATTAAATAAAGTACCCTCCCCTTCACTGCAGATGGGGATTGCTTAATGTAAGTGCAGCACTTAGAGAATAAGGGAAAGCAGAGGCACCGAGGGCCTGAGCCTGGGGATGCTTCACTAATTTCACCTCCTCTGCTGTTAATACCAAAGCCCTTCCTCTGCACCTCCTGTGCCACCACCATGGCTTGAGGCTTCTCCTGCCTTCCTTCCAGCCTTAATTCACAGCAAGTTTAATTCAAAAGAATTACACCAACACCCCAGGACCCTCCCTCTCTCTCTTCCAAATGTGTTCCTGTTAGCCTCTATAAACGCTGTAATTCTATGCGCACACACACACTTTCATCTAGTCTGATTTTCAGAAAGCTCAGTGGTTAATAAAAAACACTTTCTATAACTAATCTTCTGAAATTTTAAAAACAGCTTGGCTTTAGCTGTGTTCATGCCCATGACGTGTCTGCTTTCCATGAATATTCTGGCGAACAAACTCTTAAAAATCTCATTCCTGGAAACATCTAATATCAGAGGACATGCAATAGAGCGCAAACTCCAGAGCCCACAGACAAGGATTCTGGAAGCTTGTTCCCAGTCTTTTATTCCCCCTCCAGTACGGCTTACTTCGCCAAGAAAGTACGTAGCTGTGAGATGGAGCTGAGAGAAGGACCACATTTACAAGAGCTGTAGGTTTAGGATCTGGAACTGTTCTACTACCAAACACAGTCTACCCAAACAGACCAACATGACCAGACCTGCTCAGGCATCCCCATAGCCTTTCACAGGCCCCAGCCCTTAGACACAGGATACATACCACCTTATCTGACATCCTGCCTCAGTGTCACATCCCTCTGACCACTGACAAGCCTGTCGGCAAGGGGAGCCTTTTACACCTGGAGCACCAGGACCTGCAGAGCTCAGCACTGATGTGCTGCAGGCTGGGGCTCTCTTCATGAACACGCTAAAGAAATACATAACGGGGTAGAGGGACACAGATTTCTCCTCCTCCCATCCCCAAGATGCAAAACTCACTCCACTTGCAATCACAGATTTATCCAGAAATTTGTCAGATGATCAGAGCAAGAGGACAAGGGTATCTTGGCAATCTCTTCTTCAAATAATTCCATGTTTCACGCAGTCCCTTACACCAGTACTCCTCCAAGCAATCCAAGTGCAACAAAGAGCACGTAAAAGTAAAAATCTGACTTTTAACACAGTACTTTCAAATGTTAACACTGACAGACCTGACACTTACCACATTTTTACTTTAACTGCACAACAAGTGGGAAGACTAGATAGAAACAGATAAACAGAAGCCACACTGTGTGGCATTAGCTATCACCAAATCCCTGGAGTATAGCCTGTGATCCAAATGGCTCCACTGACTCAGTCCTGAGCTCGGGTCTTGCAGAAGTCACAACGAATTGGGCTCTGCTCCCAATAACCAAGGGAGGTGCATCACTTCCCATAAGGTGCTAAAATTCTGCCAAGAGAGTATCTATCTTCCTAATTTGCATTTCATCCAAACAGAACTGGCAATTAGTGCTTGTTGGTAAACTTCTGCTGAGAGCTCCCATCAGCACTTTGTTGCTTTGGCTCTCTCCATTTACAGATTCCTGCAGTTACAGGCATATTAGAGAAATGTTTTTGACAGTTTCTGCCCCATGAAGTTAAGGTTTTCCCCAATTAGAGCAGATAATGAGAAAACTGAGCTCACTAAAACATACAACCCTGTGACCTGAGGACTGCTATGCCCAATTCACGGGAGAAATCGAACATCAGGATACACATATTAATTGAAGTGATACAGAGCCACCAAGCTGGCTTCACTGAGATGAAGAGAAGATTCAGTGTTGCTATGTAAAAATTGAAATGCTTCTTACTACAGGCACACAAAACCTACCTTGAAGACTTGTGGGACCATCTAATCCTTATCTATCTGGGCTACTTTATGGCAACCAGGGAGAAACATCAATAGTTTCTCGTCCAGGCCCTGAAGCCTGAGGAGTTGGAATGAAGCAACATGGTGCAGAAAAAGTAAGGGGGACTAGCAATACCAATTGTGGAAGTGGGAATCCGACATATGTCAAGACATACATAAATAGACAGAGCTCTCACATTATTCAACCACTGCTCTCCTCACTGTGCACTGCCTTGTGCGGAAGCCCTTTCATTGCCAGCACTCTGAAAGGCTCTCTTCTATGTGCCCTGCCTTTTGAGTAGCTTTCTTGCCATCTATCTACCTCATTTGCTCCCCTTCTTAGTTTAGATCCTCTCCTGACAACATCTCTTATTCTCCTTTACTAACCATCCCGCAGTTTTTCTTCTTTTGATCTCATTTCTCTCCATCAAGTATTTAGGATTCACAGTGATAAGAGATGGGCAGTATAACAGAACAAAACAACATGTCAGGACATTGGATTTGCCACTTCATAGCTCTACTGACTAAAGCAAGAAGCAGTGAAGAGATTCTCTGATAATCTTGCACAGAGAATTGCAATTCTCTGGCTGGGGTAAGATGTGGGGATATCATTTTTGCCTTCTTTTATGTGACAGAGAGCTCTTTTGCCTTTTTTTTTTTTTTTTGTCATAGACCACTGGTTAGTATTGCTGCTTGCCACTTATGTGGTGACTGATAGATTCCCTAAAGCAGTTATGTACACAGAGTATCTTTCAGATGCAGATGGCTAAAAATAGAGCGGCTACATAAAACTGGTGACTGTTTTTATTTTATTCACCCATGGCATATCCAAGACCCCCAAGGCAGCCTCTGCCTACCTACAATCACGGGAGTTAAAATGATCAGGCAAAGAAAGTTGTTTGTCTAATACTGTCTGAAACTTGACACAGATGAAATTACAGCTTTAATGCAGAAAGCCAATGAGGAAACTGCGTAAGAAATCAGCCAAACTGAGATGGTTGCAGGCAGGAACATCACCTTCCTCAGTCACAAATGGTTTGAGGGACCTAAGTGAACTGCTGCCCCAAAGGCCACAATTCATTATTCAGTGAAATGTTCCATCCATTTTGCATCACACTAGGAAATGAACGGAGCAAACAGGCATGGATCACAATGGAGCCGATCCAGCAAAGCAATAGAATGAAGCAGCTCCTGAATCCCCTTTGACTGGTTTCCCCTGTCCAATGCAAATCTTAAAGGTAACCTCACATAAGCACTAAAGTTGAAGTGCAGAATCAAAGGGTAGACTTTCTCATTTGAAATGTGATGCATCCTTTCACCAAGAGATGCTGCTTACACAGATGCTGCCTAGAGGCAGGGCAAAGTGGCTCTGGTGGTGCTGTTGTGGCCAGGAAACACATACCACATGGCCATGATGCTGTTCCACAGCCTGCTGCTCCTGAGTTAGCCTGTGAATTAGCCTTTACCACAGGATGTGTAATGCAGGCAGTACTGCTGCAGCCACCCGAAGCCAGCACATAGCTTCTGCTGAACCCATCTTCCCTGGCATTTCCCCAGAAACAAGGCAGGAGAAGCACAATGTTCCTCCCAAACACACAGTCTGGCAGCTTTCAACATGCTGGATGAAATTAGAAGGTTCAGGCCATTAAGTATCCTGAACTCAGCAGCCGTTAATGTCAACATTGCAAGGGGAAGGGGAAGGCTCCTCCCCAACAGTCAACTGGTGCATGGAAGACAAAATCCTGCCTCAAAGCATACGATTTGATTACACCCATCTTAACACATAATTACAAACGGTCATAAAGATTATCCAGTCTTTTTCTGAAAACCTTTTACAATAATTGACTTGATGACCTCCTGAGGCAATGCAGGAGGTGTCCAGTAAAGAATAAGTTTATCCCACATCAGCACACCTGTCCCTCATAGCCATGATATCTAAAAAAAGGCAGAGACTATTACTGGGACATCCTCTTACAATTCACCCCAAAGGGTAGAAGAAGCTCAGTCAAGCTGCATAAATGAAAGGATACAACTCAATGGATGGTGACTCATTGCAGCAAAAGCATACAGCAAGGATTGCTGGAATAGGATCAAGCAATATGCTTCCGAAGGAAGAGTGCCAGCCTAGACCCCACAGCTCTTCCACTTGTTGGCTCCTTTTAACATCCAGAATACTGAGATGAAAAGCCCAGAAACTATATGAAAGAATTGCATATTCTTGGACAAATGTGTTTCTAGCTAAAGTGCTCTTTGACCTGTCCATGTGTCATCCACAAAATGAAGAAGAACTCTATTCTTCTGAAATTGAGGAGTTAAGAGCACACAATCCACAAACTAGCTGAAACTTCATGATCAAGATGTCCACGCTGTACAGATCTAAAGTGGTTTGAGCTCCTGCCACAGAGACTTTCACTGCATTTATAACACATATAGCTAAAACATTCATTTATCACATGTAGCTAAAACATTCCTTTATTAAATCTCTGAGCCCAGACCTAAGTTTTCCTGCCTCACCCTTGTTTTCCATGCATGTTCTTGGCATGTGATCAGAGTTCTTGGGCTGAGCTCCTGCTAAATCACTGTTCATGGGAAGAGTAAGCAGGGACTTGCTAGGCTTGTTATACTTGCCCATCTCCTTCTCCAAACTGTCTGCTGTTTCTTTCTTCCTCTGGTAGCCCAGGTTGGCTATCTGTCTCCATGAAGTGGGCTCCTGCACATATCAGGGCAGAAATTTGGAGGGTCCAACCTAAAAGTCACATTTCCAAGACAGATTTGGCAAGACAGCTGCCTTCAATCCCATCACTGAGCTACCAGCTCCACAGAGCTGCAAGCCCCCATTAAGTGCAGCTGCTGTAGCCACACTTGCAAGGTGATGCTCACTCAACAAGAAGACAGAACATTATAGTCTTTAAGGAAACCGCAATTGTTGCTTCTGTCACCAAATGAAGAGATCATCAGCAGCATGTACCACAGCTGGGAGGAAAGGAGAGAAGGTCTGAAGGGACACTGAAATCTTGAAAAGCTCCTACAAAGCTTCTAGAAACACAACACTTTTGCCTTCCTTCACTCCTTACCTAACCCAGTCCACTTCCAAGAAATGCAAGTCTGACTAGACAACTGATGCCACAGGCTAATGAAAGGCAGAAAAATGCCCAGCCTCTTCTTTTGAGCGATAGGCAGAAAGTCAGCCCTCAAAGACAGACACACAGAACAGGCAAAACAATTCTCATGTAAATGGTGCAAAATGATCACAACAGTCTGTTTTGGCCTTAGTAAATCAGGAACTATGTGAAGTCATGACAGAACTAGGAGAAACTGGGAGCTCCCGTTTCTCAAGCCTCTGCTTTAACTAGTGGGGTGAATCTTTAACCTGAAAGAAATCTTCCCAGTGACAAACAGGGACAGGAAAAACACAATGGCTAAAAACAAAGCAGATTTGTCAAGCCAGTTGCTGACTGATCCTCTCTAATCCTGTCACAGAGGTAATTCCCTTTGCCCTCACATTCAATTTATTTTCACATGGCACCAGCTATTAGAAAGCTGCTACAAAGGAGCCCTCTCATATGCCCTGACACCAGGCTCCCCTAGTTAACCAAGGCTTGCCATGATACACAGCAGCCCAACAAAGCTCACTATATAATTGACTCATGCAGTTGGGTTGATTGTGGATAGGCATAGGGCAGGAAAGAGAAGGGCAGGAAAGAAGGAAGAAGCATAATTTAAGGAATGAGGGGAAGGGAGAAAAAAACCCCTCTTCTCCCTATTTTTAGTAATTAGGAGTCTTTCAGACTGCCCCAAAACAAAACCCATACTTCCAGCATCCTCCTTTTTATGGACCAACTGGATGTCATTATCTCTTTAACATTTAAAAAACCTGTAGGTGCTTCCATCAGCTGGTGGGTTTACAGTGCCTGCTAGTGTTACCTCCATAACATCTCCCCTCCAGATTCAGCCCTTGAAATAAAACAGAATATATAAAATACAGAGGGAAACAGCTAAATCACAGCGCTTGCTTTAAACACTGAGAAAGGACATTGTGCAAGGAAATGGTATCACCTGCTCACAGAAACAAAAAGGATGAGAATCACTACAAAGTCTACCATGAATCCTCTGCTTTCAACCACTGTATTTTACATCCATGTGTGCATATGTGCATGTAATAATATGAATTGTCAGCATTTAGATAACCAAAGCCAAGCCTGTGCTTTTCCTAAGCCAGTACAGATTTCACATTCTGCTTGTTGTCTGAGCAACAGCAATTGCTGCTTCCTTCGGAGATTGATTTTGCCTTAGGCTTGGTCTAAAGAGGTTATCTGATGAATTTTGGTTATTTGGTAGAAGAGGACAAAGGATAGGCTTCTCTTAGAAGTGAAGATAAAATATCTTTTTAAAGATGAGAAACAGAGAGAACTGCTTTAATGGAAACAGTAGCAAGTCTGCTTGCAAATCCCTTTTGCACTTTTGGGGGCTTCATTTTTCTTGCACCTTCAAAACAGCAACTTGAAAGGAGAAGGGAGCCAGGGACAGACAGGACAGGGTTACAGATGTCACAAACAAGCCACCTCTGTTCCTACAGATCCTAGTCTCCAAAACAAGACTTTTGGCATGTGTTGGAGGTAGGTGGAAGGGGTGTCAGGTCATCAGCCTGATGATGTCCATCAGGAGAACCTGTATTATCCTTAATTCTGACAATCGGAGTCCTGCCAGGATCAAATTATAATCAGAGAACAAAGCATCCAAAATTGCACTTCACCTCCTCCTGACACACTAAAGCTTTCAGCCTCTCTCTGGCCTTCCCAGAGGGCGAAACAGAGGCTTTGGGATACCCATTCCGGGGCAGTTAACCCGAGCTGCGGAGCCGCACGTCAGCAGTGCTGCAGGACTGCGTCCCCTCCCCTGAAGAGCTGCACCAACCCTCGCAGGGCCTCAAACCACTGAGCTTACATGGTTCAGCATGTCTGTCTGCATCTCCTCTCCTCCTCCACGCTGACTCTCTTGTATTACTGCTGGCTCCTGCCTTTCCATGCCATGTTTAATCTCAAGTATTTTTATATCTCCCCTTGAATACGTGTGACAGAGAGAATTAATGAGTACGGGGAAAGAGAAGAAGAAAGGAGAAAAGGGCGGGGGGAAAATCAAAGAGAGTTTAGATGACAGTTTGTGTGTGTTTTTGTGTGAATGAGTGAGAGGGAGCGTGAGCATGACTGTGAAGAGGTGCAGGGGAAATATGTGCGGGAGGCAGGCAGGTTATCAGTCATTCAGCCTGTCCTCCATTAATTTCTAGCTCTCTCATCTTTCTCTCTGTCGTCTCTCTAAACTCTTCTTTTGCTCCCCCTCCCAGCGAGACCAAGGCAACAATTCTGTCTTTGCAGAGGGCAGAGGGAGTAAAGAGAGGAATAAAAGACAAAAAAATTCCCTCAAGTCTGCTCAAGAGCAAAGAAGGGAAATGAAGAAGAAAGTCCATCACCTGGAGCAAAATTAAGAGCGCCCCTAAAGAAACAAGTGTCCCTGCTCATAAGTCAATCTCGGTCCTTACTTACATGGTGTGCAAGTGCAAGCCCTTTCCCCTTGCCTCCACCACGCTCGTTGCAAAGGCAGGAGGGCAAGGCCCCTGCCTCATGGCTTGACTTTCACCGCATGACCAGGTGTGCTGCCTTCGGTGACGGAATTGATAACAGAGGCGCCGCAGACGACAAACACTGCGGCAGCCCGAGCTTCTGCGATGATGAATAATCCCCTCGCAGAGTTGCAGCTCATTTATTTCACCCGCTCCCATTGGCAAGCAGCACCGCTGCGCGTTCACTGACACTGCACATTTGAGGTGCTGGAAACTGGAAGACACTGGCAGGGGCCTGGAGGAACTGGTGGTCGTTGGTAGGGATTGCCTGCACTTCCTCATAGCACCTTTTCCTCTGAGCAGCTGGCTTGGAGAAGAGCTGTGCTCCTGGATCTGCGGCACAGAAGGAGACTGTGAATGCAGCAGTTATATATAGTGGATCTTTGATCGCTTCCCTAGCGACACAGCATTCACACTGTGGCACGTGTGCTTCAGGCATCTGGGACCGGAGCATCCTACAGCTGCTGTTTTTGCCTGCTCCCTGCTGCAGGAAGAGGCTCTGAGCGCAGTAGCTGCAAGCTCCTCACTGCAGGAAGAATGAGTGCCATGTTACATACTGGGTGTCATTAGAGACTTTTTTTTTTCCAAGTAGTTTTGCTAGTAGGTGTGTAATAATTAATCTGCATGTTTTGCAAACTAATACTGATGCAATGGCTTCTTTATGCAAAATAACCAAGTGTACAAAAATTAAATGTATCCCTAACCTACCTCTTTTTCTCTTGCTGACAGCTGGTGTGGTTTAGGATTATCTCACTGGCACTTTGCAGTGGACATGACACCCATGCGATATAATTAAGATAATATATTCAGTAATGATCTTGCACTTGCACCTCAGTCAGTGATGGCTTGCTTCTACTGCAAAGCAACTCAGCTCATAAAAAATAAAGTAGCCACCAGGATGGTGATGATCTCCAGCTACACAATTTAATTTGCACCACTGATATGAAATAACAGTATTTTCATCTGAAGGGACTAGATGAGGTTAATGGAAAGACACATCCAAGCTAGCAGAAATGTGACAGAAGAAGGACGATAACCCTGAAGTCAGACCACAGCCTTTGCCCCCTATGAAACAGGTTGTCATCAAACATTAGGAGGAGGGTGGCTATCCAGGTGTAGCAGCTTCATCTAAAGGAACATGGTCCAGAGGCAAGCAAAGCTCCTATGTAGAAAAGGGTAGTTGCTGAAGCTTATAGCACATTTGAGATTTTGTGTTGTGCATGGAAGGACAGGCTCACTTAGGAAGGGTCATTACACTGCTACTAGGAGGGTCATTACACTGTTACTATTCAAGAAAAGAAAAACATAAATAAAACCAGTAAGTGTGGAACTGTCTGTGTTGGGGGAAGGATAAAAAAGGGAAGAGGGGTGGAAAAATGATATTATCGTTCTTGCTTTCTAGACCCTGAGGGAACAAGTTTTCCTATAACACTGATGAGGAAAACAGGCGTCACTGAAGAAAACGCATATATATTTGAAACATTCATTTATATTTAATACTTGAGTGTTTATAAAAACAAAGGTGAAGGCCAAGATTTTGCAATGACTTTGTTATTTGTTTAGCTTTATACTCCATGTCGTCTTTATGGAATTGCCACCTTTCCACACATACCTGTCTCATGGGCAAAAACAAACATAATGACACCACAACAAGCTGAGTAAATCTACTACCTGAATAAAAACTGACTGTTTCAGATCTAAAGATACTGCATGTGTGGGCAGAACAGCACCAACACGTGCACCCAGCCTCAATGCACTGAAAGAAACCAGACAGTGTTTTCGATGGTCCTAGATCTCCTCAGAGAAAATGAATACATAAATAATAAGAAAATAGCCCTGTCCGTCGGAAATGAGTTCAGTGACATCCCTGAGGATAAGACATCTATTTGATGATTATTTGACCTAACTGTATCATGAGGGGAAAAAAAAAAGTAGGGCTGGTGTTAGAAATAATGACACAAATAAGTGTGCAAACGGGCTGGAACATTAGGCAAGGTACAATGCTGTTTTGTCTGGCGAAGAATATTATCTGGATTAGAAAAAGAGACGACATCAAGAACGTTCATCATTTCAAGAACACAGGCACGACTCTCTCCATTGTGATACCTATTCCCAGCGAAAGTAGCACCTTTTCAAGGTTTAGGAAGGCAAGAGGAGTCTTTGCACTCGTTTGCTGAAAGAGCCAGAGGGATCCCACACAACACATACAGTGCTGAGGTCTGACACTTTTCATGACGTGTTTTAGCCACTTCTTCTGCACTTTTCCTTGTAGGACCCTGTCTGGGCATGCTGGCAGTTGGGTGCTGCCTGCTTGCCAAATTCCAGCCATCTTTTCCAATGTATTGGGGAGTGTGGGGGCTGAAAAAGGTATCTTTTCTGCAGGTTATCTGCAGGTCGTGATTGATATGAACTTCAGTGAAACAGTAGAACTAGGGAGGCAGCTTGCTTCCCGTCCTGCACAGAAAAAGGGTATACATATACATATACATATACATACACATATACATACACACACACATTGCATGAGCATGAAGGAAAACTGACTCTAAACCACCATTCACAGAATCCCTCATTTGCATCTTAAAAGGGGGAGGTCTGTCTGTTCTGGTTATTCTGTTCCGTAATTGTCTTAATGAAAGCAAATGTGAATCCCCAAGGGTTTGGTCCCTTTCTGACTGACTGCTTTTAACTCTGAGATAAGGGAGATGAGAGGCCATCAAAATCCTTAGTTTTTAACTTGCACATCTGGGGAAGATTCCCCTGGTAGCTTGTGCAATGTAGACAATATGTTCCAGACAGAAGAGAAGCTAAGTAAGGGCTCTAATTTTCTGCCATGTGAAAAGCACATGAGAAATCAGCTCAGGCTGTATAAAACTTAGAGGCCACTGGCTTTAGGCAGTGCAGTTCCTTTAAGTGTGGATACATTATACCTTCCATCCAAACAGAGCTAGCTGTTTGATATATTTAAATGCTGCCATTCAGCATCAGTTTGAAGTAAAGTCTCCATACAAAGCAAGAGGAACATTTTTTTTTTTTTTTTCATATTGCTGTTTGTGAGGAGAACTGGTTAAGACAAGATGCCAGGACTCGAGAGAGCTAAGTCCTTTTCTGAGTCCTGCAACTCATTTGCTACAGGAGACAAACTTTGCTCTTACAAAGAATCTATATGACACCTAGCAGAAGGAAGCCTCTAGCTGTTACTGTATCATAAATAATAAATGAGTGAAATAATAAATAGAAATAAGGCATTCTGTTGCAGACAAAGACAACATATTAGGGAACGTGTTTGTTTTTTAAAGCATATTCAAATATAAGCCTGAGCTCTGATGTTAACACACAGTGTCTCTCCTAAAGCTCCAAGGAAAGTAACTGAAGTCTTGGGCATCCCAATTCAATGTTGCACCCTTCCAAAGGTTTGTATTGGTAAGTAGCTGGAATTCATAAAACAGTTCCTTATGTTCCTTAATCTCTTCAAATTCTGTTTCTATTGCTTAGACCTTGGGGGTCTCAGCCTGCTCCCAGCACCACCTTAAACAATTCAGTGGGTTTCACTGCATCTGCGGTGAATTTGCCTCTTGCTGCTTTGAACAAGAGCACCCCAGCACCAGTGAAACAGAAGGGCTACTTATTAACTGCCGTGTCCAGCAGGGCCCTGCTTGCATTGGTATTGCAGAGAAGGAATAGAGTGACGAGATGGGACAGCAAAGCAAAACTCAGGATGCCTGGATGCTTGTACCAAGCATCACACTGAACAGATGTAGGCACGTGAGCAAACTGCTTGCTTTTCTATGCCCTCATTTTCTACTTTTTCACTCAGGCTACCTCTTCCCATGTTTACATGAGCAATACTCTGTATAACAGATCCTGTTTTGGTGGAATTCTATGAGTACTATTGTGATACGTATAATAAAGGCTAAAAAGCATCTCTACTCTGCTTGAGGCAAGGGGACACAGGGTAACCCACTCGAACCTCTGGGTATACACTGTTTTCCCTTGTGATACCACAGAAACACGCAATATTCTGAGGACAACTATAAAAAAACACATTTAGCCGTCTACATGACTAATGACATACACATGAAAAACTCCTGCAGCTTCTTCCATGCTGCATCAGAGGTGTGGGTTGTGTTGAGTCAGGCTAAAACAGCAGCCATTCAAAGAAGTAACCTGAATTTTGCTTGCTAGAAAAGAGGGGAGGAAAAGAATGATTTCTCAAGTGTAAGTAAGCCAAGGATAAGACTGAGGAAAGAAGACCAATAGGATTTATTTGTAATGACAAGTGACAAGTGATCACCATAAAGATATTCTTGGAACAGAATCCTGCTAATCTCTGCTATAATTCTAGTCCCAAATGGTTTGGCTCTGGCAGCGCTCTTAGAAATGATGTATGTGAAAGCACTGGGGATTGTCAAGAAAGGAGTTTTCCCTGACAGTTACATTTTGGGCTTGCTGGGTTTGTTTGTCTTTTTTTTTCCATTCTTATTTTTCTTCTTGCAGCTAAGGTCATCTGCAATTAGTATTTAGAAAAGGAAATGTTTATAACCTTTTGCTTTTATCATCATTAATAATGCAACAAATATATTGAATGTGGGTAGACTTTTCAGCAATTCGTACTGCTCTCCCCCCTCTGACTCAGAAAATATGCACCTCTTGAGAGAAAATCTATTTCATTAGAGACCTGATAAAATGCTTAGAAATGACAACATAAATAAGCATTTAAGTGCTGCTCCCTCTCTTACTCTGATGGCTTTTCCAGCTGAGAGAAGCGAGAAGGAAACTGTAGTGAGGTGTAGGGAATGAGAGTTGATGAATATTTGATCACAATTGTCTTAAATAAATGCTTCTTCCAGACATATCCTCTTGATGTAACCAGTTGTGCAGTTAACTTCACCTCTCTCCCACCATCTTAGAGGCAGGCCTACAGCCAAGGTATGTTGAGTTGGTGACAACATATCAAACTGAGTGCTCCCTTCCCTTTTGCTTCATGGCTCCCCAGTGCATTTGCTAAGTGCCTTCCCTTCATTTTCCCTCTTTCCATCTCTACCTCCCCAGAGGGGCCTTGAGGCAGGAGTCCCATCTCCAAAGTTACTGCCTGCAACAAAGATGGTTGGAAAAGCAGGTTCTGGTAGTGGTTGGAAAGCTCAATTTGACAGGCCTGCACTGACTAAGACTGCATAGGAGTCTCTCAGAAGACGATGCCATAGTTGGACATAGAGAGGAGGGAAGAGACAAACCAGTAAATTGAGGGGCTCACCACAGACCTCCACAGTACTTCAATACCTCAGCTCTGCATGGGGATGGCTCACAGAGTACATTTAAATGACAAAATGGGTAGCCAACACACGTTGCTGTTGGCACCCCATTTATTCCTGCTGTTTAGTCACAAAGTTCTTTCTTCACAATGAGAAGACCCAACTGAGAAAAGAAAATAAATGCCTTTGTCCTTGGCTGAGATTCCTTCCACCTGCTGAAGCGCAGATCAAGGCGGTGATAATGAAAAGAATCTCTAGCCAAACCAGAAGCAACAAAAAGATCATTCCCATTATCACAAGAAAATAAGGACAGGCCTAAAAAAGTACCTGTGCAGGGATGCCAAAACTCAGTAAAGCTCACCTGTGGAATGCCTCTTTCCCCCTTCCTAATCATCACAGAAGTCATACATTGCAGAGACTTTATGCATTTACCTTTCCTGCATCTTAATGGAGCAGGGCACTGCTGCTATCGTCACTGCCCAGACCAGGGGAAATAAGTTAACGATGAAAACCAAGAGCAAAATTCAGCATGAGACATCTTAGTATTTTTCTTGCAACTAAGTGGCAGTGAAAAGACTTACAAAGAGTTCAGGTTTCCCCTTTCAGACTCTGAATGTTCTTGATAATATATACGCTGGATATATATATACGAACCTAAAGATATACAAACCTAAAGAACTTATTTTTTAAAGTATCATCTCTACATAAGCACAAGTTTTGGATATTACTTTATTAGGAACCAGATTCCTTGTTACAACCTTCCAGTTGGTTAAAGTTGCATGGGAAATGTATCTAGATCAGACAACTTAATACAGACTTTTAAACCTAAACGGAGCAACAGAACAACAGATAGATTCAAATACTCTTTCCGTGTCACAAGTCATTTGCACTGCAACCGGACAGAAATGATATTAGTTTCTTAAGGTGAAGAATTCAAACAATAGTAGGAAGATGGGCATCCAGAAATATCTGAGATCACAAAATTAAGCTTCTGTGCAGGTGATATCTTTGGAGCAGGGAATTTGTCTTGTATATCAAGGCCACAGCGCTCCATAAATCTGTTTAAAGGTGCTAGGTTTGGCTGGATTATTCAGCTGTTAATAGAGTGAGCCCTGTGAGGAACAGCAGGTTAGGGAGGTCAGCCAGAAGGTTACTGAGGTCTATCTGGCAAAACTGCATTATGGAAATCACTCAGAAGAGTCATGATGGCATTACAGCAGATATTCAGAGGCAGTAGCAAAATTTATGTTTTTTTCATATCAGGAAGGCATTCAGTCTCCTAGTTAACAGTAGGCTATGCAATGGCCCAGCACAGAGGGTCGCAGTCTGTAGTAGAAAGCTGTCAGGAGATGCTAAGGAGAACTCCTCCAGAACAAGAACCACTGAAGCAAGTTCAGACGCAGGAATTCCAATCAAAGAAGAATCTCATTCAAATTCTGATATTGGCCCAGCTTTCCTTGAAGCATGAAAAGAAACTAGCAAGTAAGAAATCCACAATATTATTTAATAAATTGTCCTTTTAAGTACCACCTGCTATTTCTACCCTTTTCTTGAGTAGACTCCAAAATTTCACCCTGACTTCATCCTCTTTAAAAGTTATGCTCCCGGGCGTGGCATTACAAGCCTTGCTGCTGGAAGCGTCCTTATAGGGACACTTTGGAATCACTTATAGAAGGCAAGACCTCTCTCTTGCTTTCCTTACCAACAAACTTCAGATGCAATTGTTTCACATCACCATATAACTATTTAATATAGAGAAAAAGAAGCAAGATGGACAGCTGAAAGGCACTGCCACAGCTGGTGGTAGGGACTAGTGCAGCTCCACAGCCAGGCCTGAACCAAAGCTGGCAAGTGAGACGCTCTGGCACAAGCCACAGGAAGCCACGCTACAGAAAATGGCCTACAAACAGCTGCAAGAGGGAGCAGATTTTGATGGACGTGGCCCTAGCACAAGCAGAGATAAGGAGGACAGAAGAGCAAGGAGGCATGTGCTGCCCTTCCAGTGACTTTGCAGAGAAGCTACGTTTCTAAGAAGCAAGTAGTCTTCACCTTCTACTCTGCTTTTCCTCCTCAGAAAGAGGCCTTTGCTCGGGACTTCCATCTGCTATCCGCACAGAGTTTTCTGGTCTTATCCTGCTTCCCTTTGCAGTGTCTTTTCATTTTCCTAGAAAGGTGGCAATTAGCTAGCTCTAAAACACAGGGATAAATCATGGGAGAGACAGAAAAAATGACTCTGGTGTAAATCAAATGGGACCACAGCTCCCATTGGCTTGTGGTGAGCAATGGGAAACAATCTTCACTTTCTCTAACACCAGAAAACATGTTCACAGTTTATGTGTAGGACATAAATGAACATACAGTTTTCTTCACACAACTCCAACTGTTCTTTCTTTTTCTTTTTTTTTTTTTTTTTTGGAAATAGTGCCACTAAACTCCTACGCTGTTCACCTCCCCTGCAAGCATGAAAATCACTTCGAGCCAAAGGCGTCCATGGCGCAACTCCAGCTGTATCAATGGATGGAACAGCCAAAATGAACCCCATCCATTATGTCTGCTCTAACAGGTGGGTGGGGAGAAGAAAAACAACCAAAACTAGCACAAACAATTTGATTCTAGGGGCCAGAGCTGCACATTAACATTTCCACCTTAATAAGAGCCATAATCAAATCCTCAGTACTTAATGCCTAGTTTCCACTTGGCATGGAAGAAGAAAAAAAGGGAAACCAAGGGAAGGTGAAAAAGGAAAAAGAGAGGAAAAATATATAAAGACTTTTTTTTATATATACATTCAGGAAATATTTTCTCCAGGAGATATGTAGGGTTTTTTTTTTCCCTTCTTCCCTGTAAGACAGGATTAAGTGGCGCTGCAGCATCTACCGTTGGCTTGAATTCCCTGTCTCCCAGAATGGGTACTTGTAATTAAAAGCTTAGCTCACCTTATCCCTCCAGTTTCCCAGGCGAAAAGTCAAAGCCTGCATTTAATTGCATATATATGTGTGCGTATTTAAAACCAAAGCTCTGAAGAGAGATGAGATTTAGGAGAGGGGAGGGGAAGGGGCACAAAGGTATTTGACACAAAGTCTCAAACAGGGAAAAGGGGGAAATGGAAAAATGGAGAATAAAAAATGAGAGCGAGCAGTTTCTGCTCCCCAGTCCCTCCCTCCCAGTCCTTCTCGCACCTCCCCTAGTTTTATTCTCTAGGATGAAAGCTGTCATTTTATTCCTGGCTTGTTCTCCTGCTTCTCTTCCGTTTCCTAAGAGGAGCAAGCCAGACACGGAGAGACTTGTTCCACGCTCACCTAGGCTATCATTTTATGACATGGTGTGGTCTATTCTTTGTGGCTTGGCTGTGGTGAACACCAAATCCTCTTTTGCTCACACACAGCACCATATATGTGGACTACCCCCTGCCTACAAGCATGCATCGAGTCGGTCTGGTCGAGGTACACAGAATTGTCAATCCTGAGCCTTGCTGCTTCTGCTGTCAATGCGAAGATGATGTGTCACCTGTGTTAGGGGGAAACCCATAGGCACCAGGCTGCCTCCACCATGCCAGGAGCAGTACCAGCAGAAAGTATCAGCCAGTGTACAACAGAAGTGTTTAAAGGCAAGAAAAAAATGAATTGAGAAACTATCCGGAGCATGGAGGTATCTCCTCTGGAGCAGGCATGAGTGCTGGGCCAGAACGCAGCCAGGAAGTAAGATACTTCAATTCCTAAGGAAAGGGCTAGATTCAATTTATAGGATGCCACTGCACACTGTATTTCCAACATTTTGGACCTTCTGTGACCCTAATGCTGATCTTCAAAGGACACAGATTGCTTTTTAAGACACTGTCTGAGGGTGCTTTTTTGTTGCTCCAAAGCTGGAAAAGGCAGGGAAATGTCCACACTTAACTGTATTAGGCATGAGCAAAAGATGATTTGATCTTTCCCACAGCCAAGCCCCAGTGAACGGATCAAATTATTACTCATGCCTTTCACCAGAGCCAGGCCACTTCTGCCCCCAACAAGGCCTTCAACTTTTCCATTGACTCTACACAAGCAGGTCAGCAAAGCTACCTGAAGAATATCATGCCTCAAAAAATTCTCACCAGTCTAAGCAGACTTAAGCCTTTAGCTTAATTTAGAAAACTGGAGCCTATTGGAATAATGGATGCACAGTTTTTAGGGTAATAATAATGGGATTTCAAGAGCTAACTGACTGAATAACTGAATTTAAGAAGTAATTTGCATAGAGTCCAAGGCTGAAATACACAAAAGAATTTTGTAAGAGGACAAGCTGAGTTGTTTCAGCATGTGGTTTACATACTTGACAAAGCTCTCCTGCTCCCGAAGAAGTAAGACTTTTCTTGCAAAAGCAATGCCCCCTTTACTCTTTGCAGCACCAGGAAACAAACAAAAAAAAAAGGTTTGTATTTCTGGAGTGCCACCAACCCATTTCTCTCCCATTAAATTTTATTTTATCTATTTTATCTTAGTACTACTGCTAATGCCTTCCATATAATTCAGTCATGTTAGATGCACATGGTCTCTTATAAGCGCCCATGGAAGCATCACCTTAAGAGACAATGTATCTCCCATCCTTGAAATTGCCCAGTGTGGCAGCCTTCGCCATCTGATAGCTAAGGACACTCTTAAGATTGCAGAGGCTGTCTGCTCTGTCATCAAAACTGTGGCCAGCACTACAACCACATTTGAAAGTAGTACTTGAATATTGCTGAAAAGCTCTTGGAGCATCTTTGGAGTCTAATTTTTGTCCATCATCCCCTCATGTCACAGTCTCAGGAGCAGACTTCAGAGCTTTGGGATCCACTGCCATTATCTGACCCAAGGTACTGATCTTTCACCACTGTGCTGCAATTAGGAAAGCAGCTGTCAGTGCTGTTGAGAAGCTCCTTGGATCTCTGACAAGCACTGTGGCCATGCCTCATGCCACTGCATTAATAAACCTGGAGCAGTTTCAGAGCCACAGTTTGTGTCTGCAGTTGCAGCGACCCAGTAGCTACAGCTTGTTGTTAAGCCAGGAACAAAGGGTAGGTTTCTGGCAGAGCTGCCTCTCTGCTTACACCACCTCTGGCAAGGCCCAGGCTACTCAGTCCCTTGCCTCTGGTTTCACCCTGAGAAGGTTTCTTCCCTCTCACTGAGGATACCTTACGTTTTTCATCAGCCCAGCACACCAGGCCTATCCGTTACCTTCCCACAAACCATGTTATCTTCTGCAGAGTGTAACCACCTGGGTCTGAGAAAAGCTTAATTTCCTCTATACATTGCAAACTACAGGTAACAAGCTGTTCCCCAGTCACCATGGATCACTCCTCACAGGATTTCTGAATCTATTTGACTCCTGCCTAGGTTGCTGCTGAGGAGGAGGAGTCCTGAAGGAGCAACTAGCCTCTCCTAAAACTGCCTTACCCGCCCTGGCAACAGCCTCCCATCTCAGCTGTAGCGAGCCACCTGCTTAGTGCTGCTACAGAAGATTTTCCTTCCATTAACCCCCCTTTCTTTAGCATTTATGATGCCACTGATCGCAGCATTAGCTGTTTTCACCTTTGGTTGCCAGTACCCAAAGCATCAGAAGCTGGGGCTAAGCCCCATGAAACGTAGAGCAGCCCTAAGTTACTCCCCAAAGGTGATGTCAGGAAACATGTAGCATGCACCAGAGGTAGCTGTTATATCCCTGTGCTAACTTGAGTTGTTCTGAGGAGGTTGATTTTTCCAGGACAACAGGCGTGAATCCATAGGCATGTGTGGACTGAGCAACAGAGCTCCTTGAAAAATGGGCACTAACCTAACTCAGCCTGCTGAAGAGGTTTAATCCCTTTCACTTACACACAGTGCAAAGATATGAAATACAAATGAAAGTGGGCATCCAGGCAAAGCCCTCCAAGTCCTGAGTCCTCAGCTGTCCTGAGAATGTGTCTGTCATAGCTGCCTAGGTCTTTGTTGAAAGTTCTAGCATGAATGCTGAGGGGCATCTGCTCAGATCAGCTCACTTCCTCACTTGACTGGGAAACAGCCCTTGAAGCATCTCCATGCAGCAGGGGAGAAGGGGGAACAGAAAAGCAAGACTGAAATGATGCAAATTATAGAAAAACTGCAAAGCCTGATTGTAGTAGATAAGGAACTATACTGTTTGTTATAAATTACCATATTTACTATATGCAATACTCTTCTCATCAAGACTGTTATTCACATAGCTACTACTATCTTTAGAGTATTAGCTCTCTCTCCTTCTACACACAGGCTGATAGGACTATTAGTATAACCACTGTATTATCATTATGTAATCACTATTAATTATTACTGTAGTATGTCCTGTGAGAGCACAGGCATGTTATTTAATAGTTAAACAACCAATTAGCAACTACTGCTGCCAGTATCCTACCAAGTGCAACGGTTTCATGGAGACTGCCTCCTCCTGATGACTTGCTGGATATCCCTCACCACTCTTTCTTCACAGAGTAACAGCCCAGACAGGTGGTAGCTCCTGCAGCTACAGCGATCCTGCTCTCCCCTGTTCAGCCTGGAACAACCCCACAGCCCTCCTGCTTTCCCATGGAGAGTGCAGGCTGAAGAGGCAGCCAGAAAAAAAAGTGAAATTTGGTGTTTAAAAGCAAGTGGACACTGAAGGAGGTGTAGGCTAGGCTAATTACCTTCCAATTGCTCTAAAAGCCACTGCTTTCTCTGCTGTGCTCAGCTGTTTCATTTGCCTCAGACTGTGCCACCAGACTGCTAAAATGTCAGCTTCCTGTCACATCATTCCTTGCTCTTCTGCACTGTTAACAGGATGATTCATTTAATTCACAAAATGATTTCTTTTATTTCAAAATTAAACATCTTCACTGGAGGAGACTGTGGCCCTTCTCTTGGCCTAACTGATTTGCATGCTCACCGCAGAAACAAAGAAGCCTCTAGGGAGCTGGTGGGTCTGTGACAAGGAAGGCAGCCACCGCGGGACAGCCTGGTCTCTTGAGTCCTAGGAGCCACTTCTGCCCACACTGAGTGCAAGGGATGGCAGGAAGACAGGGGAAATAATGAACCTTCTAAGAAAAGACTTACAGATCAAAGTCCCTTGGGATAAACATGATTCTCCAACAGAGTCAGCACCCAAGCCCTTCTTTTTTTGCCCTGACAGCTGCTAGACATGGTTGGCCACTCATTATTGCTTACTTTCCATACAGTGCAACGCCTTTCCAGCTCCTCTGAAATGCAGCACATACAGAGAATACCATTAGCATTTGTTCTCCTCATCCTGAAATCTCATCATAGGACTTCTATCCTGGCTGATCCCTCCTTTACTTCTCCAGTGTTCACTGGAGTTTCTTCTCACTTGTGAAAACCTATAGTAATTTCAGCTTCTCCGTCCTTCTCACCTGATCTCAGTTCCTATGAGCTCAGTCCCCTCCAGTCCCCTCAACCAGTAATACCACACTCAAGCCTTTACTTTGCTTCCCATTCAGTCATCTCCTGCAGCTGCTTTCCAAGCCTCCTTCAGTATGCGGCATCCTATCACAAGTCTGATTTGCCCGAGTCGCTCCCTTCCTTTTGCACCTTATTCTATTGAGAGACCAGCAAGTTAAAAATACAGAAACATTATGATACTTGAACACCAAATTCCCAGTGACACACTCCAACTCTTTAAAAAATATCCTCTCTGCACTACAGACATAGAGCTGCCAACACTTGATCACCCTCCTGGTCCTCCCACGGTACCCTAAAAGCCTTTTGAGTTTGTGATGGTGTCTTCCATGTTTGCACAGAGCTGAGCACATTATGTGTACATGAAAAAGAATAGCAAATGATGCACTGCTGCTTGAACTGAGGGAAGCCATGGCAGCAAATGGACAGTGAGGATTTCTAAGCCAAGGATATGAGTCATCACAGCCATCAGAAGCATAAAAGCACCAAGCTTCCTAACACAGCGCTCAAGCTCGCTTTTGTCACATCTTCCTGTGGGAAAGGGCTCATTGCAGTGCTATAAGAGATCTAAAGACATTTTGCTCCGTCACTCATCCTTCTTTCTGCTAATCAAAAGTGTTCCCTGTTCCTCTGCTGGACCCTTGCAATACAGTCTAGCCCCCCACAACAAGCCTCAGATTCCCCTGTCCAGCCTTGCCTGAGTACAGCCCGGAAGAGGGCTGGCAAGCCTGCTCCAGAGCCACTTGCCCCTTGAAAAGATCCCACATCAAACAGCCGCAAACACGGAGAGCCTTGCGTCGCCTCTGTGTTTAAAGAGCTTTAGATGTCCAATATAAATTCTCTTTGATAAAAGTATAAAGTGTTTCATTCCCCATGGCACACAGAATGGGGGTCCCCCAGGCCTTCACAGCAGGGGATGTTGTGAACCTTTCTTCCCATGGGCAGCCTCTACACAGTGCCCTCCCCAGCAAAGACGCCAGGTGCCAATGGGGGAGAAATAGGGAGCTTATATTTTCCTTTCCCATATAAAATATGGGAAATCTCCCACAATATGTTGCCCCTTCTCCTTTTTCAAAATGGAAGGTGCTGGTGGTGGCAACAGTGGCTCCCAGGATGGGCCCTCCTCAGTCATGGTGACAGCCACAGACTTGAAAGAGTTGTCGTACATCCCTCTGAAGTGACAGGCCTGCATTTGTAGCAAGGGGAGAGCTGCTGCTCTGCCATATGCCGTGGGGACCTGGCACCATCTCCTTTGGGCCTTTTTTCTTTTTTGGGACCCTTTCAGGCTTTTTCATGTTAGTTTAATTAACCATTTTCTTCATGTTTGATGATATTCCGGGTCTGAAGAAGCTTGGAAAACTTCCTTGCACAGGACTGTGTAATTTGCACTCCTTTCCAACAAAATCCTTGGCTCCACACTTTATTATTTTTTGGCCTCCAGGCCCCACTAACAGCAAAGCCCCAGAGTGCCGGGTGCTGTACCCATGCACAGGGGAAGAGACGTCCCAAAGTCCCTCAGAGACACCATCTGATCAGGCAGGACAGCCAAATGAAAGAGAGAGGGAGAACTTGCACCAAAGCCACAGACTGAAGTCAGGGGCAGAAGAAGCCTCTGGCCATCTAGAAAAACCTAGTGTCCCTTGAAGGAAGTTGTGCTTTCTCAAAACAATCTTTTTTTTTTTTTTCACGCTAGCTAGAAAATAACTTTGTGGGCAAACCAACAAGGGTCCTTGCAGTGTCTCTCACTACTGGGTTACGGCGTGAGAACTCATGTTCCCTGCTGTGAGGACTGCTGGTTATCCCAGTGTCTGCTTGGAGACCAGGAGTTGCATGAGGCCTGGAGGACCTGACTTCTGAGCTGTCGGCCCCAAAGAAGATGAAGGTCCTCACACTTGAACAGGAGGTGCAAAGCTGAGAAAGATTCACTTCCCTTTTTTACTGAATATCAAGAAGGCAGCGAGGTGTTACAGTATATTCTTCTCTTCTCAGCAAAGAAAAATAGCAAGACAGAATAATGGGGTCAGGAATAACTTTGAAAGAGCCCTTCCCCCTCGTTCCTAAACAGAAAAGGTACATACTGGAAAGCCATATACCATGCACAGTGTTCATTCATGAAAAATACTTCCTGGCATTTGCTGTCATTTAACAGAGCTGCATGAACACAGGCTGCCTCCTGATGCCTGCTGGATGAAGAGCTGGGAAGAGAGTGGAAGTGTCATATAGATAATCAACTGCATTTTACTGTCTCATTTTGCCTAACTCTGTTCCCATAACTGTTTTAATTTTCACTTTATTAGAATAAACTAGATTTGTTCTAACTTTCAAACCAAGTCGAGTAATAAATGTGCCATTTACACGAGCCATCAAAAACAAAATACTCCATAGGGAGCAGTGAATAATAATTAGTGAAGAAGCAATGAATAAGACAATAGAGAATAGCCTGGCAAATGCTTTATTGTCTCTGAGATATAATATTTTAAAAGGGTCCCTACCCCTCTATTAGCCCATCTGTTACCATTAAGACTCACAGATAATTTGAGGAGTGGTAACTCCAGACACCAAGAATGCAATAAGGAGCCACCCCTGCCACCGATGAGATAGTCTCTCTAGCAAAACCAAGACATGCGTGTGATTGTAGAACATGTACTTCTAGTATAGCCACACAACACCCTGCCTGTCGGTCAGATGCAGATACCACCCTTGCATAAGCACGCTGCCATTTTCTAGCATGTGCAGCACCACAGAGGTAGTGGAAAACCAAAGGCTACTTCACAGAGCAATAATGTGAGCTCCAGATAGGTGTGTTCTGGATTTTGTTTGGCCAGCTTCTACCCCTGAGCTAAAAACTGATGCCACCTCTGTCCTGAGGCAAATACTACCAGAACAGATCAGGTACAGGTGTCTGAACAGATCAGGTACAGGCGTCTGACAGAAAGGTCTGCCAGAAATTCTTCTTCCTCAGATCCTTTTCTACCTTCACTGGATTCTCAGCAACATTTTTTTGTATTTTCTTTTTCAGCTCTAGCTTCTATAACAGGCAAGCTAAAAAGAATCACAGAAGTCCTTGGAACAGTGCAGCAATGGGAGTTTGTGTTATTATGTGGTGACTTCCAGTATAAACCACAAAGATCGGTCATTAATCACAATGGCACTTTGTTCCCAGTATTATAGATCCATATGGTCCCACCAGTAACCTGTAAAGCTGCTCTTTACAGGCTAGTGGTCGGGGGAAAAAGCCTTAACTGCTGTTCCATGATTGGAGTCACCTCTTGAGGAGAATTCATACTGAGCTTTCCCCATGATGCAGAGTATGCTCTTTCTGGCTTCTCCATCTTTATCTTACTTTAACTTTTTGATTTCTTCATTTTAGCAATTTGTATTTTTTTTCTTTTTTTTTCTTCTTCTTTTTTTTCCCCCTAATTCAGCTCCTTTTCCCGAATTGGGCTGGAATGTTCTTGGGCTTGTGCGAAGTACCTCAATAGCGAAGATGTGAATTCTCATTTAGGGATATACCCTTTTATTTGCACCATGGACTCCGCAGTTCAGAGGTGGGTGGATGGCAGACTGACTGGAAGGATAGGTTATCATTCTTCCCAACTACCCAAAGAGTCTCTTTTTTTTTTTTTTTTCCCTCAGAGGCCTCACCTTCCACAGCAGGGCCTTTATACAGAGATACAGAAACCTCTGTTGTGTATGCACTGGACACACTGGATCACTTCTACAGAAGTGGTCCCCAAATGATGAAGAAAGCTTCATTTATTAGCCATGAATAGGTTATACGTGAACTGAGGAGCCACAGCAAATAAATTCAGCTGGATCTACACTGGCTTTGCAACAGGCTGCCTTGTGTGTCTCTGGAACAGATACTCGGGTAGACAGCCAGGGCTGCCCTAGTGTTGGCAAAGTGGCAAGGAGGTAGAAGCAGCCATGAGGCAGGAAAAGTAGGGAAAGGAGGAAAAGACCCCATGGGATTGTAGCCCTTTTGATCCAGACACACTGATTCTGCTAGATGTCTGGCTTCAAGCAGGAGGCTGGACTGGAGACCACAGGCCCAGCCAGAGGTTTGCCTCCAGCCGGCATTTCTGTGATTCTGTACGCCACAGTCAAACCCAGCCCTTGCATGTTGGTGCACAGACACATGGCTGAACCGGATTACACAGATGGTCTGGATCTTCCTCACCAGGAGTTACCAACTCCACTGCCAACCTGTAAGTATAATTGCCGCAAGCAACCTTCAACCTTGTAGTCTCATTTGCCAAGGGCTCCAGTGCTGCAAGGCTGTAAGTTTTACTTGCTGAAGGCATACAGCTCTGCATAGTTGCACATTGCAAACACGGAAGCCTAGGCTGCTGTGAATTCACTGCTCTTAATACTATAGATCTAAATGGATCCACAATACTACGGACATATGTGTTTCAGCACTTACACATCAGAGGCAAGATGAGTGAATGGTCTTTTCTGGCCTTGCTGTCTAAGAGCACATTAGTATAGATTATAAATCTCCCCAAACTTGACAGCATTCTGAGATGTTTTCATCTGAGTCCCCTTGTATTCCAAACCAGGGAGGTACATCTTTTTGTTTCTCCTTTCAATCAAGACCATCCCGTTCCTGCTCCCATTGGTAAGAAGCTGCTCTTCTGTACCATTTCCTTTCTAGGGCTGACTAATGGAAGCCATGAGGGCTGAGATGCCGCAATTTGCAGTCTGCTAGCAACCAGAACATCTCTCAAGGGCCGTCAGACATCAGCAGTTTCAGGAATCAGAGCCTGGAGTTAAGTACACATTTGTAGGCAAACTCTGCTTTTATCTTTGGATTCTACTCCAGACTCTTTCCCAGACATCTGTGCCGACATGGGGTGGTGGAAGGAGGAAGAATGTACATGCCTAGCCTGCCTTTTCAATTTAAATAACATGTTTTGTATATTTACTTATCTGAACAGGGAAAGGCCTCTTCTTTGCACCTAATCATCAGCAAACAGGAGCCACTGTGACTTTTATCAATATACCAGTTTTTAGTGTAGTCTGTAGACATAAATAAATATATAAAGCAAGAGAGACAGACAGGGAGATGCGACACAGACGGTATCATTTTCAAAGACATTTTTAAAAACACATTAAAGAGCTTTTCTTTACTTTTCTTCTTTTTTAATTTAGTGACAGCCTAGGAAGGAGGAGATGAAGATAAAGAAAAAAAGTAAAAAGAAGATTTAATGAGGATGAGAAAGAGGGAGACTGAAAGGGTGTTTCGTAATCTCAATGAGCAGTTAAGGAGAATCAGGGTGGAGGGAAAGGATGATTCTAAGAGATAATTATTGGGGATGTGTTGGAGAAGTAAGGCTAAGAGAAGAACAAGTGCAAGCATACATTTAGAAATCCAGCCAGACCTGAAAAGAACCTCCTATCTCATCTCAGGACAGGCCAATGTGCCTTCCCAGAACTGTGGGGACGTGGCACGGGATGCCAAGATACCATGAGAAAGACAGCTGCTCTTGTCTTCCTTTAAAACAATCTTCCTTGAAGCAGGAAGCAGCAGAAATCTCCTGAGAAACAATGTTCCCATGGTGCCTGTAAGCAAATCTGGAGTTTCTGATAAAGCTGCTCAATCGAATCCCTGGCTGTAGAGCCCAAATTTCATGCTGCTGCCCATAAGCAGTCAAAACTTGCTGCTACTTGCAGAAAGGAGGATCATTCTGCACCTAAAGCAACTGATGATGATTCCCAGTTTCTGTCCTGGGTTTGCTGTGTGATGCTAGACATACCATTTGGTCTTTCTGTGCCTGAATTTTCCTGCCTCTGAAATACAGCGTATATATAATGCATTATTGCAGATACATTTAAACCAGTGCCCTTCATTAAAAGGGGTCCAAATTTTTCATCTCTCTCAGAAGCCTTGTGTTCCTAATGGCAATATTCTCCTTGCCAGCTCCATCCAAAATGGGTAGAGGCTCATTTTCTGTGGCAAGAAGAAATGTGTTCAACCCCTGCAGTGGCTGAGCAATTCCAAGAGCTACACGTGCTTCATAAAGACAAGTGCTAGCTGATGCAGATTTGTGACAAGACTTCCCAGCCTCACGGGGGACACAATGACCCTTAACTCACTCCTGTTCGCAAAGTACATTGAGATTCTTAGATGGAAGGGCTTATAAAATCCCAAGTATTATTTGCTACCGCTCAATCCTTCATTGCTCCTCTCCCTCCAAAGACATTTCAGGCTTCTTCCTATTGTGAGCTCTATTTTATTTTTTAATTTCCAGACGGCTGCACTAGATAAGGGCCCGAAGGGATTGATTTATGAGGGGAGATTAAAAACACTAGATACGTACAGTTTAGTTAAATGATGGACACGATAACTCCATAGTGGAATCTCTCTTTAGGGGGAGAGAACAGGGGAAAAGATGGAAATGTCTAATTCTGAGCTGTATTTTGTTTATAATTTGCTTTTATTTTCACTCAGTGGGAGATACACAATGGCTGCTGCATGTGTGATACAAGAATGCACCAGAGCCTGGCAGGAAGAAGTAGCCCAGGTTTAAATGAAGCAGTTAAATTACTCTGTGAGGGCAGTTAGTTGGAGAGGGATTAACACAGAATTTCACATAGCTAATGACAGTGGAGAATGAAAATTTGAGGCCCAGATCCTGCAAAATGCCTGCACACAGTCATTTGCAAGATCCAGGACTTAAACCGAAAACCAATTAGCCTTACGACAGGCTTAAGAAAATGATTCATGGAAACAGCTGCAATGTATCATTGATTAGCAGTTTACAAAGCAGGAACAGAGAAAGGAAACAACATCACATTATGTTCAGCGCAGACTGGCTGAAAAACACCACCAGGAGCCCTTGGCGCAGAGAAGAGAAACCAGCAAATTCTGGTGGTCGATCCCTATGGGAGCTCTGATAAGGGGGTCGGGTGAAAATGTAAGAACATTAGATCACCTGGAGAACTGATGATGGACAAACACACGTCTGAATGATGGACGACACACCGTAGTTGAAAAATACAGTTAGTTGGTCTCTGTAGCTGCACCCTTCTGGAAAAGGATTGCAGAAATTCCTGAGCTGCTGACCAGTCATGCCAGCAAGGTGCATAAAGGACTCACAAATTGCTTTTTGGTGGTAGTTCCTAGCAAAATCAGGGCGGGTGAGATTCAAAACCAGAAATAATCTTTTTGAGATGTCTAAACAGCAAAGCCAAAGGTCGCCGTAGCACTCCTGGAAGAAACGCTGGGAGGAGGTGAAGTTTCCAGGGAAAGATGACTGTGGTCTTTCAGAAGCAGAGATGGCTGTGGAGGTTTTCGTGATCCCTGCAGGAGTCCAAGCTATTAGGTCTGCCCTTGGGCTGCTCCTCCAAGCGCAACACCACATAAAGTCCAGAGCATTCATCACTGCAGAGTGATAAACTCCTCACTCCCTCTCCCATCTTTGCCACCGCATAGATCCACTGCAGGCTGAAACCTGAGCCAGGGCTTGGGAAGTCTCAAAAATGTCCCTACAACTTTGATGATTTCCAGCAGGTCACTAAAGCAACATCTGGGAGCCGATAAGGAAACGAGAACCCTTCCAGAAGAAGGGGAAAGAACAGTTTAAGCAAAAGGGTGGAAGCAGGAGAGAAAACAACGAAGTGCAGTGCTTTCTTGTGCAAACAAGTAAGTGCCAGGCCTGGTCCTACTGTCCATCTGCACCATGACAGAGCTCCTTGTTTCTGTCACAACGGCCTTGGTAGCAGCTTTGCGCAAAGACAGAGCCTTCACTAGCGCCATGCCCCAGGACCTGTGCCATGAGAAACCCTTTACAGCGTGTGCCAAGATCCCTGCCCTTTCTGTAAGTGCCTATCACAGAGCCATCCTCTCCACTTGGTAGGCCCTCTTTTCTGGGGGATGCACCCGAAACCCCTGATGTGGGGCCCAACGGTACACAGTCCCTCACCTTGCCAAGCTTCCAGCCATTCCCTGCACCGCGCAGAACCCGCTTCACACCAGGCAAGACCCGGCATTGCATCAACACGGATTTCACTTCTTTACTAGGCAAAAGCTGTGTCCTTTTGTGCACAGCCAGTTGCACATATTTTTCAGAAGCCCCGCACACAACTCATCTTCCAGGCGCTGCATGAGTCTCTGAGGAGCAGGGGAGTTTCATGAAGAGGCAATAGGCAGTTGGCGGGTAAAAGCGATCACTGCGTGGCGGATGAGATTCCACGGCATGTTGGAGATGGAAATATCACCTTAACAAGCCTGGACAGCCCCCAATGGACTATAAAATTCATTTGGTAACTGAGATAATTCAAAAGAGCCAAGTGGCAGAGAATAAAAGCTGGAACGCATAAATTTAAACTCAGAGAGCTCTAGAGGGCCCTGGTAGTAAGTGACAAAACAACCCACATCCACACAGACTTGCCCAAAGCTGAGAGTCACAGCCCCAGATATCAGGGAAAGACCCATGGAAATTATCTTTTCTTTAAGGGGAAGGAGGTGCAAGGGAAGCAAATATGAGAAAAGTAGTTACACATGCAGAGAGTGCTCAACCACATTTCCAAGGTATGCACACATGTCATTATAGCTGTGTTGGGCATTGTGCAAGAAGAGTTTATTAGTCGTAGTACCCAGATCCAAATTAGCACCCATTAGAACAGGCTAAGGACTGTTCTCCATTATACCAGGGCACGCCACGTCAACACAACAACTTCACGCTGGCTGAGTGCAGCCATGGGTAAATTATGGCAAAACACCTTTTATGAACAATACAAATTTTCTTGTCCTTCATCTCCCCTGTTCCCACTGGGATTCCTCCCCAAACAGCTCAGAGAGTGCTTCCCAAAGCACTTCCCTCCCAAGGAGTTAGTTTGCCACTCAAAAGATGAACAGCCTAAAATTGCAGTAATAAAAACTTTATAGCGCTCCATCATGTTCATTCATGCTAATGTTCTCTCTCACTGTGGCCATAACAAAAATCTTAGTATTGGAGAAGAAACAGGACACTTCCAACAGCATCACAGACATGTTTTTCAGTGCTGTAAAAACATGGCAGTACAACATACTTCAGCAGCATAAGGTGTCCATCAAGGTCGCTAATGACTGAGAGAGGAGACACAAGAAGTTGTTGATCGATGACATGTCATAGTTTGGAGATGGAAACTGCAGGAGACGTGATCCATACATCTCCATGTCCCCACAGGGAACTCTCCTAATCTAATAAGACAGGTGTCTCCATGGAGAGGTCCCAAGGGCAAAAAGGAGGTAGAGGTCTGGCAGGTAATGTCAGTTCTGACACGGAAAATTGGAGGGCCTGAGGATAGAGCTGATCTCCCTGTAGCACCGCAGTAGGTGGTGACTTTTGTAACTTGAGGGACTGGGGTGATCAAGACCGCTAATTACTCTTGATGACTGAGAAAGGGGACATTGGCTCCACTAATTCCTTCTTTACAATTAGAGCAGTAACTGAAGTCAGGATGAGGCAGATTCTCTCACTGACATAATCAGCTCAAGCATTTTGATTTCTGAGTACTGTGAGTGATGGCAGATACCACATCTGCCCACAGTTTAAACCTGGGAGCTTCAGGACCAGAGCATATCTAGTTTTCACCTATCATTTAACTTTTCAATAAGTAGCAAGGACAGTCACTGAAAGGTGACAACAACTTCAAGAGTATACAGGAACATATATAATTTGGTTTTAACCAACACTGTTCCTTTTCTCTCCCACACAACTGGTCTTCTCAGAATCAGACCTGTCTGCGAGTTATCATCATCACTAATTTTGTGTATTGAGGCAGCACATGGGAGCTACATTTGCAAAACCGAAATCCGCTGTGCTACGTATTGCACAAAGACTAAAGACACAGTCCCTGCTCCACACCTATTACAGTTTGAGTACAGGTTAGGGTTCAAGATAAATACTGGACTGTGAGGCACCTAGATTCCTTGTTGTTTTAAAAACTTGCCCTTTCTTGAATAGAAAACACTTCAGAATATAGGGTTAAATATATATTTTAAGGAACAATAACCCCTTCTAGAGCAGCTAGTGTGGAAACAGCTGAAAATACGTTTTTTTTTTTTTTTTCCTGTTCCTACCTTTTCCCATCCTAATAAGGGCATTTGCAATGGAAACCAAGCTCTTTGCTGCCTCTGAGGTCATTTGCTCTTGCTGCTTATTTCCCTCCCCACACATCATCAACTACTCTGTGAACCGAAGGTGCTGTGGAGCAGAGAAAATGCCACTTCCCAGGAATGAAAATGGCACTGCATCGCCACCCCTTTCCTTTGGAAGTACCACTCTTCTCTTTTTTCTTTAATTAGACTTTTAAACGGGTCCTCTGTATGCGATGGTCAGCACCGAGATCAGACTGCAGCAAGTAGGTCAGGACAGTCTACTCAGTATTTTGTACAGGTCTGACTATTTGCGCCAGGGAAATCTTACCCACACTGCTTGCAGAGAGGGCTTGCACAGACTGCCCCCTCAGTGGGCACTGGGCTCAGCCCATTCCCATCACCTGGAGAAGAGACATGGCCCCTGCCAGAGGCAACTTTTCCCCATGCAACTGCTTTTGGAAGGAGTCTCCCAGTTACTTGCAATGGGGGAATTAGGGCTTAGGCAGCCCTGCGTTTCCCTGAAACAGGGCCATGGCAGGGGTACCCTGGACAATGCGAAGCGGGACATGCTGCCCTGTCTTACAGGGCGCTTCCCCCTGCCATTCCCTCCGACGGGTAATTTTGACAGAGGTGTTTCTGCAGTGCCCACTCCAGCACCATGCGTTATGACAAAGCTTAATGTGATTCCACAGTCAGTTACTCCCTACCCATTTTTCTGCAACAACACTGCTGCATAGCTGCTAATAGGTGAATTACAGGAGAGAAATGTGTTGCTTGGTAAAGGCAAGAGATGTGTCATTTAGCTGTATGGGAACAGGAGAGATTTAACTTTTCAGCTCCTCCCTTCCCCAGCGCTCCATCCACCACCAGATGAAACAAGCGGAAGGGAGATGGGCTTTTCGCGTGAACTGGGGATGTCTGATTGATAACATGTTATCTTGTCAGCCCAAGACACCTGCGTGGCAGGTATTTATGCTATCAGAAGGGATGTAGCTGGTGAATTAGGGTTTGGTGCCGATAAGGGCACCCAGCCACTTGTGGCGCCAGCCCCATGAGGGCAAGGGGATTAATTCTGATATTTTGCAGCTTGCTCTTATTAAAGTCTGATTCCTTTTGTCAAGCAAAAAAAAAGAAGAGGGGAAGAGTGATTGGTTTTAGGCAGATAAAAGACATTTGAGCTGTGGGGGTAGCTAGTAGAGAGGGAGCTGATGAATGGGAACATGGAAGGCCAGGAGATCTCTTGGGGATAAAGGGAAAAGCATTCAACAATTTCCTCATTAACTACTCCTTCTCGGTCGAGCAGGGAACCAGGGTAAGGGGAACGGCTCTGGATGGAGTTCCCAAGCGTAAAAAGACACAGTTCTATCAAAACCAGAACTAAATTATATATTTATATTTTATTTATATAAATTATATAGATGGAGCGGGGTGGAGAAGAGGGGAAAGGAGGTGTTCAGTTGCCCTGGAGCAGCTTCAGATGAAGCCCTTAGTCCTTTGCTTGTATCCATATCTTGGTAAAGGATCGTGTGACGCTCATGAAGGAAAAGTCTAAGCAGCATTAAGATAAGGCAAGGCTGTCACACTGTATCTATTCCCCACAAACTCCCCCAGGGCTGGGAAAGCAGCCTCAAAAGCAAACAAAAAACAGCAGAAGGAAAGATCCCCTGCACCACAAACCACGTACCACACTAACCACAGCATCAACACTCAAACACAACAAGATGCTGAGACACGCTTGGTACCATCAACATCCTCTTAGAGGATGGGAAGGTCTGTCATGCTGACACAGACAGATACTTTTGGTTACAGGATCCTGTTTGTGGCTCTGTGGGCATGTATTATTAATACCCTACAGGGTTTTAATTAGAGCTGAGAGATTCATTCATTCTGAATAATTTATCTGACTAATTTTGCCTCACTTCTGTTCATGAATCGTCCACAAGCAGTTCGTAATTTTCTCAAATTTATTTGTCATTTATTATTATTTACTGACTTGTCTCAGAAAATAATTCTCAGTATATTGTTTGTCTGCAACTTGTTCTCAGATGGTCAATATTCAAAACCAGAGCTGGGCTAGGTATACTTCTGTTAAGCATATGCCGCAAATCCCATTGTATATTTCTGTTTTCTGAGTAACCTTTAGGATCAGGCCTCCACAGAGAATACTAGTTTTATGAGTTCAAATTTTGCTTCCTGCAAATAGTCTCTAATATTTACATAAAATTCACTGTTCCCATGAACATTCCTGCTAGTCAATATATGCACTGCAATACACACAGAGAGAGAACACAGAAGAGGAGTGTTTTAGACTTGAAGCAAATAGTTCTTTTGTTATATAGTGCCTCTGTCTATTCCTAAGGGACCTGTCTGGAGGTTTGTTTAGACTTTTTCTTCTTTTTTTTTCCTGCTGTATTTTATTTTTCCAGCTCCACCGGTCAGGGGTTATGTTATCTCCAAGTCACTCGCTCCTACAAACAGCGCTGCACGCTGAACACATCCTCTTGCTGTGCCCTCCTTGTGAAACTGTCTCCGGGGACAGCTCCCCGGAGCACCGGGCAAGGAGCTGACCACTGTCCCACATAAGGTGCTACCATCAGCGCTGAGCTTGCTAAATGGCACCACCAACTGTCCTGCCAAGGAGGTTGCTCCCTTTCGTGCAGTGCCAGGACACACTTGAAGTTTCACTGTCCACCACAATGAAACTTACCCTGGAAGCAGCACTGAATTTGTAGGGGACCTTTCCTTTGCTGCAGCTTCAAACACAGTTTGGCAGGAAGGAGAGAAGTTTTCCTGCTTGCAGTGCTCAGGAAGCAACATGATGAGGGAGAAAGACCTTTTCACAACCACCAAGTGACCTCCATTTTGTAGGTTTGAATTATTAACCTCTGGCAAGGAAATGTAAACACTCATTAGTGTCATCCAGCGAGGTCACTTCTTTTAATTATTTTCAGAGATGAAGGATTACACATTTCGATATCCCAGAGCAACTGGGAGACAAAAATTGCTGTGGAAATTCTGTGGATACTTGTTAACCATCATTCACTCTTCATATGAGTCATAAGCATATACAGTCATGACATAATTACAGACAGCACAGTCAGTAGTAACTATTTATGTTATTTAATCCAGCACCAGTGGAGCCAGGGCCATATCATTCCCTTCAGTGTATTTCCTATGGCTTTTTTTTCCATCCTGGGATTCCTACTTCATCTTTTCAGAAATTATGTCACATATTTCAGGTCCCAGCATCTGTAAATTCTCCCATACAGTTCCCATTTTTGTTTTGTTCTGGGCAATTTTGGTGTTGTCAGGTATTTCTTTACCATGAAGGTGACAGAGCCCTGGCACAGGCTGCCCAGAGAAGCTGTGGACTCTCCTTCTCTGGAGATCTTCCAAACCCGCCTGGATGCCACCCTGTGCCACGTGCTCTGGGTGATCCTGCTGGAGCAGGGGGGTTGGACTAGGTCATCTCTAGAAGTCCCTTCTGACCTCAACCATTCTGTGATTTCATCCAGAGGTTGAAGTCACCTGCCGTATGCCTGTTTTGCAAATAGAATAGGAGTTTCATACTAGAACTTTTATCTCTGCATACCAACCTCCTCCACATTTCCCTTTTGACCTCTGGTTAGCCCCATATGTGCCCTGCGTAAGTCCTCATGCTGTCCAGTCCACCACACAATCACACTGTCCAATCCATCTCGTGCTCAGACAAGCGCCAGTTCTCAGCGGTCTCATCCCTTACTTTCAATGTTTGCCACCCACACGCCTTAGACCCCAAGCCAAACACAGCTCTTTGACTGTGATTTGTCCCTCAAATCAATCTCAGGAGCACGTGACCACTCCTGCTGTTCAAATATGAACTTTCTTCAAGCCTTCCCGTGACATGCTGCTGCCCAGAGCAGAATGCAGTAATAACAGAACAGAGATGGACAGAGAATACAGTTTTCTCGCTATGGATTCACTACATGCATTTCCTAGGGACTTGTGGGTGTACATTAGCATCCTATAGAGCTTTGTGGGCACATGCAGTATTAACATCCTATAAGGTTTTGTAGACATTCATTATTAACACACAATAGAATCTGCGCAGATGCATTATTAATACCCTCTGAGCTGGCAAGAGAATGGTGATATTTTCATATGAGAAATGTAATTGTTTAATATCAAACAGTATTATTTCAAAGATTTTAATTGTGTAATTGGGGTCAGTAATCGCTCGGTCATTCTTAGAGCAAGATGAACTTGCAGGGGAAAAGATGTATTGTCCTGACAATAGAGAGCAAATTTTAATATTTCTGAAAAATTGAGAACTATTAATCCTGGCATGTGTTACTCTCAAACACAGGGAGCTGATAAAACTTTGATCTAATTTTCCCTTTGAAGGGGCATTGGTGGGGTGTGGGGAAGCCTGTTAACTGTATGCGGCCTGCCGCTGAAAGCACAAAGCCTCGCCACATCCGACTTCACAGGCGCGCTCGGATTGTGCGGGAGGCGGCTACGGCGAGAACAAACTGTTCCAGGCTCCCCGCGCGCCACGGGGAGGGAAGGCAGCCGTGGTTTCCATGACCACCGGCAGCTTCACGGTCATTTCTCCAAGGGATGCTATTTGCATTTGCACCCACTGTGCACACACTCGCCCGTCCATGGGAGCGACAGCCAATATTTGCATTCCAGATCAAGCGACGCGGGACGGTGAGGTGCACACATACCAGTTGCTGTGACCATTTGGGCAATTTGTCTGTGCAAAGCTTATGAATTCTGTTTGATACTGGGGGATTGAGTATTAGTGGCAGGCTCCAAGCTTCATTTTAATGAGAAGCTCTGATACCTTCTCTGTTGTGGATTTTTTTTCCTGTTTTGTTCTGTTTTTTTTTTTTTTCCCTCTAAGTTGAACTAAAATCCAAAGGCGATGAAAATGATAACAAAGGAGGCACATTAAACTTTGATGACTGCCCACTCGAACAGGGAACAACAGAAAAACCACCTCGCGGCTGCCTAGAGCAAGCCAGTTTTGCAAGTTGAAACTAAGGCTGGAAGCAGGAAGCAAGAAAGGATGCAGAGGATGTGACTGGCGAGGCAGCTGGGAGCCCAGACTATGGAGGGAACCGGTTACCATAAAAGCAAGAGCATTTCCTTGGTTGTTACAGAGGAAACCTAGGGAAGGAAGGAAAAACAGAACAGCCACAAATGTTCTGCGAGGGGCACAGGACCACGGGTGTCCTTCAAGGGCTCTCATTAAAGCCCTCAAAATGCCTAGGAATGAGGAGGAAAGAGCATCAGGGAAAGGAAGATGAGCAGGTATTATCTTGCCAGGACCTGCAGATATATCTGCTAGTAGAGGGGAAAAGTGCCTGGGATTCCTGGATCTTTGCAATATCTCAGTGTATAAATTTGCTCTAAGTGTCATGGGTCCCCGAGGACAGGATCTGTAAACAGAGAGTACCCACAAAGGCAGCGCTGTGCCAAAAGGTGGGATTCAGCTACGGAGCTCACAGCAAGCAGAGCATAAGGTCCCACCTCTGTGGAAAGCACCCAAAAAGGGCAAGGGGGGAAAAACAAAACGAGGCAAATACCTCATGCAAGCCAAGAGACGCTCATGAATACCTGGACCCGGGATGTCTGGACACGACTGCGGCGCTCTGGCATCGACCCACCGACAAGAACTACCCATCNCAAGCCAAGAGACGCTCATGAATACCTGGACCCGGGATGTCTGGACACGACTGCGGCGCTCTGGCACCGACTCACCCATCAGGCTGGGCTACCCATCAAGGCTGGGCAACAGGCGCAGCAGCAAAGCCCAGCTTGCACGTACGGAGGGGCTGCTTAGTTTCTTTGCAGATGCAGGCATTACACTTGCAGCTGCACCGTGGGATCTGCTAATGAAAAGGACTATCTGAGAGGTAAAATATAATGTAATTTACAGTAGTGCTCACCAGGCACTGAATGTTTTTCAAAGATTCACAAAGGAGCTGTTCATTTTAACAGCGTCTTCGATATTTCAGGGCTGTTTTAGTATCTCATTGCTTTTGGTGCATTCTGCAAACTTTCTGAAGAATGCGAGAGCAGAAATGGCTTCTTTCTCTCTCTCACCTCCCCCAATTACTGTGGCCAGGTACATGAGATGATAGCCAAAATTTAGTATTGTACCTGCAATTGTTTTGAGGCCCCAGTTTCAGTGATTAGGGCCCACATTTGCATGATCTCAATTTTAGGTAATACTTTTCTTAATCATTGCTGGATAAGAAGTTTTGAAAGGCCAGAGACAGCTGTGGTGAAACACAAGGATTTAGGCAGAATTTAAGCTATCTGAATCTGCTCAATGCATCTAGCTAAGCTGGCTAGACATGACAGCTTTGTCCTATTTTGAAAGACAGAATCCTAGTTTTGACTAGCTTGAATGACAAAACATATTAGACTTCGTGGCTTTGACATTTTTGATGTGAGGGAAGATGCTGAGGTCATAAAAAGAAGATTTAATTGCTTTCCCTCCCTGTACAACAGATACAATATTTATTTTTGCTTCTGAAGATTTTCAGGAAAAGAGATAAGAGCTATTCCATGAGAGAGAAACAAACACCCTGGCGGAGCAGGTCTTTGGATGCCAGAAACAGCATGCTCACAAAGTGAGACTCCATGATCCCAGATTCAGTTCCTTCTGTGTACAATCTGTCCTGTGGCCCATTAAGTCAAAAGCTGACACTTTCTGCTAAAAAATAGCGGTGCCTGCAAAATGCTACTCTGCCAGTTCAGCCTGGAGATCTCACTGCTCTTTCTTCCAGCAATGCTGCAATCTACTGCCTTCCCTCCATGCAGTGATTTCCATTCTTTGCTTCACTGGAAAAACTCACTTTGGCCAAGGCCAAAGACTGCATTTTTAGGCCTCTAACCCACTCCTGAACACACCGATCAGGGTATGGAAATCTCTTGGCTCCACTCTCTTACAAAGAGCAGTAGCAATACCAGAAAATGACTCCTTCCCTCATTCTTTTCCAAACGGTGTGACTGTCAGATCCAAATCAGGGCCAACATGGGGGAAATTCCCCTTTGCTATGCTAGCTGAAAGCAAAATAACAAGGCCAAGGCATGCCAAGGGGATTAAGTGAAACAAAGCACTACCCATTCGCTGTGGGTGCTGATGCTGTTAAAAGCACACATCACTTTAGGACAGATGGTGACTTTATGCAACACCGTGCACTGAGGAGAGAGGTTCAAGCTGCAGCAGGGATTCTTGGGTGGCTTTAACAAAAGCTGATCCACCATCATCAGTCATGTGGGGTTGCCACCTTCCCTTTGTCCCCTCACCACATCTGGGCACAGAAGACATGCATTTGCCTTCATTTTTCCCCTGTGTCCCGCCAGGAAGAGCAGGTAAACCTCATTTCACCATTTCTCCTAGTTTGCATGTGGGTATAGAGTTACTGTTTTCTGTGTCCATGATCAGCGTGTACACCTTTGTACAAACACGTTGCAGGGCACATACACACATAAACACACACACGTACATATATATATGCACACCCATGAACAGCAATATAACTTTCTTATTCAGATAGATTAAATGTGGAAAAGGAGGCACTATGAGCACTTTTCCAGGTGGACTCTCAGACAGCAAGAGGGTGGATGGGATGCAAGATCAGATACCCAGAGTCTTTTGAGGAGGCAGCAGAGTTAATAAGATGTAAGGTTGAAATGTTTTTCCCATAACTCCAAACCCATCACTACTGTCTCCTTCTCAGAGGCCAGACCATTACAAATTGTTTACAATATAAAGGTGCCAGCATTTCCTCGCTTTAACTGTGAAAGACTCTCTATAACTTCTTCCAGATCCCCCCAACCATTAATTTGGCCTTCCTCCCCTTGCTCCCTGCAGGCCAGCATGAAGGCATTTCACCTCCCTTGTAGGAGCTCAGAGAGAAGCAAAATACGTCAAACTTGCAGAAAAAGAAAACAGACCCATGTTTCCTTCTTGAAAGGGAAATGAGAGGAGGACCGTAACAAAGCTAGATGATAAATAGGTTTAAGATTTTGCTGCCACATTCCGATATTCCCTTCTGAGCCCTTAGAAGCATCTTAAAATGAGGAGAGAAGTGAGGATAAAAGGCAGCAAGACATGTCAACCTTATGGCAGGACCAGACCCCACCTGGTAGGGCTGTTCAGGACACTCTGTCAGCAAAAGAGAAGGAAAGGGAGAGAGAAAGAAATGAGAGGAAAAAAAAAAGAAAAAAAAAAGAATAATGGCAAATTTGAAGCAGAGAAGTGAAGAGATGAGAAACATCACAGGAGAGAAATGGCTAGCCGCAGACTGAACGTATTAAAGGAACAGATTTATAGTCTAAGTGGTCACGCAGGTCTCCTGTGGGTTTGATAGTAGAGTAAACCTGTCACAGATACAGACTGGCTCTGTAGCAAGGCAATCTGTGGCAAAAAAAAAAAAAAAAAAAAAAGCTTCTCTAGTCCTTCCAGGTGGATCCCTGCATGATCTCCAGGATGTTCTCCCAGGGCCAACCCACCACGACGTGTGGGGAAGGAGTCAGTGAGGATCCCGCCGGGCCCCAGCAGAGCTCTGCCTGCGGGAGCAGCCACGCTGGGACGGCCACGAGGCGGGCGGCAGAGCGCGGCGCAGCACGGGGCTGCGGTGCTGCTCGTCGGGCTCGCTGGCACCGCTGGCAGGTGGGAGGACAGGCGGCGCGTGCATGAACGGGGCTGCACGCAGCACTGGGGGGCTCAGGGCAGGGGTCATTCGACCCCACTTCAAACTCTTTCTCCCTCCTCCTCTTGATGATGTGTTTTGTTTTTGTGGCTCCTAATGATTCGTAAGCAAATATTTAGAATTGTGCGCCCACTCGCAGCCACAAAAGCACATTTTTATGCAGCTCGCCAATAACCATGAAGCCGGCCGCCCTTGTAGTTCGATTTGCACAAAGCCTAGGACATAACGTTCCTAGGAAATCTTAATCTATAACCTCACCGAAAACCCATCGGGGAAACTAATCAGGGCTACCATAGACCCTCTCACTTTCTCCACAAAAATACCACAATCTGCTGATATTCCCAGGTTAGTTTTAGTCCGCTCCATTTCCTTCCTCAGCATAATGCATCAGCATGCTCTTCCAAACCTGGCATCTCAGGCATGGAAACCAATTCTCCATGCTATCTGCAGAGGTTTGGTCATGGGATATTGAAAGATTGCGTTCAAACCCCACTGAGGCTATTATAACTATAAAGAGGGAAGTGGGGAGAGGCAGGGAGGAGAGGGAAGACACAGAAGTCCATTTCTGACTGTAGGAGCATAACAGGGAAGCTGCTCTAAATACCCTGAAGTCTGCCGCTGGGGGATGCTGCCCTCCTGTTTTGCTAATCCACTGGGGACATGCTGCCTGCTCTGATCCACTTCGAAAATGGTTCTGCCTCTAGCTTCTCAACTATGAGTCACATGCCGCTGTTCAATGACCCAAAATAGAGGAATAAGAAAACACTTCATGTAACAGCATTAATTGCACTTTTATGATGTACCATGTCTATTTAATAACCTGTGCAACTCACTGTTGCATGGTAGTGGAAGAGAAAATACTAGAATACTTTTTTTTTTTTTTCTTAATATGCTAGCATGTGAAAGACTCGCAAGATACAAAAAAGGCACAGCTTCTACGAGTCCCTTTTGTGGAGATATAAAGGAAGCTAACTAGTGCATGTACTAATAATTGCATGATACAGGTTGAAAAGATCTCTGTGTTACTGCGTGCCATAATTTCATACAATGTAAGTGACCAACACCTGTCTCTGGCCACTCTGACAAAAGGACAATTTATCAGAAGGACTAAAGAGAGAAGCATAGAAGCTGGAATAGGAGTTTCCCATGGACTTCCATCTTCTCTTCCTCTACAAAAAGCTCCTTATCAGATGCAAGTTTCTTATCAGATCCCTCACCTCCGTCCCCAAAAAGGTGACGGAGCAGCTCATCCTAAAGACCATCTCCAGATATGTTAAGGAAAAGAAGGTGATCAGGAGTAGTCGGCATGGATTCACTAAGGGGAAGTCATGTCTGACGAACCTAATTGCCTTCTATGACAAGGTGACCAGCTGGATGGGTGATGGGAGAGCTGTGCATGTTGTCTGCCTTGACTTCAGCAAGGCTTTCGACACTGTCTCCTATAACATCCTCATGGAGAAGTGCAGGAAGTATGAACTGGATAAGTAGACAGTGGATTGAGGACTGGCTGTATGGCAAAGCCCAGAGGGTGGTGATAAATGGGGTCGAGTTTGGTTGGAGGCCTGTGGCCAGTGGTGTCCCGCAGGGGTCAGTACTAGGTCCAGTGCTGTTCAACTTGCTCATCAATGACTTGGACGAGGGCACAGAGCGCACTCTCAGCAAGTTTGCAGATGACACCAAACTGGGTGGACTGGCCAACACTCCAGGGGCTGTGCTGCCATTCAGAGGGACCTAGACAGGATGGAGAGTTGGGCAGAGAGGAACCTCGTGAGGTTCAACAAGGACAAGTGCAGGATCCTGCATCTGGGGAGGAATAACCCCAGGCATCCAGTACAGATTAGGGGTGGACCTGCTGAAAAGCAGCTTCACAGAGAGGGATTTGGGATTCCTGGTTGACAACAAGTTAACTATGAGTCAGCAATGTGCTCTCGTGGCCAAGAAGTCCAATGGGATCCTGGCCTGCATCAGGAGGAGCGTTGCCAGCAGGTTAAGGGAGGGGATCCTGCCCTCTACTCAGCTCTGGTGAGGCTGCACCTGGCGTACTGGGTGCAGTTCTGGACTACCCAGTACAAGAAGGCCATGGAGCTTCTAGAGAGGGTCTGGCAGAGAGCAACAATGATGATTAAGGGACTGGAGCATCTATTGTAGGAGGAAAGACTCAGCGAGCTGGGCCTGTTTAGTCTGGAGAAAAGAAGGCTGAGACGAGATTTGATTAACATGTTCAGGTATCTGAAGGATGATTGTAGAGAGAATGCGGCCAGGTTCTTCTCCATGGTGGCTGGTGACAGGACAAGGGGTAATGGGTGTTAGTTGAAACACAAGAATTTCCATCTCCATATCAGGAAGATCTTCTTTACTGTGAGGGTGGCAGAGTCCTGGCACAGGCTGCCCAGAGAGGTTGGGGAGTCTCCTTCTCTGGAGATCTTCCAAACCCTCCTGGATGCCACCCTGTGCCTCGTGCTCTGGGTGTCCCTGCTGGAGCAGGGGGTTAGACTAGATGATCTCTAGAGGTCCCTTCCAACCTTACGTGTTCTATGATTCTGTGATTCTGCAAACAGAGATTTAAAACTCTGTACCCTGATCATCTAACAGCATCACCTCGTGGCTTTTTTATCCAGATTCAAAGCAAAGGCAAAAATTATGACTGTACAGTGTTTTCTGTAGAGTGCATATCCCTGCTATGGTGCAAAGACAGATCTTGGCATCACGTCCACGATAAAAGAAGTGCCACTGCGACACACCACCGCACTGCAGCTTTTAGCAGCAGCTTCAACAGTCAATGCGTGCAAACTTCCTAGCTCTGTGCATGTGTGCACTACATTTACACTCCGGCATTTCTTAATATATGCTGAACAGTTTCCTGGCAGCAGATGCGGAAGTAGAGAAAATCAGGATCTTTCACTTTTATTAGAAGAATTGCAGAAGATGATTATTTAATAACACGTAATATCTAGGAACCAAGAACAGTTATACTGCAGACACTGTCAAAGCACAGGTAGAAGACAGTTCGTGTTTCACTGTCTGCAGTCTAGTAGCTGGGCCACCTGCTGAACGCTGAATGGCTTCTACCCTACATGGACATATTCTGCCCTACGTGTCTGAATTCATCTTTCTTTCCATGGTATCGCAGGGCCACATGGTAGCGTATTTGCATTCATAACGCTCCCATGAGGCAGATGCCATCGTCATAAGACAATGGTGAAGTCAGGCAGTAGGGAATTAAATGACTTGTCTGAGGTCACCCAGGCTGTTTATGACACAGCAGGGAATCGCACTCTCATTTCTCAAATGCCAAACAAGCTTTCTCATCACCACCTCTGCATTTTGGCACCTCCAATCCAGTTTATACAGAATGACTGGGCAGTTCATTTCCTTTGTAAAATATGTCAGCCTCCTCTCTGAAATTGCTATTCTTCCCAGTGCGGTATATACCTGAAACATCCAAGACCTCTTGAACATGCACACTCCTCACCTAATATCTGGACAGCATTGGAAGCCTGCTCAGATTTTTTTCCTTTCTCTTAATGTTTGGATCAAGGAAATGCGAAAACAGAGAGATAAAAATGCTGTTTAGCAATAATCATTACAGTCATTCTGGGAGAAGACTAGGCCCTGCGAAACACATGCTTCTTCCAGTGAACCTCCATAAAGCTGAGGGAACGGCTCCCTATGCCAGCTGTCACTTTGCCCCACTACACACTCCCTCTTTCCTCCGGCCTTCGGCCCAGCAGTGTGTGAGTCTCTGCATGCTGCTGGGCGCCGACGTGCGCTGCTGCTGGGCCACTGTGCATGGGCATATGTCGCCAGGAGTCAAAGAGGCCACAGGTACGGACAGGGCTGTCGTGGCCCATCACAGAGGACAGACAGCCTTTGGTAGGCAAAGGTGCCACATCTTAGTTGGCATCTTCTGTCCCTAAGCTGAGTCCACTGAGCTCACATGAGAGAGAAAAAGGTTTGGATCCTTCTATGGAAGCATCTAGGACACATCCTACACACAAGGGAGACAGTAGAAAAGCCAGAGCAGGCCTGGCTGGCTCTCTTCAAGCAAGCAGTCATCAGGGTCTTTCGTAAAAGGCACCAGAGCAGAGCTTTACCTCGCATATGATGGGGGACCTGAGCGGGAGTTATGCCATCAACCTGAATTACCAGTTAAGTGGATCTATACAGGCAGCCCCCAGACATCTCTTCACATCTTTAATGAAGCCATTCCCATCTACCTACCTAAACAAAATTCTTCTTAATAGGCCCTTTGGTCAAAGGTCTCAGCGGATGCTACTGGCTTTATTTTCAAGATGCACCTCTCACTTAGGCTGTTTTGTGTTCCCCTGCACTGTTTAATGCAATGTTTACTGAGGTTGACACATAGTACTCTCCAGAAAAATGCCTCCCCTCATTCCTTCCCTGCTGCTAAAAGTTAGAGATGGAAAGTCAAAGTCACAAGGGATGATCAGTCTTTGGCACAGGCAACATCTTTTCTCAATATATCTTCAGCTCATGCAGGACCACACTGCAGTGGATTGATTAGACATACTGCTACATACATGCAACTCATTTCTCAGAAATACGGGTATTTTTAGATGAGCTCCCACAGCAACCGCAGGCAAACATAGCTCACAAAACCGCTCTCTGCCACTGTCTCAATTTTACACTCCCCTTCCATGCCTCTGTCCCTTATACTTAGTTCCCCACACTTGCACAGTCACACACTCATGTATCACTTGCACAGGCATGCTCACTCTCTCACAAGTGCACACGTGTTGTCATGCTGTCCTGTATACACATCACTCTCTCGTTCTCCCTGTGTGTATGGCTCTCTTCCCCACACACAACCATATGGATTCCCAGATGGTTGGGAATGCCATCAGATCAGCTGAAGACTCAAGCTCACCATGGAACCCAAGCACTCCATTTACCCTCATGCACCTTCTACTGACTTACATTACTGCTCAGATCTGGTCTGAGCTATGCTCTTACTCAGTGGGAAGCAGTCAAGGCTGGGAGGAGAGGGGAGACGGTTCAAACCCACCCCCTGCACAGATGGTCACAGGCTGGAGAAGGCTGATGACCATGAGCTCATGCTGAGGCACAGAGCGCAAAGACAAGGACTGATGGGGTGAAAATTTCTCACTTGTGCATCTCTCAGACACTACTATTCCTTCTGTGCTTGTAAATATGAATTTACTGAGGAGCCTACTGAATGCTGCTCGTCCTTAGAATGTCTCTTGCCAGTGCTCAATCTCCCATCTCTCTCAGTTACGTAGGAGTGATGAACAAGGACACACACTCATCTCTGTTCCAATCCTCCAGTGCATCACAAGAGGGAAACAGACGGCCTAATATATTCTCGGTCTTCCCATTTCCAATAAATCCTGGTGCTTGCAAAAGTGTTATTCTGCCATAGCCCCAGGAGGTAACTTTTTGCCCTACCTGGGTAAAGAGTTCCCATCCCGTATTTTCTGCTCTTCTTACCCCGTTCATCTCCATTAACCCTCCCTTGGAGAGAGTATTCCTCGGGGGCAGGAAAAAAGTCACCTTCTGCTCTCATTTTGGTATTTGGTCTCTCTGGTGAGACAGTCAGAAAGGAAACCAAAGATCAGTGCCCCACACAAGTTTTCTCTGACCAATAATAAGCAGAAATGAGCAGACTCCACTGACTGTCACATGCACCAACTCCTTCCATGCAAGGCTGCTGCTCAGCATACCATCCGTCACAGCAAATGGCACATGTGTTGACAAAGTTCTTCCCAGCCAAAACCACAGAGCCACAGTGACAACAAAATTACAGAACAGGCTGGTCACTAAATTGCCCATCAGTTATGAGATGAGCCTTCTGAATTGCCTTGTTATTATTTCCCTAATACAGTCTGCTATAGCATCTGGCAGTATGGGGTGTTTCATGGCTAAGCATGCAATAAAACTGTGTGATTAGATAGTAACTGTCTTGTGATAACAGGACGGGGATTTGCAACCAGTTAAACAAGGAGGGATTCTCTGTGTCAGAGCAAATCTAACCATTAACGCTCAAAACTCCAGGCTAAAAGAAGTCTCATCATCAATTTGGTATAAAACCCATGTGACTCGTGGGTCTTAGGTGAGGATTGGGATCCAAATTACAGGCATCACAGGCCCAGTGGGCCTCTCATCAGACTCCTGTGGCTGTGGTAGTGTCACCTGTTTAACTGCTGGAGATTGGGGTGCCCACGTGTGAGGTGACAACAGATAAAATGAAGAAAACAGATCCAGTCCTGGCTGCCTCTCCTCCCCAATGCCCAGAGATGCTGAAGGCAAACGGGCAATGCCACAGCAGAGACTGAGTCTCTGATGTGAGAGAAAGAGACCCAGGCTCAGTGTGATCTGTCCCATATCCTTTACAAAAGACATTCAAATCCTAATTACCAGGCAGCATGGAGGACCAGGTAATCATCACATTGCTACAGGAAATTTGCCATACAATTTGCTGTGTGCTGAAGTAAAAGGGGTACTGGCCAGGTAATTACTATGTGGGTGAAGACGGACATGCAAAGGCTTAATTATGACTTTAGTGATGACTTTTACGGATGGAGAGAAGGGGACAACCTGATAACTTCTCACATCCCTTCTAGACCCACACATGCTCCCTTGTGGCATCAAACACACCCAATATTCCCAGAACTGTCACATATGGCACTCCTGCTGTGTCAAATTGTGCCCGCCTCTTCACAGATTGCAACCTGCATGTGCTTATGCAGTCCCAAAAAACAAACATTGCAGACCAGCTGCATCAGCCTCAGTGTGCCTGCACGGAGCCTGCATTCCCAGCTGCTGCACACAGTCCTGCCATGCTGCCTGGTTCCTACCCTGCCAAGGTACAGAGCTCTCATGTAGCTCATGCTCAATAGGCCAGGCTGTCTCATAGACTTCCTAAGAGGCAGATGCTCCATAAATAGACCCCAGCATGGAATGCTTTGAGACTGGACTGGTCAGGAGGTCTTCTCACTCCTAACCATCTCCATACAGTCACAGCTTAGTATTCTTTGCCTGGCATTTCTCTCCTAACCACTGTTGATTTTAGTTTTCACATTATTAAACCAGCATTTTCATCCACCCGCCCTGCTAACCAACTAAACAAGCAAGTAGAGAGTTTGCAGTCATTTGCAGTTATTTCATCTCAAGTTCTGGGACAGCTCTGACCTTATTCTGTTTATTTGCAGTCTGTCTACATGCGTCCAGCAATATGCATTCCCCTGCATATCTCACTAACAGTCTTAATTTTGTCCTCCTGGGGCACTGCCCTTCTACAACAACTGAAATTGAGCCCAGCCTTCAGATCTGGAGGAGTTTTGTTAATCCTGGTTGGTCAGCCAGCTTGTTCTTAAAGAGAAATGGGTTTGAATCTTCTTCAAATCCAGGAAGTTTCCTCCAGGTCACATGTTCAGACAGGATCCAGAGTGTGTTACATTTATCATAAGCTAAGTCCAAACCTTGGACACTTTGCTCCTTAAGGTTGAGGTGTTTGAATGTCTTTATTTACTCCAAGCAGCCCTATTTCATGTCACTTCAAGAAGAGATGCTCATGTCGGATCTCCACAGCAGACACAGCATGTCAGAGCTCAAAACTAGCAGTGGACAGATTATTCATTACATACAGTTTATTTAGCAGATTCTGCCCTTTTCTTTCCCCTGCTGATAGATGCTCTATGAACAAATTTTTATGCATTTATTATTGTTTATTATTTATTTATGCAAAATTGTTCAATGAATATTTTACATGAGCAAATTTCAGCCTCAGTGTTTGTAATGAGCTTTCACTCAATTAGAGAATTCTGAATATTCATGATGTCTAATTGGCCATCTCAGTCACATGATATTTTTTTCTGTCTCCTTACTGGATGACTTAACTTTTATTAACTACTTCTGCCCCAAGCACATTTACTCCCTAGATTAAAACTGGCCTGAAGTTGTTTTTCTGAGGCACAATTGTTGCAAAAGGTAGCACCATCCACGAAAGGCATGAGACAATAAATTAGTTTCAGAACACACCATAGCACAAGCCAAGTACACGATCCCATCTCTGCTAAACAGCTAGCAATTCACTGAAGGAAGTGATTCACCCATTGCAGTGGTGGCCCCTCGCACAAGCAGAGATATTGCTATGCAACATACAACCTTACCCTGGGATCCACGCTGTCTTCTCATTTTCTGCACAGAAATGACCACTACAGTTAATACCATTTGCTTTTATTAGCATTATTAGCCAAGTGAGGCCAGGCACATCTTAAAGATTGATTGCATCTCACACAGAGAGGCTTGGTTTGCTATTTCCCACATTTCAGGAGCTCAATATAGGGCACCAGCTGCAGGTTTTTCTTTCCCATGTCTGTTCCCAAATTTATGCTCCCTTTTCTTACAGCACTCAAAATTCCAACAGATGAATTGCTATTTTCCCTACTCACTCCAGCAGCCAAGTCCAGTTTTAGCTAAACTCACTTCCATGCAGAAATTCCACAAGCTGAATGATTGAAAATGTGCCAAACAGTGCAAACCACATCAAGTACAGGAGATGCTTCTAAGGCCAGGTCTCTGTAGCAAAAATAGTGCTTTGTAGGTATTTATATGCCAGTTTTGATACCAGAAAAAAAAATGTTTACATTATAATACATTGCTTCATCCATGCCTGGTGTCTCAACATATTATCATTATCTACCTGTGCATGTACCAGGGATAAATCTGGTAACTACAGAGCAAGGGGTCAATATGAACTTTCCTAGCCTCAATCACCCACTCCTTGTGGTCATTCGAACACATCAGACAAATTGCTTTCTAACTGTGCCTAATTCTCTCCACTGACTCTTACAAGAGTTTAGCCAAGTGGCTAGAGACATCAGCATCGTAAGTCCTAGATAATTAGCAGTAGGCAAATTCCTTCATCCTGAATAAGAAGTGGAAAGTTGCCTGATACTCAGGAGAAGGAAGACATATCTGAACTGCAAAGGGCATGCTGAAATCTCATAGGAGTATCCCATTTGCTGGGTAACACGCACAGGTATCAGCTGCCATTTTTCACCATTTTGGATGTTGATAGGATGCAGGTTTCTGCTCTCTTCTGGTGCTTCCTGGAAATAATCTCTCTGTCCTTCCTCTAGACCTTCAAAGAGAGAGTCTAATTCTTCTCTTGCTCTCTGATATATCTGAATCAGGATATGTTCTTTCACATTAATGGATATGCACTCATTTTGGGGAAAGAAGAGCCCAGCATTTCCATTTCTTTCTGCTATGATGCAGCATACCTGCTACATAAAGCAAATGCCTTGCAAGTCAGGGAGGTGAAGCAAGGTTAGGGAAGAAGGGACCAGGAGACTATGTGCTACTGCCCTGCATCCTGCTTTGTCATTTCACCTTTTCCTCAACGCAACCCTATGAATCTGGAAGGGCAACACAGAATAGGGAAAACATCATGTCTACGGAGCTAAATCCCAGAACGTGCCAGGCCTGCTTGGCCCCCTGCTACACGACAGATGTGTGTCAACTGCGTGTGTCACCTGTCATGGGGCACACACAAGAACATGGGCGGCAGCACATAACAGGCAAAGCCCTTAAGTCTGTGGGTTGTGGCAGCAATCAGAGTTGTTGCAAAAGCTCCAGCTCAGCTGCTATAATTTTTTTCATGTGGGGATACGAATCAAACTGCTTTTGGTTGAATGCGCAATCGAATGCGGGAACACAGACAATAAAATATTCCAACACTCTTTCTTCAATCAAGGAAATTACATGATATTAATGCAAGCTAGCTTGGGGTTGACTTTACCTGAGTAAAAGTCAGGAAATTTAAAAAATGATGGTTCCCACAGCAACCTTAACTCACCCATGTTGCACATATCTAATAAGGCAGAGTTAACAGCATACACATGAATATAAAATACTACTCAAGCAAATCTCAGCCATCAGATTGCATTAATATTGATTTGTTTCATTTAATAATAGATTGTCCCATCATTGCTTTCAAGAGAGCTTTTTTATGAAACTATTTTTTTAAGTTAACATAAAAAAAGAAAAAATGAACATATTTTATTCACGTTTGGTATTTTAGAGCACAGAAATTGTTTCTTCACAGGGAGAAACTGACAAGCAGTCAGGTAGGATTCAGTCTTCGAGTTTACAATTTTACACAAATTTCAGCCACGGAAATTTTAATTAAAAATGTGAAATCAAAGTATGGTGACAGCCAGAAGGGACATGTACAATATTACAGAGAAAGAATAATATGAGATATGAGTCTCCTCTTTCACACTCTCTTCTCTCCTAATTTCTGTCACTGAGCAGAACCCTGTGCTGGGAGTACCTGTGTCTAGGATATAGTTCATTCAGTGCTACCCTAGACTCATCCCCAAAATATCAGGATCAGAAAACCACAAAATCATGAAAAAACAGCAGGGAAAAAGAACCTCAGGAAATCACCTGATGCAACATCCCACTCAAAGCAGGGCTAACATTTTTATTTCAGATTCCACAAAATGTAGTACGTGTTGAACATGGATTTTTGGTATAGCCACATGAGGTCCAGCTGCAAGAGGTTCTGCAAAATTGAGCTGAAATGCAATAGCAAGGCTGTGTGGGAATCCTGACCCTAAATAACTAGATATCTGGGAGAACAGGACGCTGGTCCTGATGTAATTTGAGAACACTGGCAGCTGGTGTAAACCATCACCTCCTGGTACTTGAGCTATGATGGGTCTAAAATAAGTAGAAATGGAGAAAATTGTCCCAAGAGATGATGACTCAGCAGGGATGGTCAACTGGATCAGGATTGCTCATGAGGCACAGAAAAGTGCTGTGGGCTGCAGGGTGGGACAGGGTGTCTTTACTGAATGGATGCCATATGGGCAATTTGCACCGTACCTTGGAATTCTCCGAGGTTCCTGCCTGAAGATGCAAGCCCACTTATCTGGCACCCCAGATGATCACCAATTTCATTAGCTCTCTGTCAGAGGGTCACATGCCTGGGTTGCGGCCAGATTTTGCCATGCAGTGTGACAACTCTGTGGAGTCACAAGCCCTGAGGGCTTGATGGAGTAGCATCAAGCCCTTAAGGATACCCTCAGAAATAAACTGAAACCACTGAGCTCCAGCAGTTCAGCTGGTTCAGTCAAGGAAAACAAAACCCTGCCTCTTCCTAGACTCTGACACTTAATTCACACGAGTCATCACAGAAAAGCAGGCCAATCACCATCCTAGACCATATGACTAATTTTGTCTCTTTTTAAAAACAAAAGATAAACAATTTCCTTAAATGGATTATGGAGTCCTTGCAAAGCAAAGCAAGCTCCCCCAGCCTCCTATTTAAACTTCGTAGCTCCTTATTTAAATTAACTGGCTAAGTGCTTGGGCCCCCTGCACTATCTGGTCCATCGCAGGAGCGCGGCTGCTCACGTGGCCGCTCTCATTAGCGAGTGGCAGGGACTCAGCTGCGCCGACTTTGATAAGCCCAGCTCCACTCTCACAAGTACACCACAAAGCAATTAAAACAGCAAAGGGCCCTTTTTTCCCTACCATCCTTTTTCTTCCTCCTCCGAAGCTGAATAAAAATGATTCGATAAATTATTCTTTTCAGAGCTAAACACTCAGGCGAGGGAAGGGGGAGCGAGGGGAGGAGGAAAAACATGCAGGGGAGAAAAGGGGCTCCTGAGGACCCGCTATTAGTCTGTATCCCCAGCTTGCTGGCAGTCAGGACGAGCGTTAGTGTTGAGGTGGGGAGTGTGGCAGTAACGTTTCTCAGCATTCACCTAACAAGGCAGTTATTGGGCCTGTTTTGTGCACTCTGAAAAGAAGATGCACGTGTGTCTGTAGGGCAGGAGCTGGGGCAGGAATCTGGGACAGTTGCAATCTACTGTTATTGAGCTCCCTATCTCTAGAGGTAATGCATTTGCCACCCAGCCATGCATCCCTCAGCATCAACTGGACTTCTCTCATTTGCACTTTGGGGAGTCCTCACAAAGCAGAAAATAGACTCAGTTTGGAGTCACTCATTGGAGTCACTCAGCTGGGTCACCATTCACCCACCATGCCAGAAACCAGAAGAAAAGCCAATGTGAAACACCCCTACTAGCAACTCCCAAAATATACTATTGCCTTTTTGGGGCAGGGGTTTTTCTAGGCACTGGCAGGCCACTTCTTTATGCTGCCAGCGTGCAATTGAGAGCCATACCCAAGAAAAGCCCTGATGTGAAAGGGCCCCAAGGCCCATCAGGCCTGCATGTTAAAGGCTTACAGCTATGCTCGTGCTGCATGTCAGAGAAGGTATTCCCAAGGAAGACATCCTGGACAGGGCACTCACCTCATTCCTATATGCTTGCCAGAAACCTGGGATGTTGCTCTCTGTCAAGCTATCACAGTCCTCATGTTGCACTGGAGAAACTAATTCTCTGATTTACAGAGAATTAGACAAGATTGGGAAGCTTAGCTACCGCCCAAGTGCACTGCAGTCACCTGCCTATGGACTAACATGGAGCTAACACGGGACCTCCTGCAGGAAGCAAAACCAAGGATGCAACTCCGGGATTCGGAAAGGAGTGGGTTGGTGTGGCAGTAACACAGCCTCACCGTGAGAGACCCGTGGCTGCCAACAGGGCTGCGCAGCCAGAGGGGAGCGCCCGGTGCCTGAGCATCCCGCACGGTTTAGCTGGGACTGCTCCCTCCACCAAGCGGCCATCCTGAAACAGCGGCAGGACGTAGGCTTTATGGATGTCTTCCAAATGTAAATGGAAGATGAGCCTTATTAAATGGAGTGCTGACAAGTCCTTGAATAGAGGGGCTGCTCAGCAAGCAAGTAGTCCTAGGGGCCTGGCCAGTCCCCTCTGGGAAACTCTCTACCCCCTACTTTTGTCCGGTTTTGGGGGGCAGGGGTTTCCAGTGCTCCTTATTTGTTGACATCTCCCACATTATTAGCAAGTGTAATTTATAGTGACAAGAAAGATGAAGATAAGGAGGGTATTTGAAAAAATATGCTGCAATAAAAACACCACACACAAAGATTTCAAGTTGGCAGTCTGCCGTCACAACAGCCCAAGACGCAACCACTGCTCCTTTTTCCCCCGATGTTGTCTGATCTATATGTAAGATGCCCACCAAGTGAACAGGGGTTAACGTGTAAGATATTCTACAGGACATGTCCAGGGATGTTTCTTCTCTTGCTGCCACATACAGAAATACACACAATTTATCCACTGTGTGCTAAAATCTTTGGCTTAAAAAGAGGGAAAGTATGCCAGACAATCTGGGAAGGTAAAGAGGGAGAGGAATTGGGAATTGGGAGTTTCCTGGCAGCCGCAGGTGGATGCTATTGCAATGATGCATGATAAAGAGGCAAGGAGAGGGAGGTGGAGGGTGCAGAGGACACGGTGCTGACTCCAGGGGATCATCCATCACCGGTGGCTCTGCCTTCTCCTCCTCATGCCAACAGGTGATGGAGCCTCATCCATAAAACATCTCCTGGGTGTCACTAACTAGAAGATGCATAGGAGGGTTACACTCACTCTGCATGAGAAATAACTTCCCAGATGAAGGAGAGAGCTGCCACTTTTAAACTCTCTGTGCTCTCCTCCTCCCCACCCTTCCCTGCATGTGGCACCCAGGAATCATCTATCTCTCTCCATCAGCATCTCTTCTCCTCCCCAGCTGCTGCTATGTCCCATATCTCAGGTTCCTCTTCCATATGACTTTTATATAGGCAACCCCTGTTAATTTAGACCCTGTGGGATCTTCTATTTGTCTGAGGAGGAAATTCAAATCTCTCAACATACACACCAGCCCCTCCACACCTCACCTTTTACCTCCTCCCACCTGACCACTCTCTCCTTGCAGGCTTCTAAACCCACTCCTCTGGTTTACGCTCTGCACATTTTAAAATCCCTTTCAACATGACAGCCCCTAGATGCATGGATTCAGCAAGACATAGCAACTGCACAACTTCCTTGTTTAGCTAAAGTGATGGGACTCTACTGACTTCAAAAGCCACCATTTCAAAATATTTGTAGGCTGTGCTCTCCACGGAATTCAAGAAAAAAAAAAGTCCAAGGTGAGTAATTAAATGATTGCCATTTCCATTTCTAAACAAAACAAAAAAAAAGTGTCTGAGTGATTCCTTAATTACTCTGGATTTGGGAGCTGAAATGTGACTCAGGTTACACCTGATGGTAATCAGCAGGTTTTGCTGTAATGTTCGGGAAGTGAATGATCATTTTGACAAACCACTAAGTGCATCAGCGACATTGGCAGCCTCTGCTAGGAGGAATTAAGACCTAAAATAACAGGGAGAAAGTGGGGGGCTGCAAGGCAGCACTGGCAGAGCTGGTGTGGGAAAGCCAGGGGGACTGGAGGGGCAGAGCTCTGTGATCATCAGGCACTTTTAAACAGTGACCATCAGCAACCAGTGATGCTCAGACATTTGCAGCCAGCAATACCATTCCATTTTTCACCAGAGTTACAAGTCAAGCATTCTTAATACCACCTTCTGTGTCATTTAATGCCATCCAACCCAACCTACTACTGCATTTGTGTTCCTACATAGGCAAACCGATAGTTCAAACTGCCAGCTTCAGCTATCAGTCATCCTAGTATGTCCAAAACCATAACTCTCTTCTAGTGCTAGACGCTTGTTTGTCTCCTGAATGAGAGGTGGGGTGTCGGGAGAGCAGATGAACCTCACCTGTAATTAAATGCTTCTAAAGAAGTAAAAATGTTTCAGAGTTAGGGTGGGCATATGTCTGAGAGACAGACATGCTCTGAGAAGACTCCCTGTGCTTGACAGGATTACACATCATACAACCAGGGCAAGATAAGGATGCAAAAGAGAATGGAGATGAGAGGGAAAAAAATAGAGAAGAAAGAAGATCTGGAGAGAACAAAACATGAGTATGAGGCAGAGGAGACAATCTGAAGAAAGGACAGCAGCTGGAGTCACTGAACAAAGAAATGGGAGAAAGAAAGGAGAGCTCTACGGAGAGTCGCTGAACACAATACCCGCCTGCAGTCCCCTCCAGAGGAATAAGTGCTGACCCTACTTCTTTCCAGGCTTGTCAGGGGCTGTTGGGCTGAATAAGTCCAGCGCGGGAGCTCTCTCCTGCTCTCTGAGCATTAATATATTCATTTCATTATTCAATTATTTAAAACATTTCTTATGTTCCATCTATTTCACGCAGACAGAGGTGGGGTATGCAGCTCCCTCTCTTTCTCCCAACCTGCAGCGGGAGGAATTCTTGAGGAATGCAGGGCACTGAGTACTCTCGGCCTGTCCCCACTCCACTCCCTGCCTCACCTGGGCCCCGGCACCGACGACCCCTGCACCCATCACACATCCTGCTTAAAAGGCAGCCCTGGGAGTTACTGCTTCTGCCGAGACGGCCCCTGTGCGCTGCGGAGCTCCCTACGCCCACGGGAGACCCACTGTGTGGCACAGGGAAGCAGAGGCACAAAAAGCTGCTTTCCCGTTAAGCTCTGCTGGCCCCTGCAGGTTGTCCTGCCTTCTACAGCATCATTAGGCCTCGAGTCCGGAGGTGATGCTGAGAAAGGGCAGCTGTAGGGCAGAGTCCTTGACCATCTGCAATCACAAGAGTCAAGTCCCTTGGGTATTAGAGCCCTGACCTACAAAAAGTGCTGCTAGAAACACATGAAGTAAACCTGGAAGATGTCTGACAAATTGAAAAGTTGTCCTTGACCTCAAGAAAGCATCAGCTTGTCACAAAACTGTATTAAAATCATTCCTGACAGATGTCTGTCCAACCTGATCTTCAAAACTCCCCATGGTGGAGAGTCCGTGCCTCCTCAGGCAGTCTATTCCAGTATGTTATTATAGCTTCTGTAAATAATATCACTTTCTTTTCAAAGACAAGTGGTGATTTTCCTCCTCTCCTCCCATGTATCCCCAAGATATTGTTGTGTTGTTGGACACTCTTAAGTCATAATTTTGACTTACATTAGACTATGTCCTATTGAACCAATGAATTCTCAAGGGAAGCTGCCTTATTAAAGGTGTCTCATCCCCAGACAGATTACTCTGCCCTCCACAGTGCTTTTGCCTAGCACCCCTTGCTTGCCAGGCTTGTCTGCTGCTCTTCAGTGTCTCAGTACAGCCTGCTGGGGGTTGCTTGCTAAGGGCCACTGAAGAAGAGAAAATGCAGGTACCTCCAGTGGTGCTGCCAGAGTGAGCATTGCCTTGGGCTTTCTGCTTCCCGGTACTAGAGTAAGTGGGTGGATCCAGCTCAAAAATCCTCATTTGAGGCAGAGATTGAGTATAGGTCTTTTTTTTTTTTTTTCCCCCATCCCCCAGGGATTCAGCCAGATATATTTTAGTTTAGCTTAGCTATTTTTTTTTTCTGTAAAAGAGTTAGCTATTTGACAAGGATTTTTACTGCACTTTTATTAGCAACTCTATTGTGCTCAACTCTTACGGGAGAGTTTCCTCGGTGCAATTTCATTCAGGCAATTCCATTAGTAATCTGCATGGTTACCAATGCTAAAGCATCATAGCAGATAAGGAGAGAGCACCTGGGGAATCCAGCTCTCCGCTCCGCTGTGAGGATTTCCTGTAGCTCATTCTCCACACTTTTGTCCAATTCTGTGATAAATGTTCTCAAATGATGGCGCATTCAACCCTTGCATTTGCAGGAAGAGTTCCCGAGCCAAGAACAACTCACCGACACAAAGTGAATCTGGATAATCAGCCCCATTTGCATTCTTTCCCTCCTGATGCTAGCTAAAGCTGGGTAAACAATTCTGAATGAATCATTTATTAGCTTAATTCCACCTCTTCCAATTCATGAACTGACCACTACTGCTTCCCAGTTTATGCTCAGAATCATTTTGGTATGAACACAGCAGAATTCACTGGAGTCAGCAGGACAACTTATTTGCACAGAAGTAAGCTTAAGCTTTTTTAAAGCTTTTGCTGAACAGAGCTTGTCCTGATGATTTTTTTCCTTCCTTCCGCAACCAGCTTGTTTTCAACTTGTTAGCTGGTGAGTTGGAATTTTGTAGCTATTCATCTTAAGTGAATACAAGGGTCACATGGTAGGTTGGTGTGTTCGTGGATGGCTGAAAGTAACTCCTAGAGAATTTAATTTCCCACAAAACCATCACAATTCACAACATATTTTCTATGTGCAATATTGTCAATACAATAGTACAAAAATATCAGTCGACAGGTGCTCAAAGCTAAAAATCACAGACCTTTGTTTTTTCGGCTTTTTTTTTCTCTGAGTAATAAATGTTGGGTTCTTTCCATCAGTCCTCTTGCTTTTTAACCTTTTGGGTCTATTCTCTTTTTCAAAAGCACAAGGGCTAGAAACATGCTGCTTTCATGAAAGTAAAAATGTTTTTGATTTCAACAGCAAAGCTTTCAGGAAAGCAGCAATACAAGCTTCACAGAAAAGCATGAGTGCTGTCAACCCCCAGCTAAACAATTATGCCCTAGTATTACAAACTGAATACTAGTTTGCTGTGCTGAATTAACTGCCACGATTTCTGCAGCGATTTCAGACATCTTGTCCTAGCTAAGCAGGGAGAACAGAATCAGAGCCAAACTGCAGGCTCTAAAGAAAGGATCTGGGCTCTCCTTGCTGCCTATAAAGTTGTCTTAAACTATAACTTTTTTGTCCTGGGTGCCTTTCTGGTATAAAACTAGTAGTGCTTGTCCTCCTTCCTGCTTCATTAGCCCAATTGTACAAACATCTCTCTTTCCTTGGGGGCTACACTCCTCCCTTGCCCTGAGCATCCTTCCTCTGTCAGCAGTCTAACATACAACCACCTTGAGGATTCATCCAGGAGGGATCTACTTCATCCAGGAGCATCTAAGTGGTTCTCCCTCCCTTGTAACGCTTTGGAAATGGAGCTGGCATTTCCCTCTCCAAGCGCGATGTGAGCGCTCCCTCTGCCGTCGCAAGGGCTCCAGGCAGGCACGGCCAGGCAGCAGCCTGCTGCTCACTCTTCCTCCTAACTAGCAGCTATTTTGCTAGCATTTGTCTTACGGCGAAGGGTTAGCGCAACTCATGCTCCAAAAGTCTGGCCACGGGAAACTCGAGTGACAGAGCTGTTTCCCATCCTCTTGCCCATCATGTCTAAATAGGGTGCATATGCACATTGCCCACACTCTGAAATTCAATTTATACTGGTAAATGAGAGGTCAAGTGCATGAACCTCAGGACAGGGGAGCAGATGGCTTTGTGCTTTTGATTTTTCCAAGTGAAACCATCTGGCTAATTCCCTGTGGCTTGTGTATAGAGGTGTGTGCCTGTGCATGTGTGGGGGTTTGAGAGACTCAGTCTGCTTTTCGCAGTGAGGTTCTGCTTGCAGTCACAAGGGAAGAATTTGCAGTTTCCAAAATGGGCCCTGTCTACCCCAGCCTCTCTCTTCAGTGGTGGACACACTTAAGGAAGAGGCACCAGCAAGGTTTAGAGCATTAGTAGAGCAGATGAGATGTGGCACAGACAAGCACCAGCAAAGTCCTGGGTCCAGGTTAGAGAGATCGTGCCTCTCCTTGTTTGTCCTAGGAAAAAGAGCCTGCTGAGGGTCTTCCTGGCAGGTCCCGAGTCAGGAGACCTGATGCCGTTTGCTGACAGGGCTTAGAATGAGCGTGCTGCCCCTTGGGCTGTTTTTCCTGCTTCCCCATCTGCCCACGTCTGTGAGCACCCACCTTCCTTCGCACATCAGGGCAGAGTCGCACGCCCCGTTCTGCAAGCTGGGAGCCCAGGCCAGCCTGAGCATAACAGGCAGCAAATCTGTGGCAAAGCACAGCAAATTAACTCAAGCCTCGTGCTGCCCAGCTTAGCTCCCTAATGCAAGAGATTATCAGTAAACATTTTGGGAATTTGCTGCCAGGTTTGTTTAAAACAAACCAAGAAACAGGCTTTGCAGCTTATTATAGTCATTTCCAGCTCAGGTCTCTGTCTGAACCAGGTTTGGCATTAGTGGCAATGCTCTGCCAGTGCTGCTGCACTTGCGGGAGCAATGCCACCACTATCACAGCAGAGCTCCTGAGCTCCCTTCCCACCGAGGCAAGATGTGGCAGTGACTGCTCTCGGCTTCTCAAACTTTCCTCTCCGTGTGACCCGCCTCAGGATACATTCAGGAGATACTCCCTACTGAGCACCTGCAAGAGCAGGAGGGTTTCCCATCGTGATGGTGCCGAAGCAGGTGGGTAAGGAGCCACGGGGAAGCGCTGTGTGCTGGACTGCACGGTGAACCGCGCGTGCGTGTTCGTGACTGCTGCTCTCTGCCGGCTGCAGCTCAGGAAGCAGGTAGGAATATAAATGCAGCTACTGCTCTTAAAGTGGATCGTTTCTCTGGCTTTACGCAAGGAATGGGTAGCTGGGAAGTGTTTTGCAATTTCCAATATTGCAGAGTGCATTCATCAGCACTGAACATGCCTCAGTTTTATCCTCAACGGTAGGCAAAAGAAAAAGGAAGGAAGGAAGGAAGGAAGGAAGGAAAGAAGGAAGGAAGGAAGGAAGGAAGGAAGGAAGGAAGGAAGGAAGGAAGG
>VWPW01011361.1:144940-388483 GCA_013389825.1 Crypturellus undulatus | reverse complement strand
AGAGGAGGAAGAAAAAAAAAAAAAAAGGGGGGGGGAAGGAAGGAGAGAAGGAAGGAAGGAAGGAAGGAAGGAAGGAAGGAAGGAAGGAAAGGAAAAAAAAGAAAAAAAAAACAGTTACTGGTGATTACACGCACCATCAAATGAAAAACAGAAAAAAAGAAATCCAGACCACATGGCTTCCCTTCCCATTCCCCAATTCTGCTCAACTGTTCCACCTCATCACTTGTCTTTCCTTGCTCTATTTTCCCCTACCAGCTCCCACGCTCTTGCTCTCCAGTTCTCACCGCTGGTGCCTGCCAGTCTTCACCAGAAAACTCCTACTGACAGGGCCTGCTACACCCTTGCAGCTGTCACTCCCCAGCGCCAGAGGCCATCCTGCACCCACGGCATCCTGCTCTGCTCAGCTGGGTGCTGATGTTCCCTGATGCTTCAGGCTCCTTATGCCAGCTCCAGCAGGGAAGGGGACTCATCTCCTGCCTTCTCCTCCCCAGCTCCTGCTCACCTACACCCTTTTGCCCCAGTGTGCTCTACAGGGCTGTAACATGCCGTAACAGTTGTGTTGCACTCTGCTCAGTAGCTCGTGAAAGCCTGGATGGCTTTTAGGGGAGGAAACACATCTGAAACTACTTTGTGGTGGTTAGTTATGGTTCTGGCTGGACAGAAATAGCCAGAAAAAAAGAAGTCTGTGCCAGGGAAAGGTAGAGTTGCTGACATGAGTTTTAAGACTCTTGTGAAATGAAAAAGACCTTCAGAAAAATCTGTGAGAAAGAGTGCAAAAAAAAGAGATGACCAGCAGATACACCGGTGTGAGTTTTCATTTGCAGGACACTGCTCAGCCTTGCTGTTGCGTTGCCTTTTCTGTACCAGAAATTCCCTGTCGATTTGAAAAGCCTTTCTTGACAAAGTTTCATCAAATCTTCACGAGCAGTTTTGGCAAAGGTCATCTTCCACAAAAGTAAACAATCCCTCTCCTTTGTTCCCTCCTGTCTCCCTTCTACAGTATCACAGGATCTCAGAATGGCTGAGGTTGGAAGGGACCTCTAGAGATCATCTAGTCCAATCTCCCTGCTCAAGCAGGGACACCCAGAGCACAGGGTGGCATCCAGGCAGGTTTGGAAGATCTCCAGAGAAGGAGACTCCACAGCCTCCCCGGGCAGCCTGTTCCAGGGCTCTGGCACCCTCACAGGAAAGAAGTTCCTCCTCACGTGGAGACGGAACTTCCTGTGTTTTAATTTGTACCCATTAGCCCTTGTCCTGTCACTGGCCACTACCGAGAAGAGTTTGGCCCCATCCTCTTTACATTCTCCCCTCACTTATTTGTACATGTTAATCAGATCCCTTCTCAATCTTCTCTTCTCCAGGCTAAACAGACCTAGTTCACTTCTTAGTCTTTCCTCATGCATTTCCTCATTTCCTTAGGCTTTCCTCCTTCCGCAGCCTTTTTGAAAAAAAGCGCAAGACTGCAGAGTATCTCTCACCTTAGTGGATCCAAAGAGGAAATCCACAAGCACCCACACATGCCTCATGGCTCCTACTTATCTGTAGCCCAGGATCAAGTGCCCTCCTCTGTCATCTACAGTGCATGCACAGAGCTTATGAGAAGAATTGGAAGGGGCTTCCTGGTGGCCTCAGCTTTCACTACGGCTAGACCAATCTCAGTGGCAGTATCTATGAGAAAGGATGGATCAGAGTTACATTCCCAGCCGTGTAAAAGAATTTCTGTGTGATCTAGTGCTGTTCCCCTTACCTCCATTTCCCCTGCTAACATAGAGATGCAGACAGCCATCAGCCTGATAGGAGCCTGTCAGACAGGACAGCAGCTTCATCTCTGTTGTTCTGGGGCCACCAGACTGCAATAGTGCACACAAACCCAAACCTGCTTTGCAGAGAGAAGGACATTGCCTCCTGCAACCATTCCCATGAGGCAGTGGGTCTCATTCTCCCATAGCGTTGTAGGGCTGCATTTTCCGTCACACTTGCCCACATCAGTGCTTACCAGACCTCTGCAAAGTACCTTCATTACAGCTATGCCAATACCAAGGGCTGCATCCCTGTAGGAAGTCCAGCCTCTATGCACAAACAACTCAGCCAACCTGGGACACCCCCATCACAACATTCCCCCACTCAAATATCCCAGCTGGAGCAGCTGACGGCTTCTCAGCTGCTTTCAAAATGGGGAAAAAAATAAAAAAAATCCCAATCTGCAAAAAGCAAACCGCGTTTTGCCAGCAGATGGCAATGAAACTCCACGTTACGGTCCCGTTCCTGCAAAGGGACACACCGGTGCCATCTACAGAGCATTCGCAAAAGCAAATTGCTTAAAAAATGCTCGAACTCTGCACGACAGAAACGCTTTAGAGAAGCGTGGGAGAGTAAATAAGGGCATTGCATGTATAAACCCACCACCTAGGAGCCTGGATGCGATGGCAGATTTGCACAGTGCAGGACAAACCATATGATTTTCTCATTTTCCCCTTTCATTTTCCCTTCACAGATAGTCAGTCTGGAATATTCAGAGAGCAGGCATATTTATTTATTTATACCCTTTCAACTCTCCTGATTAAAGGGGCAGGTTTTTTCTCCTCCCCTGCACAAGCCACTCTGTGCCGAGAGGAAGCAGCAGGAGCCCGCTGAGGATCAGACAACCTCCCATGTCAGCCGGAGCGGCAGCTCCTTCGAATCCCACCTTACGGCTCGTCTCTTCCTCTCAGTTCGCTGAGTCCTTGAGATGTCCTTGATCTACACTGCATATTTACCAAGATATCTATAGATGATGCCCAGCAGTGTGGGACCTGCAAGTCACGCCAGATAAAGATTAGGACAAGCAGAGGGGTAAGACCCAGCCCCTTCTCCTGCCTTCTGTTCTCAGAAAGACTTGGAGGCAAATGATGGTGATGAAGGCACAGGCGTTTGGATGGCTTAGCACAGCTCCTCCAAAGAATCACACTTGTTTGGACACTGGGTCCTCCAGCAGCCATTTCAGCACAGGGTCATCTAAAGATTACGACTGCTTAATTAAAACAGGGTATGGAGCAGATCCTGGGGACGGGGCAGTGCCCAATGACACCAAGTACTGTGTGATGTCTCCGTCAGAGAGCAAGAGGTATCTCTGCTGCAGGGAAGGGGACTCATCTCTTTGGCTCCCCAGATAGGTACTTCATGGTGACCTGTCTCATTAGCAGCAACAAATGGCCCATCACAGGGCTAGGTTGGACTGGACATTTTTCAAGCTCCTCTCCAGCTGCCTGAGTAGTTCCAAAGTGGGAGGAGAGATGCCCTTGAGATATGATTTCTCTCTCAGATATTTCCAGCAAAAGAAAAAGTAAGCAAAAACACAATACCCCTTTCCACTTTGGTTAATAGCCCACCCATCACTACCGCGCAAAGCCTGCCCAGGGAGGCAGGGTTAGCCTCCCTAATGACGCTATCCACAGTCACAGGGCCATAAGTGGTTTAGCATGTTGACAAGTTCAAGGTACCCTGAGAAAAGGAGAAGCAACAAAGGAAAAAGAAAAAAAAAAAGAGAGGTAAGGCAGATTTCTCAACTGTAAGTTGCTGTCTGTTTCCATTGTGTCTGCAGGTCTTGTGCTTCTGAGAGTCACACAATGAGAATAAAAACACACAGGATATAGTGAATTATGGCCCAATGGTGAGGATTAAAGCTGTAGTTCAAAAGAAGAAAAACCCAGAGACCTCTAAATGCTAACAGGTTGTGAGCCTTTTAGCTTTTACACAAACAGTTTTCTTAGATCATGAAATGGCCCATTTACTGGATCACGAATGGGTCACTTGCGGCAGGTGAGAGAAGAAAGGGGGCGGTGGGAAATTAGGGTTTTGATCCCCAGACACATCTGTGCTCATTGGGCCTACGCAGTCCCATTCCTTATCTGTCAGCAGGTTGTTCCAGCCGTGGGATTTACTTACTACATCACGAAAAGAAGACCAGAGTAAATCCAAAGGACATTTTCCCATGCAAGCTCTGCCAGCACTTCTCTCCCTGCTCCCCCAGCCCTGAGGACACCCTGCACGGAAATTTCCCCGTGCCTGCAGATACTAAATACCGTTCTTACTGCTTAGTCTCCTAGGCTGCCTCTTCACCAGGAGAGTTGATATCGCTCTACAAAACCTAACGTAACTTCTTTTTCTGCAGTTGAAGGGAAACCCCCTGTGCTTAGGAACATGTTTTTCTAAGGTGATCTCCCTCAGGATTTCATACACAGCATCACAAGTTAAAAGGCATGGCTCCAGACACACACAGAAAAGGTGACCTGTCACCATGCTCCATACCCTTTTGCATGGATTCAGCTTCAACTCTGTGCACCCAAAAGGAAAGCTTGTCATAGTAAACTACATCTGAAAAGCTAATCTCATGCGACAGGTAGCCCACGCCAAATTGCAAACCATCAGTCAGCTGGCATCCTGTTCTGAGAGGGTGCTACAGCCACAAGGCAAGATAGCAATGCAGACATGCACGCACACAGTACTGAGATGCCAGAATATAAAAGACAATAAAATCCTCAATCCCTTGGCAAACATGCCATGTGCACACACCTCAGCAGCCCACACATAAACCTCTTGCACGCTTAAGTAAACACCTTAACACTGAGTATGCGCCTGTGCACGCAAGGAGAACCAAACGCCTCCAACTATGGCTAGACACACACATGCACAGACACCTCAGCTAACACAGCAGAAAAACACAGGAGAGCTAAAAGAAATTCCTCCACAGAGCACCACTGATGCGCAACCTTAGCCACTCACTTTGCTATTCCACAACGAAAGTGGTTTTTTGTGTTCAGTGGCAGTTGCAGACACCCCGATGTGGAGCCTCATACAGTCACTTGCCCCACTGGGCCATAAAGTGGTACCCAAGGGTTACAGAAAAGCAGCCGTGGCTAGAACTATGGGAAGGATTATATAAAGCAGACAACCTTCCTCGACACTTAACTTTAGGCAGGAACTCCAAATATGAGCAAAACTGACTGGCTACTGCAGCAGCAGACAATGCAGGAAGCAACTAAGAGGAACAGAAAGAGAACTGGGAATGAAAGAAGGAACAGGGGTAGGCACAACACTGCAGAGAAGGCTATGTTCACAATATCATCAAAGCTCGGACAGAAACCTGCCATTCTCAGGCACGTGCTGTGCCCTGCCCAGGGTTGCCCCGATATTGCAAGGATGAGAAACTGCAGATTCTTTTTCCTTCCACTGTTTCAGGACAGTAGGGGCTCCCGCCTCCTGCAGAGTCCTTTGATCTGTCCAACAGCACAGTGGCTGTTCTCAGCATTTTGCAAATTATATTATCACGCTGTCTTGCCTTCACAAAACCAATGGGACGAGGAGCAGAAACAAAGAAGACTGCAGGGCCAGGCAGTCAGGTGGTGCAAATCAGTTTAGCTTTGCTGAAGCCACCAGAAAAACATTGTTTCCCACTATCTGCAGCCCAGGCTCTCGTGTTAGTGCTGATTCCAGCAGCAGAGCTCACAGAGATCCAGTCGCAGCTCCTACTCAATATCCTTTCAAGTGGGCTTTACACATGCTATACTCTCTCGTGGTTCTACATACACCCTCAGCACTCATCACAGCACCATTTAATCCACCTATCAGTTGGGTTCCCTCCAAAAAAAACACAGTCAGAAGTTACTGATTTCCACAGAACGCTGTGGTATATACACAATAAAATAAGATAAAAATCCAATTTCCAAACTAATTTCCAAAGAGAAAACTGCCGTTTGTTTGTTTTGTGACCACCTCCCCACAGTAGCCTAGGCTGCATATGACATCATCTTGCTGAGGCCAACCTGCTTTTGCCCTGCCATGCCAGAGTACTGAATACTACCAGTCATGATCATACACATACTGGCATTTTTATTCTTTGGGGTGACACATCTGTACCCCATTCAAAGACAGAAGGAGCAAAGCACCTCAAATGACCCAATTAACCATATTTTTACCATAGGAACCTGACACTTGTTTCCCAAGAGCTGCCCAAGAAAGAGACAAAAGAATTTTTTTGAGTCTGTTTTCACGGACTTTCTTAACCCCCCCCTGACACTAACTGCAGCAGTCCATGCAGAACCCAGGGCCTGCAGGTTACTCTGATCCTGCAGTCTGCTCCAGGGACATGCCCATGAGAAGGCAACAGCTCTCTTAGGGAGAAACTCCAAAAATGCAGTCAGGGCACACACACACACACACACACACACCAGTGCGGCGAGGGGGGTGCACGTAACTGAAGTGAGACAGAGCAAAAGCGGAGAGGCGCCTGCACCATCAAAGCAAATAGAAGATTTAATCTGCCAGGTTTTATGGTCTCTGAGGCGCCATCCACCAAAAGGAACGTGTCTGCAGCGGGGCTGGGGTTTGACCTTCTACTTCCCTCCTCTGTCAACCACACACAGAGTCCCTGGTTCCCTCCTAACCCACTATAGAGTAAAAAGAAGAAGGAAAAGGGGCAAAAAAAAAAGCACTGCCAAAGTGGCCTTAACTCATCTCTTACTCTCGGATAAGTCCAAATTTATGGCTCTGTCTGCCTTTGAGTCTTTATTATCTCCTTAAGTGGCTAGCTTTGTACACAATTTATTATAAAAGCCTGGAATCTACAGTCAAATTACAGATCAATTGAAAACTACACAGAAAACAATTAACATCTGGCAGCAGTTTCATCTATAAAGCTGTCGTAGGTTTTGCCAGCCCTGAATTTCTCTCCTGACACCCATGCTTCCTCTCCCCAGACCTCATCTCCTCCCTTCCACCTCGTGGGTCACAGGGAGAGCTGGCTCCGGGGCGCTGTACTGGCAGGAAAACCAAGCTGAACGGAGCACAGCCCCTCTCTGCCTCCTTTAAAGATGTGAATTCTGGCAGGTGCTTCAGAGGGGAACTCAACTACACCCTCGTGCTGCCCCTTCCTCCCCCTGAGAAGGCAGGCAGCACAAAGCCAGGAAAAGCCACCTGGCTTTCTTCTCCACTTGCCACCTTGCTTTCTTCTCCACTTACTGACCTGCTGTTCCACCTTGTGAGGAGCCTCCTGTTACCTTCACAGGCATCTCTGCCCACTTCCAACAGCATCTCAGGGAGCATATTGCTGGGCAAGATCTGCACACAGGTGTCATGGACACCGCTTCATCTGCTAAGGCCTAGCTCACGCTGCACAAGCTCTTTTGGAGTATTAACTTGAAGGCACCCTTTCCCTTCCTCTCAGCACTTCTTTGTCCCGGTGTGAGGACAGCAGTAAGCAATTCAGAAGGCCACAGACACCTCTCAGTTTCCTGTGAGGGAGACTGCCTTTCTCTAGGGTCAGAGTTTTGGTGGTGAAAGCCTCATTTGATAACATCATACAAAGCAGAAAACAAGTGAAAAAGTAGTGTCAGACCTGGGGACACCTTGTCCTTCTAAAAATATTTCAATCATTGATTCCGGAGGATAAAAACAGCTCCAGCTGTGCTTTCAACATATCATCTCCTTACCGTACAGCCATCTATATTTCAATAGAGCTTCTCAAAGGGCACATGGCAAAGCTCTCTCCAAAGCTCTCTCTTCCATTTTCTAGGGGGAACAAGAGGGAGCTGGAGCTCAGAGATACTGAAAAACACCTTGCCTGTTCTTGATCTCACTCTCTCTCTCCCTCATGAACTTACACAGCTAATTTCAACTCTCCACCTCATCTGTGCAACACATTTCAAAGAAGAAAACTGACAGTAAAAAGCTCTTGAATGGGCACCATCCAGTAACATGGAATAAGTAGGTAATACTGTTTTCCACAAGGGCCATCTAGCTTGTGTTTCAGTTGTACAAAGTGATAGGATTACAGGAAAAAAGGATACCTGCTCAGTTCATGGATGCTTCATGTGCTAAAGTTACTATCTTACTTTTGAGGTACACATTGGTGGACATTATCTCCCACCTATTGGAGCAAAAACTGCTCATGATAGGCTTTAAAACGAGCAAAGATGTGGTCACTGCGGAGACTGACTGGACTCATGACCCTGCATCATTTCCAGCCATTGATTTTTAACAGTGCTGCTATAGAAATAAGCGATTGTTCCATTGCATGTTTTCTTCACAGCGGAAGCAGATTTCCTATCAGATGAAATGCTGGATTTGATACGAATGTAAAAATTATGCCAGTCAATCTGAATCTGCACTCACCACTTCTGGAGTGGTGGGGCAAATCACACTTTGAACACTTCATCTGTCTTTGCCCTTTCACTACTCCCTAAATGTGTACCCATCCCTAACGAAATGGCAGTGACTCACTGCAGAAATGAACACTTTGGGCAGCAGGAAGACTGAGCTGAGAGTGATGGACATGAGTGGCTGCACGGAGGCAGCTCTGGAGATGCTGGAGAGCAGAAATGGATGAGTGGACAGTGCTAGGGAAACCTCCGCCCTTCAGTGAGCTAAGAACAGCTGCTCTTGGTGATGATTGCTCCCTAATTAGCTTGCTCTTGTACAAGCTGGATAATTTTATGTACCTCCAGAGAAGCAGATTAGTTCTGAATTCACAGTGTATCAATTTGTGAAGAGTACCCTATAAATTATTTACCTAACTCTCAGAAATATTACATTAAGAAGATTCTAAGTATGTCTAATTGTATTGGAAGAATAACATGTAGTAGAAAGGCTACATATATTTACCAGTGCACAGAAGTGATAAATTGTTTTAAAAGAGTGCTACAACTGTTTTGCTACACGTTTATTGTCATGCTCTTATTAGTTTTTGTAAGGCAGAAGCACCTAGACACCTTAGCCCTAGATTTGGCCTTCAACAGGCAAAATTATATAAAGACCTAGAACAAAACAAGAAATAAGCATTGTCCCAAAATACGTAACATTATCATAGCCATAATGAAAGAAAATGATTTTGCCTGAATACTGGTAAATGACTCTAAACTCCACAAAGACTCTCTAACAACCTCTCCCAAGTCACTGGCTGTGATTCACTAATGGTTTAACTAGAATAACAGAGTGATGAATCAGCTATGCTATAATTTTCACTCCATTTTTTGCTATGTTAGTACATTGTTACTTCATTACTATTGAACTGCTATATTTTTTTCTGTGCTTTGCAATAAGCTTCCTGTTAACCTATGGTGAGCCTGTAGCAACTGTAGAAGAGCTAATACGGATTCTTGTGGTGGTAGCATCCCAATTCCTATTCAAGATAAAAGCAGACTTAACATACTGTAGTATCTACATGCCCACAAACCTACATGTTCACAGGCTGGGTGAAAAGATAGGAGAAAAGGGAAGGGTACCAATTAACGCCAATGTCTATTAGGAGAAATGTTTTAAAAAAAAAGCTATGAAATTTATATGGGGAAAAAAGATCCAGAAAGGAAAGAAGCCATGGAAAGGACTCTACAATGTGGACAGCCTTCCCCCATCACTGCCTGCAGGATCTCCTAGCTTACATTGTGGGTGTTGCTCCCAGGTTTGAACCCACTCTCATCCTTGAGGGTCCTTTTCCTCCTTTTTTTCTGCTGGCTCTTGCTGGAGTCCATTTACTTTACTGAATGAAACAACTGTTCTATCTGCTTCAATAGGGCCAGTCTTGAACCATCACATTAATAAATGAAAGCACAACTCAGAGTGGTCACAGCAGTACCCATCTGTGAATGTCTGCTCAAAGTTTGCATCCCAATACAAAGGCACAGTCCATAAGCTGTGCAGAACCCAAATCTATCTCACCTACTGAGTGATTTCAAATTCAAGCCCTTCCACCTGGCCTTTGCTTTCCCTGGCCAAAATGCTCATCTTAAAATTTCCCCTTTCAGCAAGCCTATTTTATACCCCCTGTATTTAAATATGATAATGAAAATTCTCCCTAATATGTGATCGGCACTGGATTAATGATTCCCATAGATGCACCATGATCTATCAAGAGGTCATGGGGTCCCCAAGCAAACACTGCCTGTTCTGTGTGGGAAAATCTAGCGCTTTATAGGCTCTCTTCCATGTCAGTCAGTAGAAGAGCAAGGGTCTGCCATAAACCAGTATCTCCCCATAACTCTGCTTGGGAAGAGACAACGTGAAATTTTGTGCTGAAACAGATTTGGGATCTTTACAAGATACTCAATGGCAATCACATAAAGAAAACACTCCAATGACAGGAGTCTCATGGCATATTTTCTGCCTCATGCTTTTCCAGCGCATTGATTAACAGGGAACACATGCACCATAGCAAAGGAATATTTCATGGTTGAAAGGTTAATTCTCGATTTGATTTGTTTCAGAAGTATTGGAGATTTGATGGAGGAGGGCTATGGGGTGGAGGATTAAGAGGACTCCCGATTGAGGAAGAGAATGATTACTGAGATAGGCACTAATGTGCGGGGAGAATCACACGGTTCCTCCTGAAAATGTATCTGTTTGATTTTCTTGTAATGCTTTCCCACTGCTGAATCCAATCAGTAATCCACAGACCCCTAACACATGCAGCCTGAAACAGGGTTCCCCCTTTTCTCGCTTCCCACATACATACACTTCCAGGGCCATGGGTCAGGAAAAGGTGGCATGGCTGGAGTTGTTTTGAGGTAGTGGTAAGGAAAGAAAAGGAGGCAGCCATAAGACAGTGAGGGAGACCAGATGAAACCCACATCCTCCAGCTGAATCTCTCATGCTGAATGTTAACTTACAGGAAAGTAACCCAACAACCTTGAAATAGAGCAAAGCTCAATTTAAATTCATTACATTTAAATTAAATTTAAAGCCCATGTAAATGATTGACTTAGTTAAGAATACGTCATGTGGAAGAGAAAAAGTGCAGCAGCGACATGTCAGGCAGCTTTGGCTAATTTTACAATCCACCTCAAAATCTTTATGTCCTTATTTTGATTTAAAATAATATGCACACAACTTGCTAACACCAATATTAAAGCCTGTATTTATGCCTCTTCCTGAGAAATCATCAAGTGTTTTGCAAGTCCATGCATAAAAAAAAAATCTACAGAAATGCCAATAATTTGTGGGAGGGGAGAAAGGACAGGGAGCTCTGCAGGCACATAACAGAATAATATTTTAGGGTATAAAGTGGAAAAAAAAATAGTACAGGGAGAATAAATGCAGTTATTCCTAAATTGGAATTTTGCCTGTCTCTCAGGACTACTACTCTGAAGTGGGTAAAAGCACTTCAGGATCTTTAACTACCAAGACCTTAATTCCACTGTGAAAACAGAGTTTATTTTTTATTTAGTTAAGAGAATAGTAAACACATTGTTAAACTTTTTTTTTTTAATAGTTAATCTACTCATAGTAAGCACAATCAGTGAGCACTAGGCACAGTCACTGGAACTTTACAAATGTACGTGATTTTTTAAGAATATTAACATTAATACATTCATTCAAAACGTGCTCTGGGCCTATCTATCCCCTCCCTGTTGCCTCACACAATGATTTTATTGGGTTGGTTTTGGTCTACTGCACCAAAATTGCTTTTGTTTATTTTTTTACTGGAAAAATGGCTGTGTATAGGCATTTATAATCTTTGATGTATTTCCAGCCTGCTTGCTCAAGTTTAGAAATAATGAAATTATGATACTGCAGAGCTGAACTTCTAATCTGTTAATAATATACTATATGGTCAGAATAGGCTGGCTACGCGAAGACTGAATAGTCTTAAAATAAGACTATTCAGGTCAAGTAATTCACTTCCATACTCCTAGTTTTCACTTCAAAGATAACTTTTATTTCCCATGTGAAGTGCAGGAGACTATCACGATGGTCTAGGGAGAAGTACTTCAGTAAGTCTGACCCCAATTTGATAAATAAGAGATTGCCCCAGTGAAGGGCCTTGAAGAGATACTGTAGTATAAAATTGGGAACTCTTAGGAAGGAGGAAATACAGATTTTTGGAAGGAGATGGGTTAAGATTCAGAGAGAAAAATGTCTCTGTTTCTGCTGGGAGCCATGATTTTTTTGTTGTTGTTTTTCAGCAGCCGCTCCAAAAGCGTTATTACCTGTGTACAGCTTTGTTGCTTTTCTTGTCATCTTTTTTTCCAAGAAGAACAGAAGCTGGGTATATCTTGTAAATAGAATAGAGTAAGAGAGAACTGTACATGCTTCTCCCTAAATGCCATAAAAGGAGACATGCTTTATAAATACAATTGTTTTGCTTCATTTCATCTTCTTATTGGTGCTGGTTCCAAGCAAGTAGGACTTCAAGAGATGGTCAATTTAGTGCAAAAGGAATGAATGATGCAGAAGCTCATGAGCTCTGAATCTTATATAAGCTGTGTGGCTGGGAATTGGGGGTAATTCTGCTGAAAGCAAAGGACAAGAAAACTGTGAAATCAGAAGGGGTCCCTGTAAGTCTCAATGTCACTTACTCCTTACATTTCATAAGAAGCCAACCCACCCCTGAAGTTGAAAATGTTCCCCAGTAGCATTAAATGACTAGGAAGAGCAAAATTATTTACTTGTAAATCATGTGTCCTCTTCTGGCTATATGATGCTCTTCTTTTCAATTATTTTTTTCTTTTTTTTTCCCCTCTCTCTTTTGATGCAGCAGGTAGCGAATCTGCTGCAACAGAACACTGCAGAAGCAGAAAGTATCAGCATACCCAAAAAGATGACAAACTCATCAACCACGGAGATATATGAAAGTAAATACACAGGGATGTACCTCCTAATGTCCCCAGGCCAATGACTCTGTATGCTGGGGGAAATGCAAGGAGAAAAGTCTTCAGAAACTGGCCAGGTGCTTTTCTGAAAAAGCAGCTATTCACAGGTACTTACAGGACTACCCATATGCCATGCAAAGTTATGCACAAAGAGGAGAGGAAGAAGGTGAAAAGGCAGATAATCCTGTTTAATAATGAAAAGCAATAATTATTTGCCTCCTTCCTATGTCTTCAAACCTCAAACTATTAATGATGCCCTCAAAACGACATTGGGGGGTAATGACCTCATTTACAGAAGGGGAGGAAAGTGGAACAGGGCAAAAATGAAGTTGGCAGACAGCAAAGGTGGATTTGCATCCTTGGGAAGCACAGGGCTTCAGGTAAGCAAGCAGCTGAGATCTCTGCTCCCTATGTCTCAGCCCTGAAATGCTTCCTCCTATGCAAAGTCTCCTGGCTGAGGGTACTGCACAGCACCCCTTTAATGGATGGTAGTGCCCTACCACTTGAAGAATTGCTTTTAGAAGTAACTAAGTATCTCACAGAAAGGGGTCTTGAAAGCCAGCCGCACCAATTTAAAGATTTAGCGAGAAGATTTTGACAAAGCCCCTTTAAATGGAGCCCGTATTTGTCTCAGTGAATGGAAAAATACAGTACGAATTAAGTCTGCAGAATGAGAACATTGGAGGAAGCGACCTGCATTGACTGGTAGCCGATATTGCACCCCTCATGATGTGTAACTAATAACGGCACGCCAGACATTCAGCTTGCACATTAAATATTAATAACATTTTTCTTCTGACTCATCGTTAAGCTAGAGCCTTGCTGCACAGCACAAACTGATTTACAGATCGTCAGGCTCCCAAGCTGCCCGCGCTGCTCAGCTAATCACCTGCTAGCCAGAGGTGTGCTGAGCGACCAGCCAGGCAGCTAAGACAGAAACAGGGAGGCTTCAAGTGGAGAAAAACAGCAGCCCAGGCAGGTAGAGAGACAAGCAGCATCTCCAGGCACAGGCAAGATGCAGTATGTGAAATGAATCCCTCTGTGTGCAAGTGGCACATGCTGCCCCCCTCTCTGGTTGCTTCTCAGCTAAATGTCATGGTTGCTATAGCCCTGCCAGAAAACCCATCCACGGGGCAAGATTTTCAAAGACTGCCCCAGAAAAAAAGACTATTAATAGCATTATTTAAACAATCACCAATAGGATCTATTGTTTTCTTGAAAAAAACTGTAGTCTCTGCCATGTTGGTACTAAAATAAAGTTTGACTCTTCCCTTAGACCTCTTCCCTTCTCAGATAACGGGGTTTCCACTTCATAAGCCTAGAGTAGCAGCACAGCATTTGGTAGGGAGATTCAGAGAAGCCATTTTTGAAATGCGGGACTCGGCAAAAGGGAGATGCTGTGTAACATTTGGAAAACGCTTTCGGTGATTTTCAGCATTGCCTCATCAAAACAACAGCTTCTCCTAGAAGCTTCAAGTGGGGTTTCTTTGAAAGAGCTGGTGAGATCCAGCAGTGTAGCACCAAGCTGGAAAAGGCGAAAGGAAATCTTGAAAAGTGAGTGAATGATGAGTTAGAAAAATCAGAAGAAGGCACGAGATTTTTAAAGAAGGTGCCAAATAACTCCCAGAGAACTATGCTTTCATTTAAACAACCAACTAAATGAGAGTAGCTCTGTAATCCTGTTTGTCTGTGAAGTTTTCCAAACGCAGGCAGATCAATAAAGAAGTTTTTCCACTCAAGGAATTTTTTGGAGAAAGAGATGAGACTTATTTTTCCTGGGGGCCTTTTTGAGGGGGAGCTGGCGAGGAGCTATGGACAACAAAGTCTTCAGACTTTCCTTACGTCAACTAGGAGCAGCCTTTGCTCCCCTGCTGCTAATGCAGAGACCTCCGAGGCGCTGGCAGAGTGCCTTGGTGGACAGATGCTGTGTCGGGCTAGGCCTCGGCAGGCCTGAGTCCTGACGACCAGCTTTGGAGACCCTGACAAGTAACTTCCAAACCATGCTCAGCTTTCTCAATCTGTAAAACAGAGGGAAGAAACTAAACAGGCCTCCTTCCTCATCCCTCTAAGGTCTCCTTGCACAAAGTGAGGCAGATACAGGTGTATCTACAATAATATTGCTGCCTGCTCAGAAGCAGGTGGTAGGTCTTGTAGCTGTTGGCACAACTGCTGAATCCAAGGCTGCCAGCAATGCAGTCCTCTCCGTACCTGTTATCCTTATCAAAGCTTCACCCGTTTCTATAATAACACTGCAGACGTTTGCATCATTACCCAGGAAGAGCTGTCAATAAAACAGCATTTGAAACAAATCAAAACACCAATAAAAGACATTCTTTTTCCAGATGAGGTCTCTTTGCCAAGTAAAATAGTCCAACATATACATAAGGAAATACCACTCAACCATTCAACATGTACGAGAAAGAAAACCAGGACAGAAGCGAGAGAAAAAAAAAAAAAAAACAGTGTCAAGGGAAAACTGATCTCTGCTTGGGATTGCTGTTCAGAGGAACCAATTTGTGTTGATGAGTTGGACATTTAGGGGCTGATAGCGTGTTGAGCTGTCTGATATGACACCAGTGTCTACGGGATTTCTCCAGCAGCAACTTTATTCGCTACGATCCGAGCGGCAGATAATGAAGTGCGCGGAGAGGCGGCGCTTCCTCGTGCCCGTGGTGGAGGCAGCCGGCTGACGGCTGCGATCCCGCTCCTCCCGGGGGCTGAGGGCCGCGAGGGGATGGAGCCGGTTCCTGCAGGAGCCTTCTGCAGAGCACGTGCTCCTTCCTTCGGCAGGCCCTGGGGCTCACAGAGTATCCAAGCCCTCGTGGACTGTTTTTCTGAGAGATTTCAGGACGGGATTTTAAGAGATGGGAACTGACCGCCAGGGGCTCCCCAGGGTGCTGGCAGAGCAAGCCTGCCCTCCCCACCACAGCGCAGGCCCAGGAGAACCTCCTCCTCCTGCCCCTGTTGCACAGAAGCGCCCGGCTTGCAGCTCAGTTACTTGCGAGACAGCCCCCATCACAAGAAGTTATCTCATCTCCTGCACTCCCCTCCCCTGCCAAAAAAAAAAAAAATCACACCAGGGAGATGAAGGTGCTTTATCTTTTAACAGACACCTTTTTTTGGCCCTTTTTCTCCTAGCCCCTTCATCACCGGTTTCTTGGATTTTGTTTATTTCACAGAGTTTGCTCGCCTGTAATGGCTAAGCCGGGGGGGAAAACACATAATCTTGCTAAATCATTTCAATCTATCTCCCTGCCTCCTATTCTTATGGTGTACAAATAGCATTTCAAATCACGCAAAGGCTGGGAAAGTGTAACCAATAATGCCAATCTCAGAGAAGAAAGCTTTAAGAAATAAAACAAAAAACGCAAAACAACACATCAGGATGAGGAAAATTGAACTATCTAATTGCCGACACCGAACAGACTGTGAAGCAGCACCGGTGATGGTAATTTCTAAAAGATTTGGGTTTAAAATATTAGTAATACAGATAAGGGATTAACACTAATACTGTAGGTGACTTATCTTGACTGTGCCTTTTAAACAACGCTGTTGCTACCACCATAATAAAGGAAATTAGCACTATTAATTAGATCAAATCCTCTATGCCATTAATCCAACTTGAAGACATTTTCAGAAGGTTGGAGGTTTAAGGCAATTTCCTGTATGTGTCCAAGACTCATTAATTAATATTGATATTTAATGTGCTCCAGACTTTCATTTCTTGGTAATACTCAGAGTTACGTCCAACTAACTCATTTGAGACAATAGTTTAGTCACACCAGAAAATAACTGCCCATTCAGCACCAAAGACTATCATGTAACACATCAGAGACCTTTAAAATTCTCCTGTATTTCTGGGAATTGGGGTTCTCTGCATTTAAGTAATATATCCCTTATCAAAATCCTGTATTTGAATAAGCCTCACCGTGTGCCCATATTTTCTGCAATGGTTGATGCTACTTACGTCATTTTATGACAAGCCGTTTTCATTTTTTTTTCTTTAAAGACATTTTCTACATTCCTAAGAATAAATATATATATATTTTGTAATCCTTTTAAACACCTTCATGCTATGAGAGAGCACGGGGGGAAGTGTTCTGGATTCTCAGCACCAAAAAGCAAGTAAAAGTACATGGCTTGAAAACTTCATGACTACTCAAGCCAATCATACGATTTGGGGCAGAGGTAGGCGGGAGGCTAAGCTATTCTTTTTCTATGGTTCTGGCTGGCAGCTTGGGCAATGCCTCTCTGGGAAGAGGAGCAGCAGCAGATACAGTCATACTTGCTGCTAGCATCGGCCTTGCCAGGTTCAGAAATGCATGGAAAGCACCTCAAGCACTTGAGCTCCTATGCCTAGGTGTCTCCACAGCATCCCTCTGGCAGACCCCCAGCAAAAGGAATCAGTATTTGCTGTGGGCAGTGCACCTGTGTAAGTTGGCCCCATACCTGACTGAGCATTGCACAGCACATCTCCCTCGGGACTAGCAGCCACTCATGGTGTGTACCGAGAGGTTCAAGATACACAGACTACCTCTCCTGCCTCTCCTCCTATGGCTCCTTATACCTGGGCCCCTCAGGCTGGCTAGTTGAGGCAGGTGAAATACAAGAAGGGAAATTATTTTTAGTTAAGGTTACATCCTGGGTATATCTACCTCCGAGAAACCAGACCACAAGGAGTACCTTGACAGCGGGGTCTTGCTGACTACTCACCAGTCTTACAAAGACAAGAATGGCCACTTACCTGGAAAAAAAAAAGGAAAAGAAAGAAATATCAATGACTATTCATTTCTTTAAAAAGAAAAATATAATTTTCTTTTTAAAAGGATGAGTCGGGGAAATGTCCGTGCTCTATTTGGGAACTAGCAGCTGAATATGTGGCCTTTTTTCTGTCTGCAAAGGAGGTCCCAACTAAAGTTAGACATTGCATCCCACGGCATCTCCTTTCTGTTGCTGGTCCTTTTTCCAGCTCGGCTATCAATCCACGCAAAAATTCCCTTCCATCATGCAAGGTAAAACAGGCAAGGATGAACTCTCCCAAACACATCTTCTCCTTCCCCCTCCACACCACCAAAAAACAAATTAAAAATCAGAGGAACTCTCAAATGAATTCCTTTCTGTGCAACACGTGCCTGCAGTCCCATTAGCAGCAGCGCAGCAGGCCATCGATTGGGGAGGGGAAAATGGCTTTGTTTATGGTAATGGATTTTGAGACTCCTGGTGATAATTTATTTAGCAGGAATTTTTGCAGAGCTGGCTAGTACACTGATGGAAAGCCTCAGAATGGGCTGATTTAAAAAGGGGTGGGGGGGCAAGTGACATCGCTTATTTTTTTGAAAAATATTGTTATTAAATAATTTGAAACACATTGATAAAATGTGTGTGAGAGAAGGCTGCTGTAATTTATAATACAAATTATACTGCTATTGGCAAGTGGTAATTTAATCCAGCGATTAACTTTAACAATGTGAATTCCTCTGTTGCTTTTTTTTTTTTTTAGCCATAATATATAGCACACAAAGCAGGATACGTGCTGGGCTCACCAGATGCTGTATTACTGCTGGCCTCAGACTTATTTTCTGCCTCATCTCCCTAAAGGCTACACAACTGGGAGTAACCTAAACAACTCCCTTATCATCTTTAAGTATGGATCAGCCCTAGGAAGTATCCACAGAGATATTCATTCCACATATACACTTGGCTTCAGCTTAAGTGGTCTCTCTTGCATTCAGAACTCATCCTGCCTAGTCCCATGCCAAGAGAAAACCCCATAGGGGACAAAGCCAAAACAAATCTGTAACAAGCCAAATCCATAATGCAAGTTAATTGACCTAGATGATTTAAAATAGAAAACAGACCACAATCCTCACCTAGAAGTATCCTTAAGGAACAAATCCTTGGCTTCATGGATCAAAATGCCCACTATTCTGTACCCTTTTGCAAACAGGCTCGAGGCAGGTGCACCCATCCACCCAGAGATGCCAAACCCTGTGTAATATCACTGCAGAGCTGCCAGCTGTAATGAGATACTAGGAAATCAGATCGTCCTACATTTAAACTGATTTCTACCACTGATACCCTTTGCAGTACAGAAGTAGTATTAAATGGAATAACGTGTTGTTGCATGGTCGCTTAATTCTAGAAGCAAATTCAATATTTGTTGGCATCCCCTATCCAGAGATACAAAGTGTACACATGTAGTGGAGCTGTTAGTCAGAATTACCTTTGCAAGGCCTCCAGGAAAAACCAGGACAGTTTAGCTTACCTATCTGTCTGTGAAGAAAAGGGTTGTCATTCTCAACCTGTACAAAATTATTTATGAACTTCTCTGTATTTTGCTTTGCATTACCATTATGGCCCTATTGCTGCCTTGGACACATATGGGATTTGCTACAAGAGAATGAAAAAGGACCTGTTGCTGCTTTTTTTTTTTTTTTTTTTTTTCCACATAAGGAGCTGAAGTAGAACAATGAAAAAATCCGAATGACTTTTTGATTCCATTTGCAGGTAGTTAGGAGTGAGGTAAGGAATGATGACAATGTTGTTCTGATGGGTGAAAAAAGAATTTTTTAGAAGAGATGTTCCCCAAATATCACATACTTTATACAGAATCTATATTTTATCCTCTTTATTTTAAGAATAATTTTATCATTTTATTTTGGAGCCTCCTCCTGTGGTAGAAGGAAGTAGAGGCAGAGAAATATGAATATGAAAAACACTGCAGACATACTGGTTTTGTTTTAAATCTCACAAAGAGTTAATTCAAATAAGGGATGGCATAGCATATGCTAAAAAGCAGACTTGGGTGGCTGAAAATCCGAAATTTGGTCTCGACTCTTGAGCTGATTTTGTGTCATTAGCTAAGCCACAAATACTTTGTGCCCTCTTCTGTGAAATGATACTCATGAGGATAATTCCGCTAGCACTTGTTAAGTACAATAGATGTTGGGAGAGGTTAAAAGGTAGATTTCAAGAACAAGAAACTGCACTGCTAACATGACTTGGCAAACCCAGGATCAAACCCACTTTCTGACTCAAATTTAGGATACAGACTTTGATCTTCTGCCTCTCAGGGAAGCTCTGTGACCCCTGGGCTGCTATAGATGCTGTGAGAAGGACCCCCCTCTTTCCCTCCCAATGAAGTTGTTCCACTTCAGATAAACAGATACTACTTGGCTAGAGAGAGAAGGAGCATTACTGTTGTAATTAAGGTTTCCAGTTCTGGCTGCAAGGAAAGAATGGCATTTGGCACCTCCTATTACTCCCTCTACTCCTGCAATGAAACCATTCCCATAATTCACTTCAAGCCTGGCAAACATCTGCAGGGCTGGGGGTGTGTGAATGACATTGCACTTTGCAGCAAACACACACTTTCCCAAAAATACTTTCCCCAACACTTGTTCACACAGCAGCTATGTGAGAAACTGCACTTATTGCATCTCTACAGAAATGCATCTCCACAAGGGACTGCATGTGGCTGAGAGCAGCAGTGGTGCAGACCGGGCCCCGGTACCGGCTCCTGCCAGGTCCAGGCTTTCCTTAAGGTTTCCTCGCGGCGGGCTGCCCTAGCCTCTGCCCTGCTGAGCTGAAGACGCGTGATGAGAAGAGAGCCCGCGGTGGGATGGCTGCAAATGTAATGCAATCAGAAGATAATGACTTCAGAAGGAGAGGGGAGGGAGGGGATAATCAGCAAAGGCAGATGAACTCCCAAGATAAAAAAAAAAAAGAAAAAAAAAAGAAAAAAATGATTCTGTCTTCATGCAGATGTCCCTAGCAATGAAGAATGAGGAAAGAGGAATATGGAAGAGAGATGAAATAATAGAAGCAGATCCGTTTCTATACAGCACTCCTCCGGAGCTTTCAGTGGGGTGTAAACAACTTCTTAAACTAAAAGTGTCTGGAAACCCGCCCGACATATCTAGACTTCTCAGCCATCTCTCTTTCTACTTATATATCTATATACCAATATATAGTTATGTGTGTATCTATCTCTCTACATATATATTTGTATGTATGATACACATGCCTGTATCTGTGCCACAATTTAGAGTCAGCTTTTGGTGGAAGTTGGGGAAGGGAATATAAAATATGCAGGGAACATCCTTGTTTCCCTTCAGGCTCAGGTTGAGCTCAGTGTCTATGAAAATATTATGCAAATACGACAGTGTTTTCTTTGGGCAAGCCATTTAACTGGAGCTTTCAACACCTCCGAAGCCTGGAGACAAAGGGTGCAAGTAATGATAGATGCAATTTATTTACAAAGGGCATAAAAGGAACAGGGCAGGCGGCTGCTCCTACAGGTGCTCCCCTCTGCTCCCGCTTGCCGCGCAGTCACAGATTGCGACACTTGCCGGCTTCCTGGGACCGGGGTCCCCAGGGATCGTGTTGCTCTCTGCTTGCTCAGGCTCTGCATTTTATATCCACCTATTGGGCTTCCACAGACCAGAGGTTTTATCCACCGAAAGCGACGCAGGGAAGCAGCTGACCTTGGCAAACCTGTCCAGGAAACCTGAGTCGGAGTGCCTTAGGATGCAGCCAGCTAAAGCCCCTCTTCTGGCTAAGGAAAAGCAGAGCCCTTGCATACCTGGTGGTTACATATTCTTCCCTTCTGCCTCCGCTTTTCCAGAGGGATTATTGGTTGATAACACTGGTATCCCAAGCAAATTCCTCATGCTCTGCCTCCTGCCGCTCCCGGGGCACACGCACCGGCCGAGCTGCCCTCGGCTTCCCACACCACCCCTGCTCGCTCCGAAATGCTGCGCCCGCACCNTCCGTTTTTCCAGAGGGATTACTGGTTGATAACACTGGTATCCCAAGCAAATTCCTCATGCTCTGCACACGCACCGGCCGAGCTGCCCTCAGCTTCCCACGCTAGCCCTGCTGACTCTGAAATGCTGTGCCCGCACCAACCAGCAAAGCCAGCCGAGATGGCCGAGGACTTTGCGGCCCCACAGCTCTCCATCCAGCCCCTCTCCCAGGGATCGCAGCTCCTGCGCACGGGATAACCCGACGGCTCCTCAGTCAGCTGTGGCGCTCCGCGGCGTGCTCCATGCGCGCGGATCGCGCTGCTCTCCGTTACCTCACCAGGCCGCCCGTGATGCCAGGCTGGCTCGTGAGCCGCTCAGCGCTCTCGGTCGAGGGCTGGAAACATCTGGCAGGAGCTGGAGGCTGACACCACTTGCACCCCACAAACTCCATTAGTCACTGGCTGAAGGTAAAATTAGGTGGCGCCTTCCCCCTGCAGAAACATCTAGCAGCTGAATGACCTCTATAAAGCCCTGCTTCCTAAGCATGATCCAACAGAGGGAATGTGGATTGCAGTAAGTTATCCTTTATTATTATTACCCCCAAGACCTAGCACTCTCTTAACAAAATCTAATCCTTTTTAATACGTTCTAAGTAAAATCATTACTTATAAGTATGACAACTGTACTACTAATTATGTCATAATTTTACTCTATAGCACCAGCAAAAATGGCTTGAAGTCTAAATTAAGCTTAATAAAGAATTAATTTAATAAATCACTTTGTTTCAAAAAAATATTTACTTAAAATTAGAGTTTGCTGAAAAATACCATACTATTTTTTATTACTGCCACATAAAGTATTTGTGTAATTAGAAATTAACTTACGATGCAACACAATTTACTTGATAATGATGCATGGCATTTATATGGTGCTTAGCAGCCAGAAAGATTCCCAAACACTCTTCCAAAAAAAAAATGTGCCCACTGCAGGAATGTCACTTGACTCATCCCAGGCTTGCAGCCACCTCTGGGCTGTAAGCAGCGAACTGCTTATTAGAGTGTATCAGCGTTATGCAGCAATTTGGTAAGGAGTCTGAAGAGCTCAGCACTCAGCTAAATGGGGGGAAGTAAAATACAATCATTTCTTCACAAATATGGCCAGGATACAGGGGCTTGTACCGTTTCTTTCACAAAAAAAAAAAAAAAATGCTACCAGCCTGTGCAAGCCTGCAGAATATCACTGCTTGCAACCCTGTCTGGAAGTGACCTCTCCTTGCAACCCATGCTGTACTAAAGGGCCAGGGCAGGGCTTCAGGCTAGAGATTTCTTTGCCAAATTCCCTATAGCAGCTCTGGATCCCTTGGAAAGGACCTGTTCTCCAGACTCTAAAAGACTCCATCTCCTCTGATTTATGGGGTCTGATTAAGTCGGAGCCTAAAGTAATGATGGTGGAAGCAAGAATGAGCCATTTCCTTCACCACAGCACATGCTTCCTGCTAACGTGGAAAGTACTAGTGTGGGAAAACACACTTGTGTTATTTGAACTCCTTTCTTCCCTTTGGCCTTGGGATGCTTCATGTTCCATAATTTATTAAGCCTGTGTAATGCACTAATTTAACCACCTCATATAGTACATTTTAGCACTGTCTTAGGCAGACACAAAAAATAAAAATTCAGTAAGCTAGTGCAGAACTGGAAACCAAGCCTCCTCCTCACACACGTTCTAACCAAGAGCTCATACTCCATACTTGAAAATAAGGAAACTGTCAGTGGATTAAATCTTCCTCGGGACGAGGCACAACTTTAAAAGGAAACAAAACATCCAGATCTCTGCAATCTGCCCTGGACCACTGGTGCTTCTCAGCAAAGGTTTTGGGATGTGCCTGGAAGTATCGGTGTTCCCGTAAGGGGACAGCATTTTCTGGTGAATTTTGCTGGAAGAAGGTGCTGCTGCTGCTGCTGTGAATGATGCCCCTGCCTGCCAGGGCAGGACCACAGCCCATGCCCAGACCACTTTCACTAGGAAGCAGGAAGGAGAAGGGCACAATGCCTTGACAGGGAAAACAAACCAGAACTACTTAATCATGAAATGAGGAGCATGAGTTAAGGCAAGAGAGGCTGAAGCAACAGCTGCAAACAATTCCACAATACTTTTATTTTTTGACTCATTTCCATTCCTTTTTTAACGGCTCAAAATGAAAGAAACAAGCATATGTCATCAAGCACTTCAGTTCACAAACTGGAAAGTGAGTATGATTGCTAAAATTAGTCCAAATCGAAACTTATTTCCCTATCGTCTCCATCAGTATTTTTGAGTGAACTGCTTGTATGCAAAAGCCCTCCTGCAAAGAGGGAGTTATAAAAGCTTGAGCAGTTTGGACTGGTCACCCGGCTTATTTGTGCCCTCCCTTACCTGAATAAGCTCAAATCCTCAATCAGATTTCTGAGAGCAGACACTGTCACTTGCAAATTCACAATTTGTTGTCAGTGAGCTTTACCTGAAACCCACTCTTTGCGCAACCCTTCCTCGTCATGACTGTGCTCGCTGGAATAATCACAGGATGTGGATGCCAAGAGAGTGTCAATGCAATCAAGACAAATTGGTGGAAGAACTGAGAAAACTACTTGACAGCGCTCATCCAGCATGGATGAAGAATACTTAAACACCCCCTCCGCCTCCCGCACGACGGGGGCTCCTCCGGCACCGGCCTGCCCGCGCTCAGCAATGCTGCCCGCCGCGCGCGTCTCAGGTGCGCGAGACCAAACACCTGCTGCTCGCTGCACCTGGAGGCTCTTACCAAACCTTGCCCCAGCCACGGCAGAGGGACAGGGAACACCTTTAACGAAAGTGCTGCACATTTCCCCCCATGTCAGCCCAAGCCTCTGAGGTGCACTGGCATTCAAATCCCTCTTCGGCTTTCCACTTGGCCATGCTATCAGCCATGGGTCATCAGAGCAGATTGAACACGGAAAACATTTAAGAAAGGTTGTAAATGGTAACAAGGGCATCCCAAGTGAATCAGCTTGGGATTGATTATACGTTGCGTCATTTTGGGAAGCCTCAGCCATCTCTCCAGTCTGTGATACAGAGTACCAAAATGAGAAATAAGAAGCAAAAATGCAAAGCCTCTTTTAAGCTGATGCTGGATACATTTAAGAAAAGAAATGTATGATATGACTGACGAACAATCAAGGCTTGGAAATAGTGACCTAGGACATTTTAATTAAGTCTTGGGTAAGGTGTCCTCAGGCACCTGGCAGCTTTCTGCTCTTCTAGTAAGTCTGTCTTCTATTTGTCTGCCACCCTGTACAATTCCTCCAACTCAACACTGTGATACGAGTGCTGAAATCTTAGGATTTTGCAAGAGTCTCGCCTAACATTTCCACTAATATTTCTGAGTACAGGAGCTAATTTCCAAGGCTAATTTTTAAGCAATCTGGAAGGAGCTAACTGTTGCACCTGGCATGGTGTGAAAGACCAACAGCTATAGAGCCATCAACACACACATGTTGTATGGCTGTATGGCCAAAGCTCCTGCTCACAAGAGCTGTAACAGCCAAAGAGCAAAGCATATGTACATGTAAACTGTCCTGCAAGGGACTGCAAAGGTCTTCGCATTTACAGCAACAGCATCACCGCGGTTAATGACTCCGAGATGAAGAGCAGTTGCAGAAACCCAGCTCAGGATCTATTTGCATGTTTGTTTCAGCATAATGCGGAGATTGCGATAAGTATCATTTATTTAACAGCGAGATGTGCTGTGAGCTACTACCATCACTGTGGAAGAATTTCAAGTATCATAGGTTGGAACATTTTCAGCTAAATATTTTCTGGTCAAAAAGTGATGTTTAGTGGAAGCCAAAACATTTCAAATCCAGGGCAGACTCTCGAATCACTTCTAAGGGGTGAGAGAGAGACCCAAATCAAAATACTTGACATTTTCATTCCAAAAGCAGACATTTCAACTGAATTCTGCTTCATTAAAATGCTTGAAATGTTTTGGGTGCAATCCAGCATGGATCAGAAACAAATTTCAGAACTGCGGAAGTTGTCATGAAACAGAATTATCATTCTCCAGCCTGCTGAAGTTGTGAAAAGCCAAGGGCGGGGGGGAGGGTTGTCGCTGCATTTTTAAAACCAGCAATGTAAATGGACTGACATGAGAGAAAGAGGATTTAAAATTCAAATGTCGCAGAGTTCAGAGGTGGTTGGGCCTATGTTTTTAGTTTGGTCTGTATAAGAGATAACACGCAGGCTTGGAGCCACTTCTAAAATTATCTGTACAACTCAGTACGTGGCCTTCAGAAATAGGGTGCAGAGTGTGATCTCTGTTGACAACAGCTCTGAATCCAGCTAGTTAGGAACCATCTCTGCGGATTTCCAGATATGCTGATGAGCTGGCAGTTGACAATGTGTGTGTCAGGGATAACATTTTGTTATATGTATCAATGATGGCATTTAATTTCTCCGTGAAATTTCTGCATTTATTTTCTGGATGAAAACTGTCCAGACCCCTAAAGAAATGAAATGCTTGTTAAAAAGAAAGAGGTTGTTTGATCTTCCCTTTGTGGAATTTCAAGCCTCTGAGTTGCAAATCTTGTTCGACGATCATCTTTGAACTACAGCACTAGCCTTCTGTTTGCACAGAAGCTTATGCTAAATTGACGGATTCCAGTGGCCCAAATAGGCTGCCTCTCACTGACGGGACTGTTAATGGTACAAGGAAGGAGAATTAGACCTATGGATTTTTATGTAGTTTCGTTTTAAGAGAGATGCTCTCTAGTCCTGAAGAAGTTAGATGCTTTACAGCAAGGACAAGAGGAGGAGCAGAGGAGGAGCTCATGCACTGTTATGATGTTCCTTCCTTCCACTCCATCCCTGCCCCTGCAAAAAACAATGGGCTGATAAGTATTGTCCATTTTCCAACTGGCTTCAAATTTGGATGTAAAAAAAGCTCTTCTATTACTGTATTCTAATACTAAGCCTACACAGAAGCACTACATTTGGGCTTTGTATGGACCATGATTTGTAGCAGCAATGTTAATACATGCTAGCTCACATACTTTGAAAGCACAATGAGAAAAAGATGCCTGGACTTTAGCTCCCTTCTCTTCGTCCATCTCAAGGCTTTAACTTGTCGAGCTCAACACAAGTTAAAGCACAATTTGCTTGACTAAAGTTTTAGAAGAGACATGCTAGTTTGATGCATCTCACACAACCCACCGTTGTATCTTTATATCTTCAACTAGAAGCTCTCTTCTCAGCTGCTAAGATCGTAGCCTGGTGCACAGATTCTTCCTACTCTTGCTTTTTGGGTAATAGTGGCCAACAGGTCAGACTAAACAAATTTCTTCTTGAAAGGGTTCTGTTCCCAATTGCTGAAACATCATCTTTTATTTTTGGTCTTTCTCTCATTCTCGGAAAGGGGCAAGAAGAGGGGCAGGAAGATAGAGGTGGAGAAATTTCAGATCACAGATCTAAACGAGTAGTTTGCTTGATATAGATAACAGTGGCTCTACAATACAGTCCTGTGATACGATGGCACACAAGAAACACCAGAAATAATCCAAGTCTTACCAAGACAGACTAGATGTGGTAAATTCACACCCTTTGAGGCCAGAGCAGAATTTTAAACAAAACCCTCCCAGCCTTCTATATGTCACAGGACTTTAATACTCACTCAGTCATACTCATTCTGAGCACAGCCACTTATACCTGGCTAATAAATCCTTTTCTTAGCAAGGCATCCAGTCTTGATTTGAAGAAGACAGTGAGTTACCATGTCCTAAGGGAGTTTGTCCCAGTATTTGATCACCATCACCTTCACTCTTGAAAGGTTGGGTCTAATTTCTCATTTGAATTTGTCTAAACTCAGTTTCTATGTCTTGGTCCTTGCTATGCCTTTCTCTCCTAGATTAAGGCATTTCATAGCACCTAGGTTTTTATTTTCTTTATGAAGATATTTATGCTCTGTAATCAAGTCCCCTCTCAATCTTTCCAGATAAATTAAATCGACTGATCTTGAATTCTCACTGCAAGCAATTTTGAAGGCTCTTTTTCTGCACCCTGCCTAATTTTGCCACATGCTCTGAAAATGCAGATACCAGAAAAAGACATAATATTTTAGAACCGGACTCACCAATGTCATATGACAGGCAAAGCCATCTCACAATTCACGGCTGCTATGTTTATAAATCTAAGGTCACTTAGTCTTCTTTTACTATTGCACCACACAGAAAGCTGAGATCTCCTTGCACAATACCTTATTTCACTTTTCCAGCTACAGCCCCACTACTTGAAAGCGTGCTGTACTGTTCCGCTTTGCTAAATATTCAAACTAATTTTGGGTCATAGCTTTGTATGAGGGGATGTAGCCTTGCCGAGCAATCCACACATAAGAGTTTTACTGTCATCAATTTTTGTATCCTTCTGCTAATCTCTGTGATATCCATACTTTTTTACCAGCATGCTAATTCCCAGATCATCAATGAAAAAGCTGAACAAAATGGAGCTTTGTACTGGTTTCTCAGAAGCCTGTCAAAAATACTCCCATTTGATGGTAATTCCCCATTGACAAGTGCTTTTGGAGATCTGTCATTTAACTTTCTCTCAAATCATTTAATCTCTGCTTTATTGGTATTGTATAATGTTAACATTTAATCTGAGTGCCACAAGGTACTATGTCATGTTAAAAAAGTCCATATAGGGAGTCGTCTTTATGAACCAGACTTGTAATTCCACAAAAAAGAGCAGATTTGCTTGAAAAAGCCTGTTTTCCTTAAATCTGTGTTGAGCAGTGTTAATGATGTTCTTACATTCTAATTCTTTATCTGCTGGATTTTATAGCATCTTTTTCATTCTGTACTCTGAAACAGCGTCAAAATAACTGTCATATTGTTGCTCGAGACCTCTTGGCTGTTCTGTACAGTACATTCTTTTAACCCTTTCGATACTCTACCAATATCTAACATAAGATTCAAATCTGTTTGAGGCAGTTTCAGTGCAAGTTGCTAAAAGATACCATTGATTTAAAATGTCCACCCTTAGCAAGTACTACCTGAGCAATTTCTACCTACCATCCGAGTAGGTAGTAGTAGTAACAGTTACTATTACTAGCATCTATCATAGTTACTAACAAACTGGAAAATGCCTTGTCATCCCCTTGAGGAACAGTGACCATGTTCTTTTAGTCTAAACCACCTGCATCAGTCTCCTAAAAACACCTACATATGGGGACTTCAACACTCTCCAGGAACTTCCCATCACTTCTTAGTAAGGCCCCATATGGAACATCTAGGAGGAAACTAGCTCTATGTGAACATGATGCAATTTTTTTTTAGCACACTTTCCTGAAAGATTTGCAAATGAATGAATTATTGGGCTGGAAATGAAATCAACAGCTGTGATTGTTCAACACAGACAAAAAGTAAGCCTTCTCTCAAAACATTTTTCCTTTACTGCAGGCTATACCGTTACCTTTCCCAGCTATCACTGAAGCCAATAAGCAGGACATTATTTTACATTCAGACACTTTTTTAGGTCTTCACATTTGGTCTTCACACTTGAACTTTGTCCAAATCTTGAACGCTCCTGCTACTAAATATGTCAAATCCTCTGATATGTTACCTACTGAGATATCAGCAATTCCCTATGAATTCTGCTCCATTTTCAGCTGAAACCAGTTGCAGCTGAAACAGTTGCCCAGACTCACATCAGCTTACTTTTCATTACTACAGCATCTTTTTCCTTGCCTTTAACAATGCGATCCTGCCCTGCTTAAGTCAGTGTAGAAACACAAAGGTCACATTTCCTGCCTGTTTGGCTTATGTTGTACCACTCCATAAATGTTTCTCTTGGCTCCCCCTTCTCTATTTCAGGAAACACAAGCTGTTCATCTTCGCTGTCAAGGCTTTTAGAGCTTATCCTCACCCCAGCATCTCTGCTGAATCTGTAATGAAAGGTTAGCTCCTAGGTCAGCTGGGCCAGTGTTGGCAGCCACCATCAGACTTGAATTTTTTTCAAACAAACAGCCTCTTTTGAGCTTTTACCTCTAAACTTTTTTAAGGCTGCTCCACTCTCCTTTTTATATGAATGTTGGGATGTTCACAAAAGAGTAAAGATGACAGTTAGGATCCAGGTATCAGATAGATACCTCTCTTGTGTAGGCTGAGCAATACTGCCTTTCTTCCCTCCCTTTTCCCTCCCTTCATTTGTTCATCTCTTCCTGCCTTCATCTCTTGCCTTACACATAGCTAAAATACATAATCTAGGATTCTTAAGAAATTACGACAATGTGAGAACTTGAGCAAATCTCCAGCACTCAAATCCTTCCTAAGATCTCATTTCCATTGTACGCATTCAGGCTCACATTGCTCTCCAGTACGACTAGATGGGTTGCCAGCGTGCAGCTATATTAATAAATTAAACAGTACCTGAGGTTGAACCTGGGAAAGGAAAAATAGCCACCTATACTGTTAAGTGATATGGCCTCAGCACAACAAACTCTCAGATATGGTTTGGGAACTGGAGCGTTCTTGGGACCAGTCTCTCAACGTGCAACCTCTATCCAGCCACCCTGGCTTCAAGGGCAAGAGTGTTTGACAGCTTGGGTATGACAGTTCTGGGCCAGCTGGCCTCAGTACGTGGGAATATTCCTTGGCATACTAAACTTACTAGTATAGACTTGTTCTCACTGGTGATTTTCCTCCTGGGATTTTGCTAGTAAGTACTTGGCTGTGTTTCTATGCACGGCCCTGCAGTTCTGACTTATCCATAACTGTGAAAGAAAAGGAGCATCTTTAAGCAAACTGCCATCCCGCCCTTGTTATTCATTCTCTTGTTCCTTAATGACAATAGCCATATTTTAAACATTATTATCATGTTTGTTATTCCATCAGGTTTTAATCAAGGCAGTTATGCCAAAAATTATTATCATCAATAAATGCGCCCCATGCCTCCTCCTCAGTGTCCACAGTCCTGTGGGAGTGGTGAACATCACTGGAAAAAAAAAAACATATTACTTGTTGCATTGGTTCAATTTGTTTGATGCACTCTGGACCTGAATTTGTGCTGCAGCTGCATTCTCAGCAGTATGGTAGCACCTCAGCCACTCTCAGGAGTGGCTGGATATGGACAGTGCAAAGTAGTTGCTTGCTGCTCCTGATTTGGGAAGCAGTTACACGACACTTCATACCACATCACAGCTGAGAATAACATAAGACCTACTCTGAATTTTGCTAGTTTATAATTCGAGAGATATAGCTGGAAATAGAGCATTTTCTTTCTATGACCTATTACATTGTATGATGCACAAATGAGCAGCAAAATGGTGCTTTACTATTCAAAGATTATCTTAACGTAGTTACTCCTAAAATTTAACTTTAAGAACACCAGAGGTGAAATGTTATAGGGGAAGAAGGAGTACAGTGTCCCACTGTAATTTGCTGCTTTCTTCACAGTTGGATTACTGCCAGGGTAAAGCCAGGGATGCTGCGGGTAAAGAGACAGGAAAAAAAAAAGTATCCACACAGGCAATGCCAAGTTTGACTAATCTAAGAACTCCCTTGATGTGGCAAGACTCCTTGGCAGAAGCCATTCTGCCACAAAGATGTTCCTTCTGAGAGAAGTCTGAACTTGAGATTTCAGTCAAGGTGACCCACAGCATCTAACACCTCTAATGTGCAATTCCTCCTTTACAAACCCTGAAATCAGTAAATGCAAAGAACATATTGACAACTTCACCTCGTCTCTTAACAACCAGTACACTTAAAGCTGCTCTCATGGTCTCACAGAGAAAAAAATATTCTTCTTTAACAGCCTCAAGCACACAAACAAAACACAATTTTGTTTTTACCTTTCAAAGGCCCTTCAAGAGCTCAGGCCTATGCTTCCTTCAAGAGCGTTTTCAAAAAGGAAATCTCTAGTCCAGGATCAGTGGGGGAGGATCAGGAGAAGGGAAAATAAAAACAGCTCTTAGCCTGAGGAAAGTGTATACAGTGAAAGAACTTGACAGGATTTATAGGGAAACATGGTCTTTGACGGCAGATTTTGAACTTTGGCACGCCTACATTAGCCAGCTTCCTTACGTACACTAGGACTTCCCATGGACACCAGCATCTGCTGAACTGGCACTCTGATTAGTGTTTGGACAGGGAAGGCCAACCTTTCAGAGAGCAAACACCAGGTTCTGTTTTGACTCAAGACAGCCCAGTTGGAGTAACAGCAGTTGTTGTTCACCATACTGCTGAAAAATTCCTTACTTCCCTTCAAGCAGCAGTGTGGATAGTTCTTGCAAAGAAAACAGAAATTACAGCAAGGAACGTCTGGTAAACATTGACAGATCAGGCACAAGACATACTGCAGGCAAGAGCCATGCAAATGACCACCAATCTGTCAATACACAGATCTTACCAGGAGAGCCATGGACTGGTGTTCTCAGGATGATTTCCAAGAGAATCCCTGCCTGAAGCGGACAAGTTCTATTTACTCAATCATCTACCTCATCCGTACCCTTGTTTCTCCAGAGAGTACTGACCAACATAGTCCTTTGCTATTGCAGTTTGTGAGTGCTGTTCACAGCTCTGCTAATATATCTCAGGTCAGGACACCAGGACTCCACCTTCAATCATCATGACCTCATACATACAGTTCTATTAATTCAGTTCCTGATAAACACACCTTGCCAACGCAGAGATCTAAAACTCCTCTGCAGAGATCAACAATTATGACAAAATGTGTGGCTGTTTTTGAAAAATAAAATAGCTGTAAGAAAAATAAAACAGATGCCCATGGTAGGTTGAGACACCTGTCCCAGGATCTGTTCATGGCAAAAAGAATTATCAACCCAGTTTTGCAAAACCATATCTCTGCCATCAGAGGTGAGGAATGTAAAGACAAAGGGAGATCACAGGTAGTTGAAAAGAGGAAAAAGAAAATCTTGCAAGTTCTGTGCCTAGGAGCTCATCCCTTCTTTTATAGAGAACACAAAAAGCTGAGCTAGTTTTTGGTGGCTTTTTTTTTCTTTTACCTTTAGTCATGCTTCACCAGTGACAAGCTCATGTTGAGCTAGAAACTGGATGTGGACATGAGGCTAATTTTCGGAGCTATTGGCTGTTCACTATCAGGAATAAATATGATTCCTTGTCTTCCTAGATTTGGTTTAAGGAGTAAAACCTCTTTGTCTCGCCCTCTCTCCTTCCATATTAGCTGCCTACAGACAGCTCCATTTTCCATTTGCACATTTAATTATCCCTTCCTATGTGAACTATTTTACATTTGTGCTTATTGAATCTCAGCTTATTGATTTCAGCTCAGTTCTTGAATTCATCATAGTCGGACTCTGGGCTAATCCTATTCTCCAATGCATTGGCAATTGCTTCCAGCTTTGTGTTGCATATGAATTTGATTAGCATACTCTCCATTCCAGTCTCCAGTGAAAATGTTAATGAAAACATCGAGCAGTATCGGATCTAGAGCACATACACATAGCTCTATACACCACTGCCTAAGTTGGCTCTAAAGCTTTAAGAATAATGGACACTTTTGGGATACAGATGGACAAGGAACCAGTACTTGGTTAACTGGTCTGCAGTTACTTTATCCAATTTACATTCTTCAGGAATTCATGAGCCTAGATCAAATGTAGGTTGGACGAAAGAAATAACATTTGAGTTGAGAAAGTGCATGCATGAATTCGAGGTTGAATCAGACTTAAAGAGTTCAGATTCAAAGAAATTTACAGTTTCAAAAGAGAGAAATCTTGAAAGACACATTTTTGGCAAAATTACTGCTATCTCAGACGTAATTTTACTGATGTGGCTGTTCTCACACATTTCTAAAGGAAGCCAAATAGCAACGTAGGCTAGTTCTTGTCTGGATTTAGCTTTACAAAAATAAAAGGACTTAGCATTTAAGGGTTGGTTCATGCTCATCTCTAATTAAATGCTTCACAGTGGCCAAGAAGTTATATTTTAACTTCTCTAAGACAAAACAGGAGCTCTTACCTTTACTGGAGAACCAAGTTCATTATATTCACCACAGTTTCCTATCCATAAGGTTTGTTATGTCATTAGAGAGTAAACTGAAGCATGATGGGCTCTGTATGTGCATGTACGAGCATGTTTGTGTTTCTGCGTGTGTGTGTGTGTATGTGCATGTGTGTAGAACCACATTATTTATCTTCCCAGTTCCCTCCAGGAGGTTTCACATGGGTTGATTACTAATTGAGCCAGACATTCACCCGCACTGAAGTTTAATACACTGGTGCTCAAATGCTGTGCTCCCATCACTTGTTTGCAAGTCTAATGCTACTGCTCCTTCTCCTCTCTTCTCCTTTTTTCTCTTCTCTAACAATGGAACCTCAGTCCTTCTCCAAGGACCCCAAGGACTAGTTCCTGACAGCAGTAAGAAAGCAAGGCACATAGACTGCAAAATGAATCTGTTTATGGTGAGGTTAATAGGTTAATCTCTTTCAGGAAAAAGAAAAGAGAAAGGGAAAGGGAAAGGGAAAGGGAGAGGAAAAGGGAGGAGGAGAGGAGAGGAGAGAAGAGGAGAAAGAAAAAAAGATGAGAGAAGGGAAGGGAAGGGAAGGGAAAGGGAAAGGGAAAGGGAAAGGGAGAGGAAAAGGGAGGAGGAGAGGAGAGGAGAGAAGAGGAGAAAGAAAAAAAGATGAGAGAAGGGAAGGGAAGGGAAGGGAAAGGGAAAGGGAAAGGGAAAGGGATAAGGAGAGGAGGGGGGAGGAGGAAGGAAAAAGGAGAAGGGAAGGGAAGGGGAGGGAAGGGAAGGGAAGGGAAGGGACAGCTTGTCTCATAATTATGCTGATCTAGGACTTCATCACTCTTGCTGCACCTCTCACCACAACTCTTTGGACCACGCAGCAATGGTCTGGAAAGGACACTGATCATTCACTCGCCAAGCCACTGGCACCTAACTATGCAGCAACAAAGTCATTAGCAGCAACATGTGTTGATGTTTGTGATCTCCTGACATGGTAATTTCTTACTGAGGGAGGCTGGTGATTGCATATAAGCAAGCACAACCAGGGCAAAGGTGCTATGAATTATGTTCTACTTAAGAAAAAGCTTTTTCTGACCTAGGACATGACAAAAACATACTTCAGCTTTCAAAAAGCACATTTGCCAGGAAACTCAGTATAGATGATGAGCCCACATATTCATGGCATACCCCTGAATTAACTGTCTTGTTTTCATCATCTTCCCAGCAAAGTCTGAAGTAGTTAAAATTGTAACCCTCTCTTGGCCTCCTCTTATTTGCTCTCCCTCCTTGTTGAAAATCCTGTGTGTATATGGGACCTATGTATGAGTGTTTAGAGAATGCCTACTTCACAAAAAGATGGAGTTATCAACTAATACCCCTTTTGAAAAGGAATGAAAATCTCTTTTTGGGGCAACCTTGCTACAGAATCACAGAACGGCTGAGGTTGGAGAGGACCTCTAGACATCTAGTCCAACCTCCCTACTCCAGCAGGGACACCTAGAGCACGTGGCGCGGGGTGGCATCCAGGCGGATTTGGAAGATCTCCACAGAAGGAGACTCCACAGCCTCTCCGGGCAACCTGTTCCAGGGCTCTGGCACCCTCACAGGCAAGAAGATCTTCCTGTGGAGATTAAAATTTCTATGTTTCAACTTGCACCCGTTAGCCCTTGTCCTGTCACTGGCCACCATGGAGAAGAGCCTGGCCCCATCCATCAAATGTCCTGTCTTCTTTTCTCCAGACTAAACAGGCCCAGCTTGCTCAGTCTTTCCTCCTACGATGGATGCTCCAGTCCCTTAATCATTTCTGTGGCTCTCCGCTGGACCCTCTCTAAAAGCTCCACATCCCTCTTGTTCTGGGAAGCCCAGAACTGCACCCAATACTCCAGGTGCCGCCTCACTCGAGCTGAGCAGAGGGGCAGGATCCCCTTCCTCAACCTGATGGCAGTGCTCCTCCTGATGCAGGCCAGGATCCCATTAGCCTTCTTGGCCATGAGGGCACATTGCTGCCTCATAGTTAACTTGTTGTCAACCAGAAATCACAAATCTCTCTCTATGGAACTGCTTTCCAGCAGGTCAATCTAATATGTACTGGGTGCCTGGGGTTATTCCTCCCCAGGTGCAGGACTCTGCATTTGTCCTTGATGAACCTCATGAGATTCCTCTCTGTTGACAGTGGTAAGAGACCTTTCAGTTAGCAGAGAGGCATTTTGATTGAAGTTGGATGGGTAACACCATGTTAGAGCAGAAGGAAGTTTTCTCAACCACCACCACATTCTCAAGGCTGGGTGAGGTCACTAATTCCTCTTCCTTGCAGCTGGCTTGTTGCCCTGCAGGCAAAAATGCATTAGGTGCTTGCCTAATTGTAATGTTTCCATATAACAAGATACAGTGAGTGCCTCAAGGAAGTTATCCAGTCACAAATAATGGAAGATCTGTTTTAGCATCATTTTGAGTGCATAAACAGGTGTTAACCCATACAAGTTCCATCCAACAATGAAACAAATGGCCTGCAATATCTTTGCCCTTTCTTGCAGAGAAAAACATCCTCCCCACCTCAGCCAGTACTATCAACTAGTTTCCTTTTCCTTTCTGCAATACCTTCAAGCCTAACAGTCAATTCTCTTAGCAGGTATAGAGAGTTTTTGGTTGCTTTTATTATTATTATTATTTTGGGGACTTAAATGATCCTGTTTATAAGAATGTTCTGAACAGAGTAGCAAGATAAAGAAAAGCTCTTGTCTGAATTGCGCAGAGTGGAAATGGAAGTGCAGATAAAGCACAAAGAAAACTTAAATTATGTCTAATGATGGGGGTAATCACAAAGGAGGGTTTTCAAAGGCACATGAATACCTAGTCTTCATTAGCTTACCAGAAAGGTGAGCAACCTAATGCTTCTTAAGAGTCTTACTACATACTTACCTGCATCATGACATGCTTGATCACCTTGGAAGATCTGGCCCTTGGCCTTTTCTCTCACTTCAAGAAAAAGTAGTAATCAAACAGAAGCTAAAATCAAAAGAATTTAGACTCCTTGGAGTATAAAACTGTTTTGAAAAAGAGTTATATGCTTAGATACCACCTTGGCCTCATTCAAAATGCTTCTCCGAGTAGTTTCCTTGGAAATACCAGAGCTATTAACTGATCTCCAGGATGTCACCAGCTCAGAGATGATTTCGTCCTTCTCATTCCCTACAGAGTCTCATGCATTGGATATTATTGGCACCGGTTAGATTATGCTTTAACAAGTGCTGAAAGCTTCACATTTTCTTAATTAGAATTGAAATGGAATTCAAAACTCTGAGCTTCATTTAAATAAGAGTAATGTGAATCCAGCAGAGTTAAAACAAAACCACAACTGAAATAATGACCTCTGTAAATATCAAAAATGGAACAAGAAGATGACTGAAAGGCATTCCAGAAAGACACAAGAAGCTTTAACTGCACTGTGTCACTCATAGAAACAGTAGGTCTTACAATAAATATCAATTTAAATTTGTAAAAAAAAAAGGCACAAGTAAATCAAATTCCTTAACACAGGTGGAACTGTAGATAACCACAATTCTAGATTTGTAACCCTTCAGTTTTCCTTCCACACAGAAATGAGCTTGAGAAAGAATGGAACAGACTAAGAAGAGTGACCAATCCACTGCCATGAAATTAAAATAACACTTCCTGGTATCCTATCAACCAAGTCTGGAAAAACAGGGCAATCCCTTGCCATCACTTGACTTATGTCCTTGGCTTCCCTTACCTGTTTGCACCACCCTGAATTCTTGATGGATTAATCTTCTAGTGGCAACAAATCAGTGAGCTGGGCAAGCAGACAAGTGTAAGGTACATTACAAAGTAGTACCTTCCAAAATTAAAAGAAAAAAAAAAAAGATTTTTAAAAAAATGAAAACAATCTCCCTGATTAATCACTTCTCTGGTGGCTGGGTGAATTCCACACTGTGTGTGCTGATAGACTTATTCACCTCCCTAGTCTTCTCATCACCCTCTTTCCCCTCTGCTGGGATGCACACCACAGTCTCCATTCATGGCATCCCACCATAAGAATTATTTTGTAGCTTTAGTGTTTTCTCCAGCCCCATGTCTCCCAGCCTGCCTGTCTCGTCCTGTCACAGTCTATCCGTACACTGGTGCTATCTGCAGACCCCACAAGGTAACAGCACATAATCACTTTTATGTGTTTGTCTACCTTAATCTCTGGAAGTGTTCCCTGAAATCACTCCACAGGAGGTTCTTTTGTGAGAGCATTCCCCAAATGGGTGAGCTGTATTTGATGGCTTTAGTATGAAAATGATCAGCAGCAGGTCTGTCCAAACTCAGCTATACATGTACGTGGCCAAATTGGGCTGGCTGCACCTTTTCATTGGCGGGGGGAAACCAGTATTGCTTTTTCAATAATTTCTTTGTTGTTTTAACATAAAGAGAATAAACTAGACAGAACAGGTCAATTTCAAGATTACTCCTCTGTAGAAGGAAAGTTTTTAAGCAGATCTGTTCTGGCGCCGAGTGACGGGAGTAATTTTCTGGTTATTGATCTCCTCTCAGCATAATTTCTTTGTGATTATTTTCCCTCTTTATTCTTGCCTCATCACTTCTCCATAAGGACCCTCCAAAGGCCTGGCAATCTATTCGCCTTTTCTGTCACACGCACTCCAGCTTGCCTTCCATAATTGCACAAATAACACTTAGTGAACAGCGGAGCTTTGGAGATGGACTTGGGGAAGGAACAAAGACAATTTTTACGTGTGCTATTCATTCTCCATTTCTCCAGCCATAATGGAAACTGCCTTCCCAAATTCATGCTGATAAAACTTTTAGATGCCACTATGATTGTATGCTATAAGAGCATGTTATGATTGTATGCTATAAGAGCATGTGACAGGCGTTACACATGGTACCAATCTGTTCTAATCTTTCCCAACAACAACAGCAATGACACTGCAGTCCCACAAATGCTCGCAGCAATTCTGTTCTCAAGACACAGTCATCTGAGAGAGTCAGAAGAGTACCAGCAAAGAGCACCAAAAAAAGCACGGCAAAGCCAGGGAAGATGACCTCATAAAGATCTAAAATGAGCTTCCTGCTATTAAAAAAGTCCTTTGGGAATGAATTCTGCTAGATCTGGTCCCTACTCAGATCAAAAGAGACAGGTGGGTCAAAACCTATTTGGCAGTCCCTACATTTGGAGAGCTCAGCTGGTGTTCTTCCATGTAGGAAACACAACCCACAGGATCAGAGTGATGCACCACCCTCCCAGTGAAATGTTTTTCTTAACATCCACTCTGCAACTTCCACACCACAGTTTGTAGCTGTTGCCACTTGTTTTATTATTTGCTGATACTTAGGACAGTTTAGTTCTGGTATCATTGTCAGCATACTTCAAATATTGTTGGATAGTAGATCCCCTTTTAGCCACCTCTTCAGTAAACTAAACAAGCCCAGAGCCTTTAGCCTTTCTTCACAGGCCAAGGCCCCTGTGCATCTTTGCAGTAGTTTTCACCGGATCCTTCAAAGGGAAGCCAAAGAGATAACGTCATTCCTACCCATTGCCTTGAGCAAGCTATGCAAGAGGATGGGGTCAGGCAATGCAAGGAAGAGGGGAACATCTATTTTATTAATCCTAGTGGACTTTTGTTAAAGATGGATCACCTCAGTCAGTACAAAAGTGGTGCTTTCCAGCAAGAAGCCTTCTGTAGAGGACTCCAGACCCTTATATTATTAGTATCTGTAAAGGCAGTCTCAACTGTTGTCATTTTGCGGGTCCTAATTTTCCCTTTATGAATCCATTCTTCTGGCAGAAGGCAAGGTAGTCTGCACTGATGATATGGTTGCACTGTGAGAATAAGCAGCTTCATGGATTCAGTTCAATTTTATGGGTTCGCTGAATGAAAGGCAGATAGGCATATCAGAAAAGTTCATTTTCTTACAGCCTCCCTGCAACATAGGTTAAGTCACTGTCAAATGGGAGCCTTTCTCCCTCTCTTGCTCCACAGGAAGCTATGAGATACAGACTGTTTTGAGATTAAACACGAGGAAGTGACGTTCAAGTAGAATGTACATATATGAATGTACATATATGATGTGTGTACTACCATGTACATTAACGTCTGCTGATTTTCACAAGCGGATGCCCTGCCCTGAGAGAACCATTAAGTTAGACCACGTTTTGGAAAGCTCTACCTTAAGACAGATGAGCCTCCCTTTACAGATTTGAGTGGCATGGAAGAGCACTCTGGAGACAGTCTCTCCTACTCCGTCTGAAGAGCCCAGGCCCAATAATCCTATGAGAAGTCAGTGAGCTAAAAGCTTAAAGAAAAGATTATTTTAAAACCAAATGAAGTGACTCCCCACCACACACACACTTATATGCATCTCTGCAGTGTCTGGCAACATTCAGCCGCACAGAACATGGCCTTCAATGATGGATAGAGAGATGCCCTGAGACAACAGTCTGTCCTACTCCCATCCTTGCCTGGAACAGACTTGCAACCCGTTAGGAGTTTGGCTCTGCCAGCTTCAACAAGATATACAAACTTGTAGGTCATGCTGTGATTCAACAATACTCCAGTCTGTTGCTGGATCTAGGTGTGCTCCTTAATTTTGCATTTCTCCCGGAGGATGAATATTCTGCCTAGGATTCTCTGAAATGGGAAATTAGTATGTCATGGACTTCAGAGTTTTTTCTAAGATCATACCAGCATCTTTTACTTGTTTTCAGGAAGTTTCACAACAATAAGCACAAGGTCTGTAGTATAGGCCCTGACTTGCAATCTGCTTTTGTGGCATCTGCTTTCTGCTATAGTTGCTTAGAGTAGAAATTAAAGACTAGTTCTCCCTGTTGAAGTCGATTAGCGCCAACCTTGAAACTGCTAGGGAGCCATACAAGAGTGCATAGGCCTGGCATAAGTGAATGACAATGACTCTACAAGAATGCTAGGGGGTTGGTAGTTTGTAGGAAACAGTGTAGAACAGCTCTGCATGCTAATTCTCTGCACTCCTGAGCATTCCCAAAACAAACCAACAAAAAAGAACAACAAAATGGGACACTGGACTAGAAACCTCCTTCCAAACACCATTTATATGATTCTATGATTGTCTGACCTTTTCACTAAATCTATTGTCTTTGGTATAAAATACTCACTGACCCTGAATGAGAACTTACATCTCTCCTTTTTTAAAATTATTCTCACTTTTTCCTCCAGTCCAATCTGCAAGACACTGAATCCTTCCGCAGACCTTGTCTCTAAGTGACTAAACCATTTTCCGAGTAACGTCATGGCCTGACACTGGAAAGGACTGTGCCAGCAGGGCTTTGCCAGGCTGGATACTTCCCTCTCAGATACAGCTAATAGGATGGAGAACAAAGAGAATGAAATAGTCAAGATCCAAAATATAAGTCTTATTTTATTCTTTGCCAAAGTCCTTAGCCAAAGAATTTGCTAAGCGCCTATTTTTAGTTCCAAAACCAGATAGCTTTGATTATTAGCATGTCTATGCACAATAGACAAAGCAGATGATAGCATGTAAAGAAATCATCTTTGATATAGAATAAAATTACTGAAAAATAGGGAATTATGGAAAACTATAATCATTTTGCAATTAAGATTAGGACTAAAAAGGATTTGTGTTCTTTGTAACATTCGAGACCGGCAGAAACAGCCACCTACAGAGATGGAGCTATTAATATGCAAATGATCATTGCGCTGACCAAGGCACACGTAGCGTGGCATTTATGCACATTTCAAAGAAGTTTCTTGAAACAAGGTATGCTTCGATAAAGGCATGGGAGTGGGAGTATGATCTGTTTATTCAGGATACAATCTGTTTGACATGGAGGAAAAGCAGCAAACACAATTATTGAGTTGGGGCTGTAATAGAGCCGGGGATTGGATTCTAGCAAACCTCCCTGGCAACTTGATTACAAAGAAGGTAGAATTTCAGGGCCAAAACATGACTCGGAGAAATTCATTCCTTTAAGGACTCAGAGAACTATCATGGAGGAAAGATGGTATTAGTAACTCAGAATAGGAAGAGGTAAGAGATTTTGAGGAAACAGAAGCCTGAGCCATTAGGCTGTAAGCAAATATGAGTTTACCTGTAATTGCAAGACTGCATCCCCTCTCCAGAAAGGTTATGCTAAATAAGACTTCCTATGTTATCAGCATTGGATTTAAAGCGATTACTCCCCTGTTTTCTAGGTTTTGGTTCTCTCATATTGCATAGGTCTTGACAAACTCATTATGGTCCATTCTCACAAAAAGGGAGAAAGGACTTTGAGACCCAATGGGAGGCAGAATGGAGCAAAAAGCTCCTTCAGGATATTCCGTGAATGGCAACAAGCAAAACACTCTCTTGCCAGTGTGTTGCCAAGACCTTAAGAGATAGGAAAGCAGCAGCGGAGACAAGTATAGCAGCCACCAAAACTGACAGGGGATGAAGAACAGTATGCTACTGTGAGAAAATTCTACCTTTAAATAAAATATAGAAGAATATTCTTCTGCCTGCTATAGAGGTGCTTTTGAGCTTATTTATAGTTGAATCTCACTGCAGTTCACTTTTACATTCACAGAATATCAGGTCTCTAAGATTTAAAGCAGTAAGGAACTAGGCCACATTTTCCAGGAGTCTGGTTTACTTACAGGAATTGTTGAAGGTCCTGGAAGTAACTTCTGTGGCTCATGTAGCAACAGCGTATTTTAAAATTACATTATATGCCTGTGCTAGAGAACCCTTAAAATTATTGTAATGTATATCTTTGACCTACGTGATAGAAATGGGGAGAGGGTGACAGTCAGAAATTGCAAAATCTGGGGAAGGGTTAGACCAATTTCCCATGCAGCAGGCTGCAGTCATCTCAAAGTCCTATGTAATCCAGATGAAGGGGATCTTGAAATGAGGAGTTGACTTTGCAAATGTAAAATTATAATTCTACATTATGAAGTGCACATTAATATTCTTTCAGCTCTGCAAAGGGTGTTTCTTGCAATCTGCTAAGGCAAAGAGCAGGCCTGCAAAAGAAGCCACCCATCTGCTGATGGGAAAAAAAAAAAAAGTCTCAGTTGTTGGGTCTAAAGTCAGCTTCACCAAAGGCACTGAATGGCTACACTACACTGTTTACTTTCACTGCACACTCTAGTTGTTCCATTTGTTTATTCTAATGTGAACACTGCCAGACACAGGCTGAAAAAACCGAACACTGCTCTCCCATGGGGAATGTGCAAGAGATGAGCATGGCTGCTATGTTAGGGCTTTTTTTGCCCCACGGTGAATATACGTGCAGCTGCTGGAAGAGGAATTTAAAGAGAGATTTTGGCCTAGTCAGTGCTAAGTTAGAATCCAAGTATCTTAGGTCCTGAAAATCTCCTAGATCCTCGGATTACATCTTTCTTTTGCTTTTCTACAACTGTCATAACTACCGTACAATCCCTACCAATGATCAAGGCATAGCATCTGTCAAGAGGGATCAGTAAGTGGTCCATCTGGCCACCATCCAAGCTTGTATTAGCTTGGATGAAGCACAGACACAGATGTCCTACCTCCTATTACTTTGTGTAATTGGGAACTGACTGTATAAGAAACACCCCATGGACAGATTTAGAATAACCTGCCCATATGGAATGATTCTACACACCCAGGAGTAATTTAAAGGAGGACAGTGCTGGCTAACACAGCAACTATTTAAAATTTCTTTTTATCCTCAACAATTAACGTCCTGCTTTAAATTGTATTTCCTAAATATGAATTTATCTTTCCATCATGGGTAAGAAGTGCTATTACCCTCACTTTACAGACACGGGACTGAGTTGTGCAGAGTCATGTTCCCGTGACTGTCCAAAGAAAGATCTGGTTTGAGAGCTCACAGCTCCTTTCAGCCTGTAAGATTAAGTTTCCTTTCTATCAAAACTAGGGACTGTAAGATGGGAACAGGAGGTGGTAGAGTCCTGATTTTTTCCCTAGTAGAGACTTGAAAGCTCTCCTAGACCATCAACGTAGACTTGACTACAGCAACTAGTAAATTCAAATGCACCCAGGAACGTTTCTGGACACAGGAACACTATTAAACGATAAGCAGTTTCACTGACATTGACTTGGCCTGTTAAAACTAGTACTCATCCTTGAACAATTTCCAGACATGGATGGCACAGGGACCATTTACAAGTAGGCAGGATTGCATTAAACCACACTGTTTTGCGAGGCGTTATGGTGGTTTTACTAGGTGAGCATCATTCTATGCCAGTTGGCTTTAAGGCCTGGAAATGCTGCAGGGTACATTTGATTTATTGGTACAGACATAAACTAAGATGCTTGCTGGAGGTCACCCAGAAAGTTCATGGCCGTGCTGTGACTACAACCCAAGATGCCTGAGTCCTGGTCTGGTTCATAGCCACTAAGCTTCATTTCCTATTTCAGCACTCTCTCATGTTCAGCGCATGCTTTTCCACCCGCACAGTGATGAAATGAGGGGTCACAGACAAAAAAGTTGACCTACGTTTGCTCTGCTCTTCTATTTCAGTTTGTAATTGGCAAAACTTTTCAGACAACAGATTCCAAATGCTGTGACAACCCAAAAACTATTCTGTACTGTGTTCATAGTCTTCACAATCTACACACATGCCACATTTTCTCCTCGTACTTTAGTACAGCTAAAGTTAATTCCTGCAACCTCAATTGAGTATCAGGAGCCTATGTCACTCACTAAAGCTCTTAGCAGCTTCTTTACCATACTCTAGGTGTCAGATGCTAAATTCAGAACAGAGAGAGCTAACTGAGCCTTGTAAGGCCAGGCTGGAAATATATCACACGTTCTTCACTGGCACATGACTGCACATATATCCAAAAATGTGATGCCACATAAATGCAATAAAATGAGGACCTCGGAGGACAAATAGCAAAAGACTCTGCCTTTTTTGCCCGGAGAAAGATACTGCAATTATATGGCAGCAGAAAACCAATCAGCCATTCTCCCTCTTTAGCTCTCTCCACTACAGCACTGTAAAAACAAACAGAGAGTGATTGCTGCTGCAAGGCAAGGACAGTTTGGGACATGTAATCCTTTAAGGTGGCTCCTGCTTCTCAATCAGCTTTTATAACAACATACAGCCTTGAATCCTAAATCTCACTTCTCTTGAACATTGAGAATCTTATTAGATGCTTTTAGCTCAGCTCACTGGACACTCATTTTGCACAAGTCTGTCTGCTCAGCTCGGCTCTTCTCCACTGGACGGGTCAGTCAGACCCATCTAATATATCTTTCAGCTCTGCAATAATTTCTAGTAAGGTCTGGATGCTGTCCCTAAATTTTGCATCCACTGATCACTGGACTGAGAAACAGTACTCAAATGCAAGAAGCCTTACGTATTCACAGCCAAAACTTCAGTTTTCTTTTTGCTGTTGGTGATTTCAATAACGATATCTGTGACATGGAGGGGAGACAAAAGTCTGAGAAGCAGCACTGCAGTGATCTCCTTGATTAGCAGACAGTTCACTTGCCAAACACGACCGGTTAAGGGGCAGGGGAAGGATCACCACTTGCAGGATTGATAGCATCTTCCCTCAAAGCATACCAGACCCGTAAGGTCATGGTGCTGTCAAGAGGATTTCTTAGACTGCTGCAAGTTCAAGCTCAGCTGAAATGTTCAAAACCATCTAGCTTGGGGACGGGTTATGGAAGCTGAAGATCTGGTTCCTTAAAGATAAAGGGTGTTTCATATTGCTTTCCTAATTGTTCTGGGGGAAGAAAGGCATTTGCAGCTTGCTCTGTTCAGCCTTGGGACTAATGGGAGGCATGAAGGAGTCTTGTTAACAAACAACATTCCTTGGAGGTTTCCAAATGGAGGAATTCAGCCAACAAAACTGAGTTAACGGAGTTAGTTATTTTTCATATTGCACAAAGGTGGGAGATATGAGCTGCAAAAACATTAAAAATACTAAAAGCACCCAAGCATTATTTTCTTGCACTTTACAGTACAAACTATTTTTTTTCTTTTATATTTTCTTTTCAAAGAGAAAAACTTCCCCAGCATAAGATTCCTTTCACAGAGAGGAGAAAGCGGCACAAGGAGGTGCTAAGGGATTTGATAAAGTCACAGAAAGTCACTGGCTAAGCAATCTCTCTCATCCCACTACACATTCGGAATGCGTTTCCGCAAGTGGTTGTAGGGCAGGAGAGAAAAGGAATGATTGTTCAAAGAGAGATTTAGACCTCCTTCTTGCTCCCTTGCATGGGGAATTGTGAGGAAATGTAAATATAATTTTGACACAGGAAGACTGCTCAAAAGATTCTGAAGACTTTTCATTTAAGGTGTAACTCCTACTATTTCAGTTGCTTTGTGGGCTGAAACTCTATTGCGAACACTGTCCATCCATCCTTCCTACAAGCAAAAAGCAATGTGCCTCATGCATTCCATCTGGCAATAAAATTCTACCAAGGAATGGAAATTTCTTCCCCGTTATGACCTAATTTCCAAAATCCTTGAGGCAATTTTCAGTCTGATAGTGGCAGATGTTGCACATTAGAAGACTGTGTTTTGAAGCTAGGATATTTACCTAGATCATAGTTATTTACCTTGTTCTCTAGTTTCCTGTGCAATAACCATCATCATGCTATTCAAGCACTCTTGGTAACACTGTACTGGGATAAACACGACTGATCACACTCATTACAGATTATAAACCACCACCACATCTTTTTGCAGAGTGAAAAAAAAGAAAAACACCAATAGTCTTCTCTAACACTTAGAATTCAGTAGCTTTGCAGTACAGGGTGAGAATTCAGTAAATAGTCCTGCCAGAACATAGCAGAGTCTGAGTAAAGACAGAGTGGGGTCTTTTCCTTAAATACAGCTCTTCCAAAGATCTTCTACAGATATGGACAGAATGAGAAAGCCTCACTTTTTCTTGACACTATCATCTAGAGCCTTCTGCATTTCTCTAAAAGGCCTGGTTTGCTGCCTGATTGAGCCAGCTTGACCAGTAGCCAGTAAAAAACTTAAAAGAGATTGGCTTATGAATTGCTAGAGATGGGACAAGGCTGGACCCACCTACACTGGGAACCTTCTCCCTTTTGCTGATATACAAGGCAGGAGGGTGACTGGGACACAGCCGTCCTCATGGGAGAGGGCAAGCTCCGCACAGCAGACACCAACCCTGCTCCTCCAAAGGGCTCTCAGTTGTACGGATGGCTTTTAAGCTGATGCCACCAATGGCATGGGCAGCCCGTGGTCTCAGAGGGCAGAGAGAAAAGGGCTCTTCTCTCTGTGCTGGGGAGAAGAGCCCTTTCCTGCAGTCCTCTGTGCTCAGAGAGAAGAGGCCTGCCGTGCCAACTCTGCATTCCTGCTTTAGCACCTCACGAGCCACCGCACGTGGGAAGCTCGGTGCTGGAAGGGAAGATGTTGAGAAGGCTCCTCGCCCTCCATCCCTGCCCCTCACACGCACGGTCCCTGCTGCTGCTCATGCTTCCCGGCCGGGGGGCCGCAGCGCCTCTCGGNGGCATGGGCAGCCCGTGGTCTCAGAGGGCAGAGAGAAAAGGGCTCTTCTCTCTGTGCTGGGGAGAAGAGCCCTTTCCTGCAGTCCTCTGTGCTCAGAGAGAAGAGGCCTGCCGTGCCAACTCTGTATTCCTGCTTTAGCACCTCACGAGCCACCGCACGCGGGAAGCTCGGTGCTGGAAGGGAAGATGTTGAGAAGGCTCCTCGCCCTCCATCCCTGCCCCTCACGCACGGTCCCTGCTGCTGCTCACGCTTCCCGGCCGGGGTCCACAGTGCCTCTCGGACTCATCGTCCTCCCGTGGAGGATGTTCCTTTGGGGGGTTCATTAGGCCCGGCTAAATGACAGCAGGCAGCTACAGAACCAGGTGGCCACCCTTTCTGCAGCACCCGTGTTATTTCCAAGGGTTAGGAAGAGGCTTTTAAACCCCCTGCTTGCCAGGCACACGGAAATGTGGCTCCGTAAACCCATGCCTCCACAGATGGACTGAATAAAGACATTTTGCTTCGTACATTCTCCACAGGAGTTCATTACCAGAGGGAGAAGAGAAGTAAGAATCCCTTGGTATCTGCCAACAAGCTTCGACAAGCAGTTTGTGCCTCCGTAGCCCTTTCCACCCCAGGATTACAAAGCACTTTACATGTATCACTCCAGTGTACTCCACAGTCACCATGTGAAGTACTACTAAAACAATGCTAACAATGCTGTAGAGGGGGGAAATAGGGCTGATTCTGTTCACAGCAGCCAGAAGCACAGGAAAAAGGACCCAGAAAGGACTATCTCTAACAGTCATGCTGTTAGGCTTCATTTCTCCAGTCCACCCTAAAACTCTCAGTGCAATGCCATCTTTTTCTCTTCCCCAAGCTCCCAATCTATTTTATAACCGTAAGTAGACTTTTCTTTATGAGCTATTGGATTTTTGAACAGAGGACAGAAAGAAAGTAAAAAAGTAAGACAGAAAGGCAGAAAAGGGTATCAATATTTTAGGAACTAGCAGAAAAGAATCAGAATAGGCAAGCAACTTAAAAACAAAACACTTGGCCCTATGTTCTCCTTTTTATACATAAGTATTAGGCTTTTTCCTCTGTCCCAATGAGCTTGTTATTTTCAGTTCCTCTTGTGTTTGCTTCTATACCTTACAGGGATGATATCTTTGCTAGATGAGGAAAATATACTTTTCTGCCCTGTGTTGAAGGAGGCTAGTTGTGTGTTAGCTCAGTTATCGCTCTCTGCATTTTCTTGCTTTGACCAGTATGGCTAATCTGTCTTTTTTTTTTTTTTGTCAGAGGTAAGTGCTCTCTTCCATTCTACAGCAGGAACAGAGAAGAGGCATGTGGGTAAGGTAGTGACTGTTAAGTAGGGCCTCTCTATGTGATGAATTAAAACTCTCAATAAAAAAATAATTACCTGGTAACATTTTTATAATATGTTGTTTTCAATAGAAACTTTATTTATAGAGTAGCCATTTGCCAGAGAAGTGTGGGAGTCACAGCAGTATTTCAACTGCATGCCAGGAGGGAACCTGGTCTTGTGGTTGAGATAAGGGACAAGAAAAGAGGAGCTAGCTGCTGGGCTGGCAGACCAGATGACCTCGAGTAAGTCATTTTACCTCCCTCTGCCTCACTTTCCCACCCTTTCAAGTGGAGGTTTTTAATGATTTCCTGGCCTGACAGGTGTAATCAGTACATAAAGGACTTTGACATGGAGACACAGGCACACAACTGCAAGTAGCAATTGGAAAGGGCAAAAGCAACAACTGTGGGATGCTGCAAAATTCAGCTTGCAGCCTGTCTTCCACCACAGGCACAGGATATGCTGGGGAATCCTAAAGAGCCAAATACCTAGATACAACCACAGCTGAAGGTCAGCTTGCTCATCTTCAGGGAGGAGCCATGGGACCACAGCTCAAAGTATAACAGGGAACAGCTAAATCGGAGCAGGAGCCAGAAAGACCACAGGCTAAAATTGGGACATCAGAAGCAGAACACAGTCATTTAAAAGCAATCAAACAAACTACAACTACAAAAAAAACAAACAAAAATAAAAAAACAACACCAACAATAAAAAAAACACAGAAAACTAAAGGCAGTCCAGAGGCAGGCAGTCTGGGAATAAAAAAAAAAAAAGAGTGATAATCTTCCCCAAATTTGAATGAGTGGCTGCACGGCCCCACCATATCAAGTAACCTGGGAGCAAGCAGGCCACACTGGTCAATACTCCTGTCGAGGACTGCAGTATCTTTCACTTGCTGCTACATGTTCACCTGGGCATCATTAGCAGAGAAGGAGCACAGATCCTAGCAGTGCATCGCTCGGGTGCATCTGCTGCACACAGCAAACACAACACAGGCAGTCAAGGAGCCCTCGGGACAGAACGCAGCCGGAGCACCACGAGGCTGAGGAAGAGCTGGAAGAAGGGTTGCACCTTGGCACAGAGCAGATGTGCACACGTCGGGGAATCCCTTCTGCTCTTGTGGAGAACTGCGCTAGCAGCATTACTTGGTGTTCTTTGGAGCAACTGGCGACTTACTCTTGAAAGGTGTTGGGAACACAGTGAAACACAGGCTGATTCCTGGAGGCTGCTTGCATGTCCCAGAGGTCCCAGCATGTAGCTGTCAGTGAGGTGAAGATCAGGAAGGAGAACGTGTGAAACGTGAGCACGTAACAGACTGACCTGGCTGGAGCCTGACTAGACGGCACACCGCAGACCTGGGAGACGAGTAGGTTATAGGCAACTGGAATGAGGGAATCTGAGTGGCATAAGCTGTAGGGTAGAACCCCCTAGGAGAAGTTCTTCATAGTGGAAAGAAGCACACTCTGAATTCAAAGGAAACTGAGATAATATCAGTAACTCAAAGTCTATGCATGCAGAATTCAGTATAAACTGAGCCTCTTTCATTATTTTCCTGCAGAAGAAAATTTGTAGGCACTTCTGGTTGCCAAAAGAGGCTAAAAAACTTACAGCACACGGAGAAGATGAGGTACAACAGAACTGTTTCTATGATTGGAAAGACTGTGCAATCAACGCATAATTAACCTGTGAAACTTGTTGCCAGAGGATATTACGGAGGAAAACAGATTAGCAAGATTCAGAAAAGGATTAGACCTTACATGAATAGCATCTGCAGCTAGGCTTTCTAGAATAAAAACCATATGGGTTATTAGTCTTCCCACTTCAGGGTATAAAATGATCTCAAGTTGGGGTCAGAAAGCAATGTCTCCCTATTATGCAGTGTTGTAAAACCGGGCACGCTAGGGGGTTGTTACAACTCCCTCTAAAGTATCCAACCCTGGCAATGGTTAGGACAGAATACTGGACTGGATGGGCCATTAGTTCGATATGGCCTGGGAATTTCCAACATTGTTCTGCCCTCATTTCCTGGGAGAATTTCACTCTCTAAACAGACATACGCTCCAAGCATTTGAAATTCAAGTGTAAACATGTAATTGCTTGAGCAATTTGTGGGCACAGAGAGGCACAGAACAGCAGTTAGGCGCCAAATAGAGGCGTCTTGCAGAGTAAGAGATTTTTCCATTATAGCTTTGTGATCACCACCTACAAACTTCATGGTAGTCGCTAAGCTGCTCAGCGTCAGTGGAAGTGCAACGAAACCGCCTGCACAGCGTCTCAGCATAGGAGCTGCAGAGAAATCTCAAAGCAGGATGGAGCCTGGGCCACCTGCACCTGGGCAGGTCATCCAATCCATGGAAGGGGGAGCCAGGTTGATGTTTCCATCAAGGGACAGACCAGCACTTCCATTTCTATGTTGCAGAAGAGAATTTCCCTTTCTGCATCTCCATGAGTGCCACACCTGGCTCCCTGCAGTGTGAAAACGGAGACGAGAAGTGTCTCTCTCGCCTCCTGCAGCAGTTAGGAATGAGATCAAGAAAAGAAGGGTGAGAACTGGAAAGTCTGATAAAGCAAGAACGGAAGGTAGACCAAGAGGGAAAGAGTAGCCCTATGAACACGTGGTAAAAATAGTGAGACAGTGGAGGGGGAGGCAATGGAGGTGGGAAGCTGTAGGAAGGGAAGATGAAGGACTAGATGAAAAGACCAAGTGCAGGTGGACAGTGGTACGAATGCCTGTGATGTGCCAACAGAAAAACAGGCAAGCACAAGCAACCAGGGAAGACCCAGTGGGAAGGATGGATAAGACTGCCTGTAACTTCACCTCCTCCATAGCCAAAAACAACCAAAAAAAGAGGCAATGATGATGGAGGCAAGCTCCCCACAGGAAGTGGCGTGAAACCACTGTTTTGAAAAGCTTATTGATCCCTTAAACTCTTGCTTCCTGGACACAACCTTTTAGGGCAGTACTTTTGGGATATGTCTAGTATAACAGTCTCTCTAAACTGCTGTTTTGTGGAGAGCATCCAGTTTTCTGATGTATGTATAAGAAAACATATATATCAGCAAATATATATAAATGTGTCCCACCTGCACCATAAACATTTCTTAGTCCTTGGCTAAAATCAAGGGTTCACTCTGTACCAGATAATCAGATCTTTGGGGACTACATTCTACTCTTACAAAGACCAAACTAGTAACCCATCTATTTTCCTTCTGGATTTGAATCTGAATTTGATCCTGTGTTACTTCTGCAAATTGAGAAGTCATCTCTTTCTCTTTTTTGAGCTCCAGCACACCACGCTTTGCAGTTGCCCCTTGCCTTATGCTTTAAAAGGCTTCTCTCCTTCCTGGAAAGGTTGGCTGCCCACATATATGGCTAAGCGTACATGCAAACCCATGTTCGCGCCCACAGGCGCAGGTGCCAGGATCCGCAGATGCACACACAGCTTCCTAGCTTTGCACTGCTGTTTTCAGCAAGGACCGCTCAAAGCGTTTAGCCCAACACGCTGTGATGATGATGTAAAGGGGAAGAGAAAAGCCCTTCACCTGTGAAACTAATTAATAGTCAACAAACTTGCTTCAAGGTAGGAGACCTGGCACGGACGGCAAGGAGCTGCCTTGGAGGCCAGTAGGAGCCAGGCTCAGCTGCTAGGTGGCAGCATCCATTCGCTCTCCCGCGCTAATCACGGTGCCGGCGCTTGCCAAGGTATCTGTGGGTTTTAATTCTGTGCGACTTTGATGCTCATCAAAGTGTGTGACTGGTACAGTCCTCGCTGCAGCCAAAGCGCTCAGGGCAGTTGCTGTTGCTGCTGCTGATGGCAGCATCCATCAGCAGGGCAAGCAAAGCACCCTGGCTTTTAAGGGCCACCAGCGATTGGGGCTGTGACCTTTCAAGGGGACGTAGCTGGACAGACACCTTGAGATGATGCTGATGTAATCATGCCTTATCAGTGGGCAAAGAGGCTGTGTTCTCCTCCACAGATATTTCCGGACCCTTTATCACTGATAAAGGCACATACTTATCTTCCAAGGGCTTTGCAAACACTGGTTAATTAGTTCCCCGAAATCCACCAGCAAGCAGGCAGCCAGAGCCTTGTGCTCTCTGTAGCAAACAAGGTTGAAACTCTGCAAAGGGCCCTTGTTAAAATCACCCTCAAGTGTGGCACGTGGGAACTGCTGCAGCAGATTTAGGGGCGCTTTAAGGATGCTGGTGCATTATATCCTCATTATTCATGTAATTAATAAGGCAACTTGTTCGGAATTCTTGGCGTTACTTATTTCTGCATTATGTTCCAGTTATTTTGCAGGGCTCTTGTCTTTTTGACATACAATAACATTTCAGACAGAGATGGTGTGCCTGCATCACTGAGGTGCTACAAGGAAGGATTTTCAGCAGAAAATAGTTAGTGATTCTGGCCTCACATCCTGTTTAGCAATAAGGTGCACATAGTTTAAAAACTGAAGGACAGAGAGATCTCAATTCCCCCATTTCAGAAAGCTTCTATGATATTCACTTGCCTACTGCCAAGCATCACAGCATCACAGACAGCAATTAAGAATACATCCCAGTCTGTCTGGATTTTTTTTTTTTTTTTTTGCTGGCTTTAAGAGCAGGAGCATTAAAATGGAGTCATTAGGCTTCAGGGTTAACACTCATTTGAAAGCATAGCAGATAGGTCAACTGTCCCTCACTGAAATTAATTCAAGCAGGTATTACGTTATGTTGATTTGGCTTAGCTCACACTTGGGAGGTTCTCTTTAAATTTTAATGATGAAGCAATTTGTTTGTTTTCCTTTCTACAAAACCTACTGCCCCTCTTCTCCTGCAGCCAGGGAGGGAGCAGTGCTTTTGGTTTCTGCAGGCAATTTAGGCAGCTCAGTATGAAGAGGGTGTACATGCTGTTTGTCTGCTCTCCCAGACATTTTGCTTCTCCCTCCCCAGCAAAGCAATAAAAGCTGGTCTCCATTGACCTCTATTTGCAGAATTGTTTGTCATCTGTACCCTGTCAACTTGCTCTTTTGACTGTTCCCCTCTGATTCTACGGGGCAGGGACAAATGTGAGGAGCCTATTTTGTGTGGGGGGAACTTGTTTAAAGGAAATGTAAAGTACTAAACCCTTCAGGCCTGTCAGGGGCATTTGTCCATCACTGTGTTCCTCATACGATACTCTCTGCAAGACTGCATTTACAGAGAGAAAACTGGCAGGAATATCAATGCTGCTCTCCTGTCTTTTCTGGTGAGGTGATTTGCAGCCAATACGCCTCTCTGAAAATAGCTCTGGGCCAATGCAACATATGGTGCAATGCAAATATCATGATTTCAGTACAGTAACCCGCACGATGCAAATCATGCCCTGAGACCTAACCCTCCTATCCACTTCTTCAGGATAGGAGCCTTGCAATCCATAGCTTGCAGACATCGTCCTAACTAGTGCTAGATGGAGAAGGCCTAAGGAGCATTATAAAGCAAAAGCTTAAGGAAACCCAAGAAGGGGATGGGTTCCACTTTCCTATCACAAGCAGTGATTATGTATTTTAAGTGAAACAATTCTTGATAAAATATAAAAAGCAATTCTCGCAATAAAAATAATAATAAAAATAAATCCTAGCCATGATCAGACAAAAAATATTCCTGTTTGCTCTGAGCCTCCATATCCTCAAATAACGATACAAAGCAAAAACAGGAAGGTGTTGTTCCTCCTATCCCATAAGCTGGACTTGTTTACCTGAGCCCTGTGATGTGCAGACAAAACTGGACCAAAAACATGTCTCATATTGCTAAGCAAAAGCACAGCAAGGGCTGAAATCAAGCCCTGGGTCCTACCCGGCCACACTGCTTAGCATTGCTTCCCGCTCTCGATGGGTTTTGCACCACTCCAACCGGCACTGCTTGAAACGCATCTCCCACCGATTTTTAAAGCCCCCCTCAGGAAGCTGATTTAGGTGAATGCCACTTGAGGTCCTTAACTTGCTCCACACAATTCACAGAAAGCTTGTACGAGCTTCCAGGTTCATGGAGGGCAGAGGGAATGTTTACTCTCAACTCTTTAGCTTTTGCAGGCACACGCAGGTTCCCGCCTGCCAGGTCACTCGGCAAGGGTATCTATTTCCTTTCAAAAACGCCAGTTCCCTGCTCCTTTGCAAAGAGTGGAAATCACTTCCCTGCCCCCATGCTCATTAAGGACGTTGTGAGGTGCCATTCCTTGAGGACGTCTACATGTAATTGGTTTATTCTGAGTCGCCTTCTCCAAGGGGACTGCGCTCCTCAAGTTTGTCTATTCTACCCCAACTCGCTGCTCTCCCATCCTTCCGACCCAGATAAAACTAGTATTTAGGTCAATGAAAAAGTTCACTTAGCAGTGATTCATGTCAGGCTTTTAGGTTACAGGTCAGAGGGAAGAGTCTGCGGGTAAAGTAAACATCAGCGTACATAATAGCAGTTATCAACTGCTGTTGATAACAATATCAACAATAAAATATGTTGTTAAATATCAGCATACACAGTTGTTGATATATCAGTATCAAACTATGAGGTACAGGCTTTGCATCTAGCTGTGCAAACAGATCTTGGCTAGGTCGCCTCTCAAACGGCCGAGCTACAAGGGGTGGCAAACCAGGGATCACCCAGGGAGGCGGCCTTGAGCTGGCTTCTTCCATGCGACTTTTTTAATAGCAAACTTTGCAAAGAGCCACCACCCTGTCTCTATCACGTACAGCACCGCTCTGTCCTTGCCCCCGCAACCAGGCACTGTACGAGTCACCACTTTCTCCACCAGAAATATTTCCGACATATCAGACACCAGATTCGATGCTGCTAAGATCATAGCTACTCCCTCATCTCTTTGAGTGCCACCCTTATGCCTGAATCTTCAAAACCAATCTGGAAAACTGTTGACTGATCCTCTGTGCATCTGTTCTGCTCTGGGCAGACAAAGCGCTCTCACTTCTTTTCTCTCTTACTGCTCCCAAAAACAACAGTTTGAGATTTTCTCTCAATTCAAATGTAGATGTGAGGGTGATGGGTTATGGAAGCTGATGACTCTGCAATGTGAAAGAGTCTTCTCTGCTTAATTCACGCTTAGTTAGCTAAAGGGCAAGTGATCCATGTAAATATAGTTGCTGTCTTTTCTGAAGACTCACATTTTTGTTCCAAGGGAGCCTTCTGGTTAATTTTCTCCACCCAGTCTGGACTGTTTAATTTATAAATTACATTAAATAAAGCTAAAACCCTGTTGGGGCTACTAATATATCATGCATTAAATATTATGTAAAACAGCAGATCCACATATTTTCCGCTAAGCGCCAGCACGTTAGCGCGCTCCCCACAGAGATGGTGCGTGATATCTGTGGCCGCAGGCCTGCTGCCGAGCTCCCCAAGGCCGAGTGGAGACGCTCGTCGGACCAGCCGCTGCCGGCACAGCGCGCTCCCCCAGCGCACGGCAGCTCCCGGCCAGCGGCTGCAGATGCTGTCCCACCTCGGATACCTTGGAGCTAAGCAGGGCTAAGCGTCCTCCTCAGCACGCGGGTGCCGCATTTGCACCCCTGGCTTTCTGCAATCCGCTCTTACTCCACAACTTCACAGCGAGGGGAAAAGTCCCTGGGCTGTCAGCAAAGTCCCACTCTGGACAGATTACGGATGCATCTCCATTCATCCTTCCTCCTTCTCTGCACTCCCCTGCAGGGGAACTGTCATGAAAAGTTCCTCCTTTTACAAAGAGAAACAGATCTCATCTCCATCTTCTCCAGACAACCTACCCCTTTCTGCCCAACACCTTGGCTCTCATAAAAAAAGAAACAGTGCGAGGCAGGAATAAGGAGAATCAAACAAGAACGGCATCCAGACTCTGGGCAGGAAGCTCCTGTTGTTATTCCTGAAGTGTGTTTAGCATGGAGACATATTGTACATTTAGCCCAAGTCTCTGGGACCCTAATGAGCTTCTAATGTTCCCCATACTTCAAAGTTTTTCCAGAGAGGCCAGTAACATAGCAACAGGAGCAAATCCTTGACAGGAATTATCAGTATTTGTGCTGCAAATGGGCTTCCCCTCCTCTGGCCGGATAAGCGGAGGGTGGGTTGGGCAGGGCCTCCTCTGCTTTGTCAATGCTCTTTGGCAATGCTCCTTCACTGTGGCTTTGTTTGTTTGTTTGCTTTGTTGTTGCTGTTTTGCTTTGTTTTCCTTAATTCCTCACCTTTGGTAAGGTGAGAAATACCATCAGTGACTGGCAGGGAGCAGAGGCCTTGCAGCCTGGAGCTGGCAGGATTCTCCTGGAGAGTCTTTGGCATCCCGGGATGCCACAGGCAAGACAGGGCTGCAGTAAGGAGTGATTTTCACAGGGCAGAAAGCTAGAGAGGCACCAGGGCCAGTGGCTCTTCCCCCGGGGTACCAGCTCCCACAAAGAGCTACAAGGAGATGAGCACTGACAGCTCTCTGTTGTGCTCCCAGCTAAGAGAAACAAAATCATTGAACTCCAAAGACATTCTCTTAAAATTGCAGAGCAAATATTGTCATCTCACTGTGGCTCTTGAGGTGGTACGAGGCAGCGGCAGGCTCCAGAGGAACACAAGGCCCTTTTGCAGGCAACCTTCTCAGGCAGGCTCTGCGCTCTTCCCCAAGTGTGACATTTGGTGCCACCACGTACCTCCTGCACGTGCCTCCTTTGCCCACATCTCTTTTCCTAATCGTAGGAGTGACACTTAACTTTGGACAGAGGTTGATTTCTGTCTTAGGTAAGCACCATGAACAAGTGAGTCACATATTAAGAGAGCATCTGAGAGAATAAGACATTTTTGTATGACTTCCGGGCAATGAAATTTCAGTATATCAGACCCTCAAGAGGATGATCCATTTTAATATCACCAAGAAAGCCTCCAAAATGGATACCTGTGCAAAAGTAAAATGAGGTTTCCAGCATCAGAGCTAACTTGAGTGCGGGAGATGAACATCTTCAAATCATTTCCATATCATGGTAGCTACTTTCCTTAAAAAAATACTGTAAAAATACTCATTAAAAACAGTCAACCAGCTTGGATTGAAAATGCGTTCTTCAGCTTGACTAGTATACTTCCAGTATGCACAAGGACAAAACCAATATTTCGGCAGATTCAAATGCACTTGGAGTTTCACAGTCACAAGTTATAATGTTTTTTGTTTGTTTGTTTTCAAGTAGAGAGGATGGAAGATGGATGATAATGGCAAAGAGCTTTCAAGAAGGGGGTTTTCACCCAGGAATAGCATATAGCACACTGAGTAACGATCAACTCAAGGAGAGCCTCTGGCACTACAAAAAAAAAAAAAAAAAAAAAAAACAACCACAACAACAAAAAAACAAACCCAAGCTCCAATGGCATCATACCCAGCTCTCTTGCATTTAGACAAGAGATGGACTATGTTTATACATTCATCTTGTGATTTTTTGACAAGTCAGAGGAATAAATACACTTCCACCACTTGCAGCTAACCAATCATATTTACGAAATAACAACAGAGTGAGCGTGGAAAATGAATGAAGAAAGTTTTGCCAGGAAGAGGCAGAGAGGTTTTCTTTTAGGTGTCTGTCCAGGCAGTAAATTGGAAGAATATTGTAGGCTAGCTCAGCTGTAACATTTCTGAAAGAACAGTAATTCCTCTGCATCCAAGGCATTCTTACCACCACATGTACGCAGTGCCCACCCGGAGGCACACAAGCAGGCTGCAAACCACATATACCTGTAACTCAGTGCAGCACAGACACGGCAGCCTGTATCAGTCAGGTTTTCTGTACTGTTGTGTACACTCACTCTAGCACTGCAAACTAACAAGACAGGACCAAGGAGGAATCTAAGGATTAATCCTGATACTATAACCTAAATGGGCATGAAAACCCAACTTGGTATTTCAGCTACCCTAGAATAATGATCCCGGATTCAAAGACAAAGGAGAGGCAGCTGGAAGCTCTCGACTCCCTGGGAGAAATCTACTGGAACTGCGTGGAAATACCAGTGATTTGTTCTCTCTTGTTTTTCACTGCACATAAGACGAGGCAAGCTCAGGACCTGCCCACACGGAAACTTGGCCTACAGCACCAGTCAGTTAGGTCTCCACCATGCGTGAGAGAATCATTAACAGTGTCACTTTCTCTCACAGCCGACCTGGCTTTATCCAACCAGAAATGTCTGCAGGAAAAAATCTGAAAAACCCATTAATGGGGATAATGATGCTTACCTCCTGCATAAAGTGCTTGGAGATTTGTGGAAGGAAACATTTTTTTAAGAGGTAGATATTTAATAAATCCTTTCACTTTCTTGTATCAAGGATCTGTAACACAGCCGCACACTTGGCCATAACTCGCACTGCCATGAGAAGCCAGCCTCTATAGACTGGACACACAAGCCCCTACAGCCTGACCTTAGATCACTCATCCTTACAGACAAGATGTGCATGTGCTACCTTCTCTTTTTCAACATAGAGGTTTAAGGAGTTGCACAGCCGTTGTCAGTTGGGACCAGCTGACCCAGTTTCGGGACAGATAATGTGCTGATTTTACATTTCTGGGTGTTTGGTACCTTCTCTTATGATAGATCCTTTCCTCCCCCTTGAAGAAAGCTTAGCGAAATGTTTGACCTCTTCTAGACTTTAATGTTCCACTGTGTTTTTAGAAAGGAAAGGCAAGAAAAAACATCTGCTGAACCAAGTGTTTTCTCGTTAGGATAATGCATCTCCATTTAGTGTAAAGAAAACTGGCTCAGAGGGGCCCATGTCTATGATTTCCAAATCAGGGCAGTGTACTGTTAAGGATGACAATTCCTAAATATAGGAGTATGCCCCAGAGGAAGATCCAAATCAGAAAGGACCATAGTGCATTGGTTGGAAAATCATTAGCTCATCTGAAAACTAAATTTCAATGTTTGCCCTTTATCAGAAGTGAAAATGAATTGAGGGCTTCACCTGCACAGAACCTGCTGCACTGGTTCAGCAGCAGTTTCAGTCACTACTCAGGAGCAACCCAAGCCAGTAATATTAAAAGGAGAGTTGAAGTCACAAGTCATATACCAAGAAAAAACTGGAGAGGGGAGTGGTGGAAATGGGGAAAGAAGAATTATTAGTGTAGGAGATGGCACAGATAAAAATTAAGGTGCATTTAGCAGAGCTGTGCGTACGCATGAAACTTGCACTGCGTTTGTCTTCAGTTTGCAATAGCTGTCTCTCAACTTTTATGAGCACTAGAATTCACTAAGCCTAGACACATAAAACTGGTGAATTAAAAAGCAGTTCTATGTGTCTGCTTTTGAGGCAGGATATAAAACATAGGCCTGGCTGGAGCTTCTTGCTCACTTTAGTATCAGTGCCTTTCCAATATACTAGAAAACTATTTACCTTCCTAAAGGGAATTGAACTCTCTCTCTGTTCCGTTTCTGTGTAGGAAGATGAGGAGGTGTGTGCAGCATGGAGCGACTAAAAAAGAGTGTACTAGAAAAGAGTATGGGGACTAGAAAAGAGTGTACATAAGCCAAATGCAAGAACGTTTAGTCTGCAACATGGGAGGCCTGAACCAAAATAGGCACCTGGTAGTTCTGCTGGTTTGGCAGCAATTAAAGAACTAAGAGTGAGATAGAAAGTTCTGTTCAATTCTCAAGTATCAAGCTGCCTGAATGCAGAATTTTGTTCAAGGACCATCTTCAGCATTAATCCTGTATTTAGATATTTTCCTCTAAATTCCTTAGATTCTAATACTCTTACAGCAGGACACTTCGTGAGACAGGAGTTATATCAATAAAGCGGATCATTATCACAATTAATTTCACTGAACAACAATCGAAGCAGAATGTAGCATCAAAATCCCATCTGCTCACCACAAAGCACTAAGCCCCTCCTAAAGCAAACCCCAAAATAAATACCTGCTCATAGGCTGAGGCAGCCGTGAGTATCAAGAGCATACAGGGTATCAGGGAGGTGATGGAAAAGGGAGAGAAGACCATATCTGTGAAATGCCACAAGCTTCTCTCTTCCTCCACACTTGTGTTACGGAGCATAATCCTGAGACGAGAAGGGCTATTTTCCATTTTGTTGCTTCGTGATTAAGTGGAACAAGTGCCTAGAACTCTCATTGGTTAATTAGAAATACCTGCTACGTAGATGTATCTTTTTACAGTCCCTTGCTTCACAGCAAATAAAAAAATCTATTTTGGCTTCCCTGAGCTGACCCTTTAATTGAACTAACATGGGTTCTGTTGCTGTTCTTTGTTTTTAAATAAGCAATTTTGTACTTGCAGATTTTAATTTCCCACATGGCAAAACACTTCTGAATATTGCCAAATCCTGAGCACCGAGGCTGGAGAAAGTACATCTCTGCTTTCCTACATCAGTGGAAAAAAGAAATGTTGTCCTCGAGCATCCCTCCTGACTAGCCCTTTGCCATGACATTCTCTTGGTTTCATGTGAGAGATCATCTTGATGTGCCTATGCTAATCCTGTCATTAATTCCATTATTAAAGTTAGAGAGACAAGAGATTAGGAACCTGTTACCTGCAAAATGCCCCAAAGATTTCTCTTTTGCTCACTGTCATAAAAAAAAAAAAAAAGAATCTTATTATATGATTGCAGGGTATTTATACTAGGCTTGCAGAATTCTGTTCGACACTCAGTAGAAGAAGAGTCATTTATTGATAGAGTATTAGATGAGGGCTTTTCAGCTTTCTACTATCTTCACCATCACAGTTCAGAGGGAGAAGTCTCTACGATCTAAGTTGGGAATATTTTTATGACAGTTTTATATGTTTATTGCTCTTGGTTTTTTGCCAGGTTTGTTAGGCAGGGAGTAGGTAACAACTTGCAATCTTGTCCACTGGCATGTATACACACATTAACGGGCCAGATGGAGCTGCAGTGATTTCAGCAGCTGAGGGTCTGGACTATTATGTTTATACGAGTACAGGGGAGAGGGGGAACAGACAACTAATTTAATATAATTTTCAGAGACACAGTTTTCACAGAATTTGACAGAGGATTGAAAGTAAAGAAACATAAGAAAATCTGGCTCCTCTTCTTGGCTCTGCTGCTCATGTGCTGTGTAATTGCAAGTAGTTCTATTTACCCCATCAGGAAAATGAGTGTAATGTTTCTGCATGCCTCTCTACCGAGCACTGAGATGGAGATCCATCAATCAGCTAGACATATGCATAGTCAAGTTGAAAGCAACAGCAACACAGAAATGCCAGTTAGAATTCAACAGTAATGACTTAGTTCTCTAGTTGTACCTGCATGTTATTACTACCTTGAACAGGAGAAATAAATTCGCAAATGTATCCGATACATTTTCTAAAACTTCAGATGTACAAGCTACCCTTTGCCGTAGCTTGCTTTCTTATGTTTGACAGTTGCACTTATTTTATTACCCTTGAGGGCTTGCTTTCCTGTAATTATTGACAGATTTTAACATTAAATTATCTTTTCATTAAGATCTGTGCTGTCATATATTTGCCTACACTATGTGTTATATTTTAAACAACAGATTTAGGTTTCTTTATTCTTCCCTTGAGATTATATACACTTCTGAATAGCAATTTATTAGCAGAGACTTTCACAAGAATATCAGATGCACAGAGCTGTATTAAGTATGTGCGGTTTGTGACATTTTGCCAACCTTGTGCAGAAGCATAACCTAATTTGTACCTTACATATAATTTGTTCTTAAATTGTATGAATACACTTGTTTTTCTCTATGCATTTGATACGTTCAAGGCAAAGTAAATAGGATCAACTATTTCTTTAGATATTACAAATTATATTCTGTATCAAATGTGTCTCCTGGGTCACAGATTTCAATTCTGCCATTCGATGTGCATTACCCAGGTCATCTGCATTTACAGCTTTCCAAAATCTTTTGCCTTTTCTGTGTTGTTCCTTTCACTAAATCAATACAAATTTCAACCCAAACTTGTCCTTGCTTCTGTTCCCTGCCCTGAGCTTCTCACCATCGGGAGAGAGAGAGATTCTTCTCCACTATAGATTGCATCTAATAAGCCCATGACAAATTTGAAGTAGTCTGTAATATTTTGTGCACATTGCATGAAAGACTGATTATCTTAATGACATTTTCTGAATGCTTATGTTGATTTAACTCAGGGATTGCTGTTTCCAGGAATGGAAAGGTAATACGGTAAATGAGGTGACTTAACCTCAAATACTAAAGGATTATTCAAGGACTGTTATGCTTGGTCTTGGCTGACCCCAACTCAGGCTGGTCATAACGAATGAATTTCTTTAATAATAAAATCCTGAGCACAGAAAGATCCATTACAGCAAAACTGAAAGTCAGTTCATCAAGTAGATAAAGGAGAGACTTTTTTTTGATGCGAGAAACAGAAAAAGAATCTGTCATAAGATAGGCCTTCCTAAATCCTCTTTGTGAGACCATGATTTCAGGCTAGACAAGTACACATAAACAGTTCATAAATTACAACTTCTTTTGTCTTTAGAATGTTTTGTCCACATGTATAAGTGAACGACAGCATTAACTGTAGAGGCTATGACATAACGAAGACTAAGCGGAAGTCCCACACCTCCTTGGGCTTTCTGGATAATTGTCATAGCCTTAGGTCTGGCTTAATAGTGGTAAAAGGAGCCACTCTGGCAGTAAAAGGTTGCTCTGTGAAACTGGAGACTGAGTAGGCCCAGAGAGATCAAAAAGGGAATAGAAGTGCAACGCGCCTAAGACAGCCCGTCTTAGCCAGACAGTTTGCCAGGAAGTCTCCTGAACAGTAGTCTCTTTTCCACAAAGAGAAGTCCTATGTAATTAATTGTATTAAATGCTGATGCCAAATTTACAGTGGGACACATACATGGAGAACAGTGCCAAATGAGTGCCATATGTCTTGAAATCAAAGGCCAAAAGTGATATGGATGGCAATGAGAGCAAGACTTCACCTGTGCCTGTAAGAGCCCACGTTGCAATCTATCTGCAAAACTCCATATGCATTAGTACATAGATGCTTTTCATTATAATGGCCTTTACAACATCTCTTCATCTATGATGCATTGTTCAGATACTTTTCTTGTAAGCAACCTTCATTAAGCTCTCTTTGTCTGAAATAACCAGAATACTGAACAGCTGCAAGATCCTACGCATTTGTCAAAGCTCATAGAAAAATATGAACGTCTTGTGTGGTGTTACTTGAGAATTGATATGTTATTATGTTGTCTTTAAGGGCTTTATTATAATGCATGTGTACAAGAAAGGAAAGTTAAAACTAATTTTTTTTTCTTAATTTGGGGATTTCATCTACGCTAAGCTGTAATATATTAAATATGGGCAAACAGCTGCCATTTCCTTCAGTGATCATTTAGGCATGGAGGATGCCTGGAGGATGCCATGAGTTCTACAACTATCCTAACTACCTATAACAAATCCTAAGGAAGCTATAGAGTTGGAGGAAAAAAAATATTCCCCTGCTTTTTTTTTTTTCCTCTCATTACCTCTTTTTGCCATTTCCCTTGACTCTGTGGTGTGCACAGTACATTCATTCCACATCCCTTTCAGATGCCAGGTGTGCTATATTACTACTTATAACTGTTTCCTTTCCAAGTCAAAACAACACATTAGCTGTAAGTGGGGTCTCAGCAAAAATGCTCATGGCAACAATTTATTCTGACCTCCTGGGCTGCCCTTGACACTTCCAGCCCTTGGACTGGACTAAGCATAAGTCGCTCAGGACTAAGCCTTTAGGAAACTGAGGCAAGTTTCCTAATGCTACTGTTATGCTGTGTGAAGTGGAAAAGTCTTCTGCAGATTTGATGGAGTTTGTCACCCTTGTCCTTACCATCCTTACTCTATTGGCTAGGGCAACCTTCAGGCAATGGATTCAGTTCACACCTCTCCTCTGAACCTAATATTTATTTTGATTCTTTATGTTAATAAATAAATAAAATCCAAAGATTTAGCTGTAGTATAAACCAGCACAATTCACTGCTGGGGTGTAGAGTTGATTGCTAGATATTTCTCATTTATTAGCTTCATTCCTTTGCCTAGTCTCCTACAGTAATGTTGTTATTTCCCACGAGAGCCACATGAGATTTTTCCCTGGCTTGCTTGGTACCTGTCTTTGTGTGTATGTGCTTATTTATTTAATAGGCATTTCCCCCCTTTATCTGCTACTTACTTAAAGCTTTCACTATACCCATTTGATCTGAATACACTGACTATGTATGGCCTGTTTGCAACCAGGTCTATTCTTAATGGTGTATTTACACCAGGTTTTCATACAATACCAAAGAGATCCATAACCAAAGTGATTTAGAAGATGATTTCAATGTTCCTTTCCCTAGACTTGCTCTCCTTTTCTCAACAAGTAGCAAATGACACTGAGGGGAAAGGATTTGCTTGCAACTCTGCTGCAAAAGCACTTTTCTTCAAAGCAATCTCCCTGAGGAGCAAAAATTAAACTAGGTTCTCAGAAAAGGTACTTATTTTAAGAATAGGCCATTCTGACTCCTGTCAGAAACACAGTGCTATTTCATGGACTGTTTTTTTATGAAGCACAACCCCCTCCCTTCTCCTGCTCAGGGAACCGCAGTTACCAGCAGCCNTTTATGAAGCACAACCCCCTCCCTTCTCTCTTCTGCTCAGGGAACCGCAGCTACCAGCAGCTCGGCTCCCCTCTGCACTGTGCCATCACTGCTGATAATCATAATGGTAATGCTGTGAATTTGGCATTGTGACGTGGCTGTAATCACAGCCACGACAGGATGACACTAGCAAAAACCTGAGTAGTGACTGCACTGATGGGGAGACTGCCCGTGCCTCCGGTAACTGCTGAGGGCAGCAGCTCAAGGAGTCCTGCTCAAGGCTCTCTGCTTTCCCTTTCAGCAAAACTTAAGTCACCTTCTGCCCCCTGCACTGCAGCACCTTTAGTAAAACACGTAACACTGAAATTAATGAAGTCGCCACTTAGCATCATGTGGCATAATAGTCACATGGAGAAAAAGAGTTTATAGGTTTTTGCGGCAATGACACGTCCTCACACAGTTCTGCAAACTCATATAAAAATGTGGAAGGGCCTCCTATGACCCGGTCAGCTTAACCATTGTCACAAAACACCTATTTAGATACCACCCTGCCTTTGGTGGTTGAAAATTCAATTTGGACAGGACTTAAAGCAATGCTGACTGCAAAGCTTTTATAGCAGAATCTCTGCCCCAACCTCGCTAGAAAGGTCAAGCACTTTTCCTTTACTTCCTTGCCTTTCAGAGGCACACAGGGCCAAACCGCAGACATCTCCATTTTACCTTTCTGTTTGCCTCATTTAGTACATCACACCTTTTGGCAGCTCAGGAAGTTCTTTAGTTTTCAGCAATGATGAAAGACATAGAAAAAAAGAAAATAAAGCCTAATCTCAGCATCGAATACAGCCAAGATATTCTCAAGGGAGTCTTCAATCCCTTTTAATTTTGGAGTAGAAATGAAAATATCATACACATCAGCCTCGTGGCATTTTAAGCGAAACACATAGTGTAAATAATGGTTTGCCCTGTTCTTCACAAAAGATGTTCATGCAGTTGAAAAAGACGTTTTTGTTTATGCAGTTTCCCACAGAAGCTCCAAGCTCATGTTTCTCCCACAGAAAACCTGCCAGGATGGAGATGCCACCCCATACTCACACTCCCCATCGGCACCCATGATTCAGAACTTGCTTTCCCTAGTTGTCCTCTGGAAGAAGCACTGAGCCTCCATCAGCCGAGCATCCAACCTGCTATGGTGCCTAGTTAGCCACACCTTGGCTTTTTGCAGGTTGCAGGGACTTTCGCATTAACTTTTGATATAGCATAGGTTCGGCTCTAAGGGGAAAAGTAAGTTTGGTTCTGAGAGTCACCTCTGACAATTTTGCCCGACGCAAGGTTTGAACAAGTCACAGGCAGGAAAATCTCAATTGGCTCTTATCAGTCTCTTGAGACATTTATATCTTTACGTACCTCATCTACCAACAGATTCATTAAGTCCTTTAGAAAACGGGAAAAGAAACACAAGTCACAACCCTTTTCACTAGGCTTCTAGGAAAAGATTTCCATCACTGCAATATTCTTTTCTCCAAGAAAACTGCTTTGGAACACTATTTCTCAACCTGGCCAGGGGTCCTCATTAATTATAAAGCTGCTCTTCAGCTTCTCAAAGCTCTCTGTGCATCCCCAGGAAGGGATTATCAGCACTTCTCGGAGATAAAACACACCCCACATATCCAGGTATTCACTTAATTCTTCACCAAACATTTGCATATCAAACCTCATATGTTACATGCTAGATAATAGAGCCAAGCCAGAAGGGAAGAGCATACGTAGCATTTGCAGGCATGCTGTCTTTAATTTCCTTCACTCCAAACTCTCGTGAGGCTGCTGTATGGTACATTAGAGATAGTTTTACATAAAGGGTTTTTCTTTCAGAGGGCTTTTTTGAGTCTGTCTTGCAGTTCACATAGCAGACCACATCAAAAGACGTTTTCCTCCATTTTAATAGAGAAATCTGAGACATCTTTGTATCAGGGAAGAAAAAGAGAGAAAGAAAGACTGAGAGGTTACTTGACAATTAGGCAATCTTGATTATTTCCTTCTTGTCTCTTTCCTTCTTGCTAAATCTTTCAGCAGGTTATTGGGTGGAAATGATTTTTTATTCTATTTGACACTGGCTTCACAGCTAATTTGGTTTCCATCTATCTGCCAAATCCATGGTATCTATCAGTTCACATTTGGCCCCATCACCATTTTATTTGCTTGCTTCCCATAGGCATAAACAACCATGATCATCTTATCTTCTTACCCTGGCAAAGAGAGAGCAAGTTATTTAGGGGACAGTTATAAAAGCACAGTAGGGGATATGAGGAGGCCTGGTGAAGAGACAGAGACCTCTTTTGGTTTTGGTGGAATAGGATTTGGTAACTTTTTTTTTTGTCATGCACCAGAGAACTCCATTACAGAGATTGTGTTGCTGGCACTGCTGTGTCATCTGTGACCTTCTACCTGGTCAGTTGTCCAATGCAGCTGTACACAGAAGTGACACAACCCCACGGAGAAGTTAATAGCTCTCATTGGATTTGAAGCATCAGATCAAAGACTTTGAAATGGGCCATGTGTCCAAGGGACAGCTGGAGAAGGAAGTAGCAGATAATGGTAATGTGTCCCCAGACGCCCATATTCCTGAGCAGGTTTGCTGCCAAGTTCTTAATCAACAGCTTCTTCTTCAGTTGTGAGGGCTCACTGCCAGATAGGGAACTGCTGTCTTCATGCTATGTACACAACAAAAACATGGATCGCAGGGAGGGCAGTTCAGGGACCCAGACACATATGTCCAAACTGTATAAATGCAAATGTTGTTTGCTGTCACAGGAAAAGTATTCTAACAACACAACTATTGTAATTAATGGATTATTCATAGGAGCCATCTCTACACTATCTTAATCAACACCTTCTGAGAAGCATCAAGCCACGGGACACAAAATGTCAAGGATTAAGACAAAATTCAGCCTGTGTGTCTATAGTCTGGGAAACCCCGCAGCTCACGGTGTGCACCAGAGCCAGGATCACACAGCTGTTATTTCACACCTGCCATTGGTTCCTTCACAAGCAACTGCAAATGAACCACTTCCCCCACTTTGGTGCGAGAAGCAAACTGAGGTTCTCAGCTTGAAAAGGGATGAGCAAGGCACAAGGTATTATATTCAGCCTGTGATTTATAATTAAGGAAGCCTTGAGGCTCACTTGGGAATTTTGCCAGACAACTTCATACATTAGAAAAGGGACTTTGAGAAACACATTTATGGTGCCATGCTGAAAGCCAGACACAGCTCTAGAATGGAGGCTCCCAGAACAGGATTAACTACTATCCTGCCACAGAATGTTCTTCTTCTTATAATAGTTACTACAAGCCTGCCAAGACACTTACCTGGACCAGAAGAAGCAAGAAGGTAAATAACATCATTCCTATCTGTTGTCATACCAGCTTCTGTACATGCCTGAGAACCTCAGGTAGGGGAGCGCTTTCTATCCCCAGATACTGGTAACTTGCTTTCTGAGATCTTCTCCCTTTTTTTTCAGATCCCAAGCTCCTTAAACGTTCTCTTTCTGGTTTTTTTNTTTTTTTTTTTTTTTTTTTTTTTTTAGGGTTGCTGCCTTCGTTAGAAAGATTTTTGCCTTTGATTAATTATTGAGCCCATACTGCTGAGGGTTTTCTATTCTCCAGTTCTCATTACTGATGCCTCGCAGCCTGTGTGCTCCACTGATCCCATTGCAGGACTTGATGGATGTGCCCATGAAGTTTGCCTGCTTGCAAAGCCAGTCTTGCCTTTTGCTGATTTTGTTTGGTGGGCGGGTTATTTTGCTCTTGGCTATGGTGAGCAGTAAAGCATACGCACTGGGCAAACTATTGTTATTATGGTGGAAGCAGCATGAAATTCTTGCTTCCTTTCTTTCTGTAGTTCCCTTTAAATCTGTTTCAAAAATTCTCCCTGACAGCCATTTTATTCTCGAAGTTGCTGCATCCTCTTACCGAAGATTCACCATTACATTGCTCTCTCATGGGAGGCCCATATTCTTTCTGTTTGTTTGCTTTAATCTAGAATGAAAAGTCATGCACAGTGAAAATATGTTTTGTTTTGTTTATATTTCTTGCGCTTGGCTGCATATTCATCACTAAAGGCTGGCCAAAACATTTTTCCTTTGGAAAAAGAGGTTTTGATGAAATAAAAATGTTTTGTCTGATAGCTTAAGATAAGACTGTAATACAATATGCAATCTGATGGGGTGCAGAGCCCATAAGAGGCCATGTGGCAGGTCTTGTGTTACAGCTGCCATGAGCCCCTGAAGAGGCTTACAGATGTGGAAACTGAACCTGAATGAAATGAAATGGTCCACATTTCTGAGTGTGTTTCTTCCTCAGAGTACTCGCCATTAAAAGACATTTTTTTTTTTTCTGATTTACTTGTCATGACTGGGAGGAAAAATGGGGCAAGTCCAGCTGGGAACAGGAGTGATGATGAGGCCCAGGGTCAATCACAGCCACACAACGGCTGGGCACAGTGATGAGGACGGGGACAAGTCAAGGCCAGGTCACCTGCCTGTGGACAGGCGTTGGGATTGGCATCCAGGACCCAGCTATGGTGGAGCAGGACCGAACAGTAGCAGCTGAGCTCAAAAGCAGGGCCTACGGGCGGCAGGTTGGTCCTGGCTGAGGCCTCCCTGCAGCACGGCCTATGACAGGGAAGGGGTTGCCCCTGCTGCACCATCTCTTGTTGACCCCAAATCCCTGCAGATCGAGATAAAGGATTAAAACAAATAGCTTTGACACAGACATGCTGAGTGGGCATGATTGTAGAAGATAAGAGAGACTAAAGCTCAACCGAAGCCTCTGCCACCGTGGACAATGTCATGTTACCCCCAAGACCAGAAACACATTCACAGGTTGGCTGCATTTGGTGACTTCTTAAGCCACAGGAACTCATCAGCCCAAGCAGATGAGACACATGTAGTCACACAGAAAGCAGCAGGCACATGCATACCCCACAGCTGGCATGCTTTTCAGCCACCCTGGACCCTGAAACCAGTTCATCAGGAATCTGTCTTGACGCTACAGTAAAATCAGAGAGGCAACCAAGTTGTGTTTTGTTTCTAAGGCAGAAAAGAGATATTTTTAAAACACTGCAAATAACAAAATAAAAACAGGCCTTAGATCCACTAGACACAACACACCTCCAGTCTCCCTCTCTACCCTTACAAAGAGAGAACAGGTGGGGAGTTAGCAAACTACACTGACAATAAATCCGCAGTTATTGAATCCTGTGTGCTACTGGCACCAAAGCTTTGTGCCTCAACACTCCAGCACACAGCGTGCTCATCTAAAGATGCAAACGCCAAGAACAGGGGCTTATGCTACATGCTCTGCAAGCAGCCTGACCTGTGCGGACCATCGTAGCCATGTAAATGCATGATGGCATGGTTCATGAAGCCAGGCCCATGCTGTGTAAAACTCTTTGCCATCAAAGGGAAACCTTTCATGTCTTCACTTGAGCCCTGGGAGGCTCAGAAGAAGGCAAGCCGGTGTGGCTGCCCATTGACGCACGTCTGACACCACCCACGAGGCCAGCTCACAGCTCTGCACGGGAGCAGCTCCCCTCCACCTGAGAACGGCTCGAAGCCCTGAGGACTCTCCACTAGAGTAAAAGAAGCTTATAAATCCCTTGCCACCACCGTTTCTGTGCCAGGGCTGTATGACTCTGCCCTGCAACCATATGCTGACATGGCTCAGAATCCTTCTTTATTTTAAAGGCACACAGAAGCTTTCATCTGCAAGTCAATATTGGCGAGCAAGTCTGCTGGGATCCAAAATAAGTAGCATAGCTTTTCAGATGCAGCAGCATTCTGATGGCATATTAAAAACCTGTGTGAATCGTGAATCCCATTTCTTTAGGAACTGAGTCCCACCAGGGCTGAGGGGGAAAATGGGCTATTCTACATATAGCCCTAAGAGGATGATGATCTATGCAGGTAAGACAGATATTCTCTTCAAAGTTTTTCATGACTGTTGTCACTTTTTTAAAAATAGAGATTTAAAATAATGGCTCAGACTCCCCTGTCACAACCCAGAGAAAACATTCTGTTCACCATTAAAAACAGTGCAAAGTAATTTTTGCAAGCTCTGCACAGTACTGCCTGTTTCCAACCAATGAAGAACAACAGAAAAGAAATCTCATACATGGGATAATGACTTTACTGAACCAAATGTCTCTTTTAATGTTGCAGGCTATACAACAAACAAAAAGTATCTGACTGAAGTGCATGCCTGTGTGTCTGCAAATGTGTCAGAAAGTATGACTGAGATTGAGTTGGAACATTCCTGAAAAGCAGGACAGGGGATCCTACCCTTGAGAAAGCGAGCTACTAAGCCTTGAGGGGGTCAGACTTCTGGCACACAGGAGTGAGAACATTAATCCCAGTGCACAGGCAGTGATGGACAGCAGGTGAGCAGATGGAGAGGCAGGTCCTGAGAGCAAAGACAACGGCTTGGAACAAGCTCTGTGCAAACCCAGCTCGGCAGGTAGGGGCAGCAGTACCTAGGGAATTGGCTCACAACAGCTTACCTAGCTCACTTTCAAGCCAACAAGTTACTCACTGGTCCTCCATGCCAACAAGCTCACCTGCTTAAGATTCTGGAACTTTTTCTTTTGTACTCCTCAAAACAAAGAGTTTCTGTTTTTTTGCATAAACCAGAGCATCCCATCAGCAAGCGTTAGGAAATTTGGAATACCTTCAACTGGAACCTATCGGAAGCAGGAGATTCTCACTCCAAAGACCCCTGGATGCCACAATTCTCAGGCAGAAATCCTTCTCTTTATTTGCCTGTGCATTCTTTTCTGTCTCTCTCTTCTTCCTCACAGTTGGTTTGAAGAGAGATCTCTGTCTAGCTCTTGGACCCTGATCAGAAGCTGAGCTGGGACCTGGCCTTTACCATCTGTCCAGGTGGCTCTTTGCAGTAAGAGACTGTCCCTCATGTCCTATACCCATCCATCAGTCTCAAGCCTATGCCAGCTTGGCTCTGGGAATGAATCACTGCACTCTCCTTATTTCAAAGGCAAGCCTGTGCCAACTACCCCGACGATCCTCTAGACATATGATATCCCTGGGTGCCCAGTGTTTTAACAGTCGCCAAAACACTTGTCTGCCATTACACTTGTCTTTATGAGCTCCTGAGAACTCCACCCAGCGAGGTTTCTATTGCAGTTAAAGAGGTGCTTACAAGGACAATACTTTCCCTGTGTCCAAAATTGCATTTTTAATTCTCTTTCCTTGAACCTTACGTAGTGAAACTTCAGGGGAGTTAGAGGAGAAGAAAAGTCTCATTTTTCTTCCATACATAAATACAGGAAGTCACACAGTTTTCTTCCTTGGCAGAAGCATTCCATTATTGAAATGTGAAAGTTCTCCTCTCCAGAAAAAAAAAAAAAAGGAAAAAAAGAAAAAAATGCAAGACGCTCCCCTACCTCATTGTATCTTTGGGAGAGAAAATGAAAATACAGATTTTTTGTTGCTGTTGCCAAGTCCCTGGATGAGGACAACTTGCTGCATATTTTCCAGGAGTAGAGAAAAAGATAAAATCTCAGCTATTTAAGTCTGTGTGCATTCATCTTCCACACAAAGCTGATAATACTTTAGCACGCATGCCGCGTACAACTGTATCTGCAATTAATGAATACTTTCATCACCAGTACATGCAGCAGCAAAAAGGGATCCTCTCCTCTACTTTAGAAACGTGAGGTAGGGGAGGCACACAGGAGGGCAGGAGGGACACTGTGCATCATTCACTGAGTCTGAGAGTGCAAGAGACCCGAGCAGCAGAGCAACGATGCAAACAGAGCAACGATGCAAACTTGAGCAGACCTGGTGCCTCCACTCAACTCCAGGCATGGCCCATCCTGAGCAGAAAAGACTGGGAGGCTGCAGAATTTTCCTCCACGCTCCAGGCAGGGAGTAGTTCTGCTCCAGGCTGTGGGGTTGGATGCTTCCCAGACCTCTTCCACGGGGCACAGTGCCTCGGCAAACAGAAGCCCTACCCCAAAACAGCAGCGCTGAGGTGCAGAGCGGATCCGGTTGTTCTCCCCGTTCCTCACGCTGTACCTGCCTCTCCTTGGCAGTCCCCCGCCTGCCGCGCATGCTGTGTTTGCTCATTCAGGCACTCGCACTTGCTCCTTCCTCTCCTCCCTCCTTGCAGCAGTGTCAGGGAGACAAGTGAAGGTTACTGTTTGGCGTGTTTGTTTTTGCATTATTTATGTTGCAGAGGACAGCGCCAGACATCTAGAGGACAGTCTTAGGTCACATGTGAATCCATCCAAATGGGACTCGGTAGCGCAAGCAGCCATGTAGAAAACACGCTCGGACAGCCCCATGGAGGGAGGCAGCATTTGGAAAGGGATGTTGCGCATCTCTCCAGCCAAGGTAGCTGGCAACACCACAGGTCGGCTCACACCTCCACCCTGCCTTCATTTCCTTCCCTTTTTTCCAGACACTTCATATTGGGGGCGGAGAACAACGTGTTTCAGTACAGCTCATCAAGAGGACTGTGGGAACTGGCATCCCCTCCCCACCCCAATTCCTGCTCCCTTCCTTCCAACCCATCCTGCACAGGATGGCTGCTTCAGGAATGGCCAAGCACATCTCAAGGTGGCGGTCATCTCCTCTGCCAGGTAGCCTCTCTGCCCCATTCCCTGTAAGGCCTCCCATTGGAAAGGCTGGTGCTAGAGCACCCTCAGCACCCTCTCCACAGGGCTCCTATCCCAGATCCCACAACACTGCCTGCTGGAACACACTAAGAAGCCATTGCTCATATACCCTCCAACTTCGGTCCCCTCTGGCCCCTACACAATATAATAATAAAGAGTTATGCACTACCCCAACATCACTGGGATCTTACACTACTTATTTTCCCCATAGTTTTCATTTAAGTCTCCCTCAATATCTTACAGAAAATGAAATGGGGACAGTACTGCTTATACAGCTGGAGATAGTGATCGTCACTGTGCAGAGACTGACTTATCAAGGAGATTCTTAATGCCATAAAATCAATGGGTTTAGAAATTCTATTATCTTGCCTCTGATAGAACACGCCAAAGTAAAGAAACTTCTCACCCTTTTTCTTTTCTTTTCTTTTTTTTTTTTTTAAAGGATACTTAAATATAACATTATTGGTGTCCCCTGTGGTCTGCTAGTGGATATTACACCAGAACAAAGAAACAACCTGCAGACGGGCTGCATGGCAAAGTGGCAGGCCTGTCTCCCTTTGAGTTCTGCCAGTTATTCCATTGTGATTGTAAGAGACTGTTGGAAAACCAGATTTGCAAGCAATAAGCCTTCCACAGTACCTACTACATAGGTACTGCCCAGTGGAGAGAAGCAGCTGTGACACCAGAGTTAAGTAGTAAAAGAAATGTGAACTTAGTGCTGCTATTGCAAGCAGGTGGATGTGGCAAAACCAAATGCATTGCTAGTGTGAACCAGGAGAGTCTGCATCAGTGCCTGAGGGGACACAAGGGTAGCTCCAGGTCAGTGCAGCAGGTGTGTTGTGTGCATATGTTCAAGCAAGTAAGGAGAAAATAGAAATGAAGGTCTATGTATAGAAGAAAGCTCATAAAGGTCAGGACAAAGACAACTCGTGAATGATGGGAAATGTTTGATTCTCTAGGAAACTCAAGAGATAAGTACCTACTCAAGAGGTAGAGTAAATGGCTGTAGCATTTATAGATGCTAGGCGTCTGGAGGTATGATGGAGGCATCATGAGGACACGTAGTAAAACGGTACTTCGTTGGGGGCCAATAAATGAGACACAAAGAGGTGGATTTTCATTTAGATTCAGTGTCCACCTATTGATTGAGCAAATTTTTAAAATTTGTATTAGGTCCCGCAAGCTCCCCAGAGTGTTTTAAAGATGTCCTGATGTAAACTGAAGTCTTTCCCTTCCAGACTGCTCTACCTTCTTCCCCTCAACACCCAGAAAAACAAAACCAATAATAGCAGAAGGGAAAATCATGGTTTGGTCTTTGTATAACAAATACACAATTATTTATTTATTTATTTTATTCTTATTTGGCAACAGATACAAGAACCTGAGGAAGTCACTTCCACTCACTGTGATCCAGTACTGTTACCTACAAAGGGGGGTTGCTGGCCCCTACCTACCTAAGGTTGAGTGAGATGTGGTGAATCTAAGGTTTTATGGAAGTGTTATCATCCACATTATCATCTTGATTAGCCTATCACAATAGCACACACTAAAATTTGTTCTCAGGCAATAAGCAGCAATGATTTATATTGAAACACTAGCTACTTTTGGCTAATGAAGGAGGTATGCGGATTTGAAGACCGTGCCATTTCACTGAACTACTAAGCAATCAACCAAGGAAGAAGACAGAAACAGACTGATCAAGATATATTTTCTATAGCTTCCCAATCAATACATACAGAGGCATTTTCTGCAGATTGTTTCTGGAGTGCCACTTCTCTGTTATTTAGCTTTGATGTGTCTTGCTGCATCTATACTAAAGATGCTTTGTGATCATGGGACCTGATTTCTACTTACTATCCAGCTATGCAAATGTTTATCAGAGAAAGCTTTCACTGCTAGATTAGTCTATGCAGGAACACTTGATATCTTTGAAAGGACAAGCAGTTTGCGTGGGGGCAGACTACAATAGAAAGCCCTATGCAATCAGGATAAGACTTCAATGGCTTCTCAAGGGTTAGGTTTGTCTGACCAAACCGAACAAATGAAAATACGGCTCCAGACACCTCCCAGGCTTTGCAGAAACTCAGACCCATCTCCTCTGTGATTAAATCCATCTCCTGCCTCTTCCCAGTGATGCCTTCTGAGATGAGATCTGAGGGAGAAGCTGTTCTCCTTGCATGAAAAACACACAAGCTAAAAAGGGTCTTTGAAGAAGAGAATTGAAAGCAATGGACAACATCTAAAGGAGAAGCATTCAAACAGCAAGATCACTCGTTCTGGATGTAACGTCTTGCCTTCCTCTCTGTTATCATCAAAAGCTTCTGTGTTTGCGGGAGAAAAATCTCTCCCCCGCCACCAGCCCGGGCGCCCCGTGGTGAGGTCAGAGCCCCGTTTCTGGGACCCAGCTGGCGGTTGCCATGGAAGTGCTTGTGCTTTCACAAAGTCGGCATGGCAAGGACTTCTCAAGCAAGGTCGCGGCGGAGCAGATGGGCTTCGGAGGAGGGAGGGAGGCAGACCCCTTGTTTAAACACAAATAGCAGTGATAATTAATTAACCAAAGTAGCAGGGGAAATTATGAGAAACATGTGAAAGGTAAATGGATTTCTGTTTAGCTGTCTTTCCCAAGAGGGTAAATGTCTCAATTGTAAAGGGGAGATCTTTATGACGAGTGAACGAAGCAAGGACACTTTCTGGGGTTTCTTCAGGTGGACACTCTTGGAAAAAACAAATTACACAGAGTTTACACTTTGCCACCTTTCCCTTCCTGTCTCTTCACTACTAGCTGACCTCAACCAAAAGACTAACATTCACTACCAGAGCCTTCAGTCCCTGTATCTTCCTAGCAAATAAAAGCTGGGGGAGGTACAGAGAATTGTATAGTTAGGAAGCTTGTAGTCCTGCAGCAGCTTAAAAACACACACAGTTTATAAAGGAAACTACTGCCTGTTTATCTTTTTCCTCACTGTCAAAACCCAAAACTCACCAAGGTGGGTTTTAGCTTTCTTACAACATTTCACATTTGCATGACAAACAGCCTGCAGCTAAACTATGCCCTTACTTCCACCTAAAGTCTTTTCCCAGAGTAGTATTGGCTCTTCGATATACATTCATACTATACTCTGTCCAAGCCAGCACAGTTCATTCCAACACACAGAAGAGCAAATTATCTATGTCAGATCATGCAGACACTCTCCACGTGCAAGTGGATCCCTGGAATACTTCTGAAGTAGCTGGACAGTATTAAATAGAATAATTACTCTCTCTGGATTCATTCTCTGGACTACTTTTGCCTCATGCATATGGGCCAATATACAGTCATCTGCTTAGGATTAAGGGGAAGTGAACATCTTGTGTATATTCTCTTGTTTCTTCTATAAATATGCAGTTCTACCTGCCAGGTTTCCAAGTAGGGAAGGAAATACTGAAATACTTCAAAAAATAAAAACAAACTAAATACGCGTTTCTACACACATACTCTAAGCTGACATCACTGCTTGGCAAGAAGCACAGAAAACCAGAAAGCAAGGCAGTTATCTCTCTCACACTAAAGAAGCCTGGGAAAGTAAGCAGTGAAAAGGTGCTATTCATACACCTTTAAATGGACTCAAAAGAATTGCTGCAAGAAAAAGGGGTACTAGCAGGTTTTCTTTGGGGTTCACACATTGGACTGCCTTCATTCTCTCCTTACAGCTGTGAACCTGGCATGAGCCTTATTACATCAAAAATTAACACCCACAATCACAGGAAAATTACCAAGGTTGGAAGGGACCTTGGAGCTCATCTAATCCAATATCATCTGCTCTAAGCAGGATTAACTAGGGGAGATTCCTCAGAACTGTGTCCGCTCAGGTTCCGAGTATCTCCAAGGATGGAGACTCTACAATCTCTGTGGGTAACCCGTTCCACTGTTTGAATATCCTTGAAGGAAAAAAGCTTTTTCCTGTATTTAGATGGAATCTCCTGTACTTCATTTTGCACCACTCGTCTCTTGTCCTCACACCGAATACAACTGAGTGTGACTCTGTCCTATTTACTTCCTCCCATCAGATATTTATGCATATTAATAAGATTGTCTTTCTGTCCTTTCTCTCCTTGAGGTTAAACAACTCCAGCTCTCTTAGCCTCTCCTTGTATGTCGGAGCCTCTAACACATTAACCATCTGGGTAGCCTTTTGCCAGACTGCTACGGAACGCCCACATCTCTCTTGTGCTGGGGAACCCAGAATTGCATCCAGCACTCCAGATGTGGTCTCTCCAGAGCTAAACAGAGGGGAAAGATCACCTCTCCTGACCTGCTGGAATACTTTTCCTAAAGTACCTCAGGGTGACATCGTCCTTCTTTGCTGCAAGGGTGCATTGCTGGACCTGAGGGTCCTTCTCTGCAAAGGTGCTTTCCAGTTGGTCAGCCCCCAGCCTGTACTGGGGCATGATGTTACTCCCTCCCAGGTGCAGGACTTTGCACCTCCCTTTGTTGAACTTTTTGAGATTCCTGTCAGCCCATTTGTCCAGCCTGCGGAGGACTCTCTGAAGGGCAACACAACCACCTGATGTATCAGTCACTCTTTCCAGTGTTTATATCTTCTGCAAACTTGCTGAGGGAAGCACTGTCCCATCATCCAGATCATTAATGAAAATATTAAAAACAGTACTGGCCCTTGTATCAATGCCTAGGCTCAGCACTAACGATTGACCTCCTGGTAGACTTCATGCCACTGTTCACCGCTTCATGCCACTTTAAGCCCAGCAGCTTACCCATTCTTAATTCACATCACTGTCCACCTACCTAGTCTCTATTTCATCCATAAGGATGTTACAGGAGACAGCATGAAAAGTCTTGTGAAAATCAACATTAACAATATCTACTGTAATCCCCTTGTCCACTGAACTAATCACTTCATTGTGGAAGGCTACCATGTTGGTCAAGCATGATTTCCCTTTGTAAATCCCTGTTGACTACTCCCAATCACTTTCTTATTCTTTGTGTGTTTGGAAATATTTTTTCTGAATTTCATGCTCCATTACCTCTCAGGGATCAAGGTGAGGCCCACCCACCTGTAATTCCCTGGATCCTCCCTCTTCTTGAAGATGGGGGTGACACTTGATTTCTTTCAGTCCTCAGGAATGTCTCCTGATCACCATGACCTTTCAAAGATGATCAAAAGTGGCCTTGCAGTGACACTGGCCAGCTCCCTCAGCACTCGTGTATGTACTCTGTCAAGTTCCAAGGTCTTGTATATGCCCACTTTCTTTAAACGTTCTCCTACCCTTATCCTCCATTACGCCATGGGCAATTCTTCACTGTGTCACCTTCCTACTAGTCCCAGGGGCCTGGGTTTCCTGAAGGCAAGACTTACAAGTAAAGATGAAAATCAAGAAGTCTATTAAGTGCCTTGCCTTCTTCCAAGTCTTCTTGCAGGAGGTGCCCACCCAATTCAGCAGCAGATCCACACTTCCCACAACAAGCACACACACCTGACCTGTTTACCAGTGTCATTGAAAGAAGTGCCTGGTTCAACTGCAAGGACAGTGGCAGAAAGGACGCAGATAGACCAAAACATGTGCCAGGAGGCTCCAAAAAAAAAATCTAACATCTGACTTGATGAGGCATTAATTTGCAGTTCCATGCTGAAGGTAACATCCTATCTCCAGTCCCATATAGCTTTCAAATATTAGCCTATTCCACATCTAATCACATAGGTAAATGTAATACCAGAAAACACCCTTCTCTCCTGTTTTGGGCTCCCAAACATGTTTCCTCCAAGTCAAATAAATTGTGGATCCTTTTCAAGCAACCTTCCTGTCTGCATGATTACATTAACTGATACTAATATTTCAAAAGGAGGCCCACCTTCTACATTATTGTGGTGAGGCACAGGGGCTACAACTGTCTTTTTTTATCAACATTGCTAATACGTGGGTTGGGGTAAGTTACTACTGCCTCCTATCAGATAATTAGTCTGTGAATCTTTCTACCAGCTACAAGGTATAGAACAAGGACAATGTTTCCAAACTGTATTATCATCAGACATTTATATTACACTTTATCGCAAAGGATTTGGAAGATTTACATACTCCTGTAGAATATGGGCTTTTTTTTCCCACCTGCTGCTAAAATACAGCCATCTTTGGAGGAGAATGCCAGTATTCTTTTATCAGCCATATTATGGAATAAACCTATCATATGTTATGGAATAAACTTACCATAGGAAATTGTGCAGATGACTTCTGTGTCTACTTCAGAAGAGTTCAGAGAGACTAATGATTTAAGGTGGAATTGGACAAGAATATTACAGTTAAAAAAGCAGCCTTTCCATTTTTGAGTTAATTATTCTATAGTAGAGTAACATGACTTTGTGTAGGGTACTGTAATTTGAGTATCAAGTTGCAGAAAATATAGAGCAAAGGAACAGTTTTGCAATTCATTCATTCATTCAAGGTTTTACTCACTCCTTGCTACCTTTACCTTTCATCTAAGCACTGCCAAGCAAAGCCTCTAATTTAAGTCTGACAGGACAGTTCTGGTCAAAGCCACCAAAAAGAACTAAGAGTTTGAGTCTCTCTGTCTTTTTATTAGCTTTGGTCACGAAAAGACATGGAATAAGGTTGTATGGCTCTGGTGTTATATGCTAGATTTCACTAGGCAATACTGAAAATAACCGAAATCTAAAAGAGAATAGTTTTCCAAAATCTGTCATTTCTCCTATAACACAGCTGTAAAGTGCATAGGCATTCAGATTGGAAGTTCCTGTGTGAACTATCGCATATGGGTACAGACTGGTGCAGCACTTTTTGCATTAAGGAAGGGCTATTTCCAAATAAGTCTTTACGCATGAGAACCCATCGTGAAACTGACTGAGAAGCCCAGTGGGACCATTATTTTATAGTACAACTTCACCAAAATCTAAGAAAACCGGTCATTCTCATCAGAAATCTCTACTAAAGTTATTTATTCAGTAGCCTGATCAGTAGAGTTGCCAATGCTGGAACAGAAATACTGCCAAAGAATTTTCTTTTCCCACTACCCTGCTCTCATCCAAATCTAAATTTCAACAAACTTTCTTCAAGGGGAAAACCAGGATTGTAATGAACTCTGCTGTTGCTCTGCTCCAGACTTTCTGGCTTGATTCAGTTGCCCACACATAAGTCTTTTGAGTACATTTGCGTTGTCCTAGTGCATCTGAGATGTCTATACAAGCCTGGCAAGTACAACACAGGATTTAAAAGAAACCTGCTCCTTTCTGAAGGAGGAGTACAGGCAGGATCCTAGAGCATCTCAAAGGGCACCAGATGATGCTGGGTGCATCTAAATTATATTTTGCTTTTGAAGTGAATCTCTTGGTCACCCTCCAATCTCTGAATTTATTTTTCACTGTCAAGCAATCTAGAAGTGCACACACTGAATTTTTTTCTGTTGAAAATAAGATGTGCAGAATGTGCACATCTACTATTCCACCCGATACTGGGTATTCAGTTCATGGCCAGTTCAATGTAAGCCCGCCTGAAATGTTTATAGTCATGTCCTCAATACTGACATTTCACTCCATAAGACTACTCCCACAGGTCTGCACTGTACCTATGCAGACATAGGCAAACCGTTAGTCTCTATTTCCTGGAGTGTCCTATTTATAAACTTGCATAAATATTCTTGTCTAACTGTGGGGTATCGTGGAGATAAGCACATTCAATAGTACAGGTTGTTCTCATACTTCTGGCATTGGCAATATGTAAGAGAAGGGAAACTGAGAGAACTGTCATGTAAAGAAGCACAGTCAAATCAGAGATTAAGATTTCCATCTGTGCGTCAACAGGTCCTTAGCAAGGGCAAACATATTATCAATGACATTCTCAGTGCTGACACCAGTTTCCTGACTGTGCTGCTCCCTGTGCCCTCTCACACTTCCAATAATCTTTCATTGAAAATGGCACTCTTGACGTTAAAAAAAAAAAAAAAAAGACAGAGAGAGGAGGGAAGCTAGGTTTTAGCTTTAGCCTTGCCCACTTTCCTCTCGAGATAAGCATACACACACAAATATTTTCCCCTTTGAAGAAAAACAGCATTTCCCTCAAGCCTTTGAGCCTTTGGATACTCTAGACTGAAGCTAGCTAAGCACAGCTAATACCACATATTTGTGAGCAAGTTCTACTTCCATGTTGTCACTACTATGAGGGTTTGTAAAGGGAAGAAAGAAAAATACAAATTACATATTACCATCAGAATCTTCTTCAGCTAAAGAAAAGCCCCACTTTCTTTGTCATCTCACTTTCACTCTATACTACCATCCTTTCCTCTCTCTCCTTTTCTCACAGCAAGTTCCATGAACCACTGTCTTAGAAAATCCACCCTTTCGTTTTCTGCTCTCCACTTTCTGGAGCTATGAAATTATGGTCAAGTTTAGTCATAGGGCAGGCTAGATTTACTTGTCCTTGAAAAAGACTGCTAAAAAATGTCCAACATATAGGGGTTAAATCAGGGGCCTCCTAGGACAAAAAGGGGCACTGCTGAAGAAACACCATTTCCTAGCACGGGATAATGTATATTCAAACCCTCTTTAGAAATAGACAGTGCAGAACTTTTGTTCTGCCATACACGCCTCTGCTGCTGGTGGGTAGATGCAATAGTAACCACAGGAAAATAAAAAAGCTTTTGAGAGAGACAGGAGGAGCTCTTCAAACAACCTTTATGAAAAGGACGGTCCAAAGACCTGAACTCCTCTTGTGTCTGCCCTTCAGAAATTACCTGGTGTGAGGGACTCAAAGCCACTGGGACGATGTCCAAGCAAGAGGTGTTGCAGATGTACTCCAAATACACTTTTATCCTTTTCTTTCAACAAGGAACAGTTCTCAGAAACACAGTAGAGGGTGTTCTCCTGTCTCGTGGGATAGCTCACTCACCCTATAGACTGTTCTTCCCATTTACAGTAAAGGACAGGCCGATACTATGCAAAAACAAAGGAAGCTGTTTTTGTCAATACATCCCTAAAGACTCTTGAGGTGTGTCAGGCTGCCAGCACACGGCTTCTAATCCTTGACTTACTCCCAAAATTGCCAAAAGGAATTCAAACAATTTTATGCATGTGTGCATAAACCTCCTCCAAACTCCTAAAAATTCACTAATATCAGGTAGTGATGAACTTTACCATCACTGCTACACCCAGGGGGTAGCTGAAAAATTCTTCTATCACTATTTCTTACAACCACACAGACACAGTGCCTCTGGGGTCAAAAATAAACCCCCCCGAAATGGGTGGCAAAGCAAATAAACTGGCACTGAAGCCTGAGACAATGAAATAGCATAGCTATAAAGCCGCGACATGCTCAAATCAGGAAGATACAAAACCTGGTCAAAATAATAGCTATGTGTGCAGTTTTTCTCCCTGCTGTTAAAAAAGTATAGAGAATAAAAACAAAAGAGAAGGGGAAAATGCATTTCGATAATTAGCCTTCAAGTCTTTTCTGTTTCGGTGGCTTTTATCGCAGATATAGGTCCGTCTCCGTGCAAGCACAAATACTGGCTATTAACCCTATAAAGCATTTTTCATTGCTGAGTACTCAGGCTCTGCTGAGATCCAATACTGAACTGTTAAACCACCCTCTGTAAACCACAGAGGGTGTCAGTCAGTTGCTGAAGTACAAGCAGCTGATGCCATCTTAGGGATCCTAAAGCCCCCGGCTTGGCCCTCCTGAAGAACGTGCATTGTACAAGCCAACCTTCGCTGCATGTCTCAGATATCCTGGAGAGTGAAAACTTGTACTAGATGCCTGTGCACACACACCCACCCCATACCCATTTGGATCACAAGGTATCAAATACAGTTCTTTTATCACTGTTATCACACACTAAGTGTTCATTAACCCAAGAGAGCAGAATAGTCACCATTAAATCTACCTTAGTGTAGCATGAGGCAATGGGCCAAGCGAGGGGGACAGAATAATCTGCTGTGTAGAAGAGTAAGTGGGTGTGAAGTATGCACTCTGCTACATCTTCGCCCTACAGCTTGCAACTCAGATAACCCACACAAGTTTCTAAAGTACAGCTTTCTAGTTGATTATGTACTTTCAGTCTTGAGGAACAGGAGTCCACAGCTTACAGGAGAGTAAAAGAGAAGACTATGGAGAATTAAAAAAAAAGGACTACTTGAAGAGAAGAGGTACAAGGATCAACTACAAGACACATCCTGTACTGCTGCAAAAAGAGTTTTCTGTTCTCTGCTTTTTAAATAGCACGTGTGAAAATATAATTTCACTTTGTTGTTGTTGTTGTGTGTGTTTTTTTATTTTTTCTTTTGGCATGACAACGTCTGTATGAATGTCTTCACAGACAACTGCCTGGGTGGACATTGGCTCCAGGTACTGATGTAGCTAAGTAGTCGTCTATTAAAGTCAGCATTTGAACATGGAGAAAGCATCTTCTCTTCCACATGTATCAGCATGCTTGCTCATGTGTGTACACACCTGAATGTCTGTGCAACCACACGTGCCCTACTTCCACTGTTTGGGCAGGTATGTGCACTTGCATTGGGAATACAAAGTCCTCTTGTCCACTAGGTTGTTGCATGATGCAAATCCAGGCACAGCAGCAGTAGGATGCTTGTCCCCCTGCTTTTCCTCCCCCCCCCATCTCTTTCCCTCCTGTCACTCAGATGATAATGATCTGTGTTGTGGGCATTTGCTGGAAAGCTTTAACGTAACCATTATTTTTTAGGTTGCTGGAATTGAAGTGGGTGTCAAGGGCTCCAATGAATACAAATAAGCTCAGATCCAAGCAAACTCCATCTTGTCTAATCTTTATGGTGCTGTAATCTGGGAGGCACCTTGCTTGCTTTCATTTAGTATGGAAGGAGAGCAAGCACCACAGTGCCAATATTACTGATCTCACCAGTTCACATCCTGAGGTCTCCTGATCATTCTCTGCCGCAATAGCCATAATCTGTCCCAGGAAGTATTATTCACAATAAGACAACTCCACCCACCCCTTACTGGAGCAGCAGAGGCAAAATTTATTCCTGCCTTACTGACTCCACAAACACATGCTCAAAATAGACACAAGTCCAAGCTGCAAAGTTGGGAATCTGTTTGGAAGATTCTCCAAGGCTAGATTCAACCCACAGTTTAGGCTTGCTTGTTTAAATCCAGAAGTTTACATTCTCTTTTTAAAATGGATGAGCTAGAGGATGTAATAGGAAGTGAAAAGATGATGAAAAGAAGTTGGACATTTTTCTGCTTTTTATACCCTCCAGTATTGATGTTCTATGCAAACCTTGCGTGCTCTGTCTCATCACAAGACACTCCCAAATGATAGACCACAGCTGTCTTGCACTTTCTGTATCCCAAGTAAGGAGTAAAGAGTCCAAGTAAAAAGGATGTTGATGCAAGGGAAGACCCTATGGGGAACAGAACAACTCCGCAGTGAGGAAGGTATTCTTTCCCTGCTCCAGAAGCATACAAATAAAGGGATTCTTGCCAAAAGTCAAGATGCACTAGACCTTGCAAAGGATACTAACAGAAACAGTGGAAAGACTCTTCAGTCATATAAATAACAGAAGACCAAGGAAAGAAACAGCAGGAACGCTATGCAGTGAGCATACATTAGAGATTGAAGATAATCTGGGTGCATGCCAAAAAGTAAATGAAGACTTGGCTTAATTTTTTAATAGGGACAATGATATTGAGTGTAGGGCAAAGGCAGAATAGCTAATGGGAATGAGAAAATGGAATTGGTAATTCCTGGAGTGGAGCAAAACTCCAACATCAAAATGCATTCAAGTAGGTGGAACAACAACTTTCATGCCAGAATACTAAAGAACTGGTAAATATCCTGCAGGATAAGTTTCAAGGATCTCCCTACACCCATCAAAACAGAGGGGCACTTACAGAACACCCAATTGAAAGCATAAAACTATAAAAAGTGTTAAAAAAAAAAAAATGTGATCCAAGCAGATACAGATTTAGTATATGGTCCTGGCAGCAGGCAAGGGTTTGGAATACACTCTGAAGTAGTAAAAGACATCAAGGTAAGCAGAAAATAGGATAAAATGCAGTATGAGTTTTCCAAAAACTCCAAACAAACTAACTGCCTTTCCCAATAACTGATTTTTTTGACAAGATAAATACAATAAGCACTAACCTATCACATTTGAAGTAAAACATTGGATACAGTGCCTCATAGGCAATTATTAGTTAAGATGTAGATGATGGTATTAGTAAAGAATTATAAGGCAAATAAGAAATTGATGAAAGCGAGATGATGACTGGTCAGGCTGAAAGGGGAATTCATTAATAGAGCTCCTCAAGGACTGAAACCAATTTTATTTAATATTTTCATGATTGATCTTAGCATAAAAGTAAGAGCATGCTATTGAAGTGAACCGATGACACATAGGTGAAAAACAGTATCAATGCAGAGGGAGACTGAGACATATAAACACCGAACGTCCTGACCTTGAGGACTGGACAAACAGAAATTAGAAAAAGAGAAAGTGCAAGGTCAAGCACTAGAGCAAGAGTTTCTGATGCAAGCGGGGAGCTCGTTAGTAGGATACAAGAGAGACCCGGGAGCACTAACACAGCACGAAGTGAGATGTGTATTGACAAAGAAACAGAGATGCTGTTGTGGAAAGTACGGGTGAGATCTCAACTGAAAGAGGGTGTACTTCTGGTTTTCCCGCTCTCAAGAGAGCTTTCTCTGTTCTTGTGCTGATTTGAACAGATCTACTTGGATGAACAAGACAGATCTAACAAGTTCTTGTTAGATGGCGACTAAAAGAGCTTATTTTATATTTCCTTTTCTAAACTTCTCGTAAAACCAGAATAAGGTATTGCTGGATAAGGAGAAATGCTGAATTATATAGAGATTAATCATTTTGTGTTTTTTCTCTCTTTTCCATTTGGGTGAGATTTTCAAATGGCACAAGCAATATAGCAGCACAACCTCCCCTGACTCTTTACCGTTACACCTGACCATGAATCTGATCCTATTGCCTTTTCACCCAGCCTTTCATTTAGCCTACCACCCGAACACGTTGCTGAGGATGGAGAGATAAACTCTACAAAAGCAGCACAGGAAGAGAAAGCCTTGATAAACAATTTTTTTTTGCCTGAATAGGAGAATATGTAGTTCTCATAAAAATGGTAATTAGAGCCCAGCATGAGGAGGCTGATTTTTTTTTCATAATAATAATAATAATAAAAATCTCCAAGAGCATTCATTCAGGAGGAAGTAATATTTGCCAGTATTATTACTATTATTATTGTATTACCACTAATAATGATGATAAGGCTCCTGCTAAGGGACAGGACCTTCTATGTAACTAAGTAAACATGCCTAAAAAGGGCTCCCCTTAAGCCACGTCTTCAATTAGTAAGGAAGGCTGACATCTGCTTATAGCCCACTGCAAGGTACCAACTGATTGCCTCTCTCTAATGACGGTTTAATTTGCTCTTCCCTTCCCGGTTACACCGTGCGGAATCGTTGGCCTCTGACACGCAATGACAAAGCGGCCGGCGTTTGCGTGGGCCGATCTTCATCGGTCCGGCCCCATCTCCTCCCATAGCCTGTCTTCCTAACCCCATCTCTGCGGTCAATTTATTTGTCCCCTCCCTCCCACACACGTACAACGGCCGCACAAGGCCCCGCTGTTAATTTAGCCAGGAAATGGTTTGATGGTGATGGGGAAATAAATTGATCGGACCTTCTGAGCAGCAGCCATGGGAAGAAACACGCGCCCCTCGCCATTTCTCAGTGACCTCTCCCTGTGCTTAAGGAAAACTCATAAGCTCTCAGCACGAATTAGCATGGCCTCATTATAAAAGCAGAATTGGGGTCAGGAGAAACTAAGACGGGTAAGGGAAAAAAAAATCCATCAAAGCAACATCTGAGACAGAAACACCCTAACTGTGGAGGACACAAAAATGTGAAGTTTCAGATGGAAGGGAGTAGCTAGAAGCTGGAATAGAACCAAGCACTGCTTTTTCAGAAAGCAAAAAAAAAAAAGGCACAGACCCCCAAAATTGCAACCATTACATAACCAGCTGGACAGTGCTGTGGAAAGTATGTGTGTGTGTGTGTATATGTGTGTATGCATATATATATACATATATATATTCACATCTCCCATGAATTGTCCTTTCCAACCCATTTGCTGAGGTCTGCAGGAAGCCGCAAGAGCAGCTCAGGAGGACAGTGCAGAGGGGCCAGCGAGGTACAACCTGCCTTGCTCTGCTTCCCACGAAAGCTTTAGAGCAGAGTCACCATCTCCTCTGTCCCACCTGCAAATTTCAAAGACTAGCCCTGGCATTATTTTTAGAAAGAGCTAAGAGAAGGAGCCCTGAAAGCTTCTGACAGAAGAGTAAAGCCCAGGATCATCCCAACTCATTCCGCTTTTTGACAAAGACCCTCAACAGGCAGGCTTTGGTGGTGTATTTCCCACCTCTGTCACGGGCTTGAGCGCTCATCTCCAAAGCCCCTCAGCCATCCAGCCTCGGCTGGTGGCTGGCTGCCACGCAGAGAGCATGACTCTATTCACGGGGGCTTTGCTACATTTCCTGCCTCTTGACAGGTGGCAGGAAGAATAGCGAGAAGACGGCAAGGAAGGAGCTGTTATAAACTAATCGACTCAGCAGCTCGAAGAATCTGTCGATTCACGTTTTTTTCCCTTCCTTCCTTTTAAATTATTTTACTAATTCTGCTTTGACAAAAAAAAAAAAAAAAAAGAAAAAAAGAACTCGATGAAGGAAAAAATAAATTGGACCTAGAATTTATTTACTCCGATATTGTCCTGGATAATTCTCACCGTTAAATCACCCTGCTGCTAAGCTGCAGGGCCTTCCAACATCAATATTAATGCTCCTTGCTGCCGGCAGCGGCTAGTAGAGTTGCCATTTCATAATTCAGATGCAAAAATTAAAAGACAAATGTGGGAGAGAAAGAAAGCAACAACGCTGGTATTTGCCCCAGTTGACAAATTCTGAAACCACTGTCCATCAGCACATAGGATTCAACATGTGGCTTGAGAAACATCTCCTGCTCTCCAGTTTGGACTGTCATGGACCAGAATATCACCAATAGCTGTACCTGTAAGAAATACAGCAACTACAGCAGCAACGCCGACCAAAAGCCTCCAAATTGGCAACATCAGAAATGTGTATTTCGGAGGGTAGCGCTGCCTGAAGGTCTGTTAAGGTAAACACGCAGCAGGAAAACGCTTTGCAGAGGAAGCTCCACCAAAGAGCATGACACACCGAGTCATGTTTGCACACGAGTCCAACTCTGGAGTTACGAGTCCTTATTTGCCTCACATGTGCACACACGAGTGCATAAGATACAAATCAGACCTCTCTCTATTTTCAATCATGATCTGGGCTATCAATACACTGCAAGAAGCAGATCAGCCCCAATCACACAAAGAAAAACATTTCATTTTTCCAGCTCTCTACATAACACCAAGAGACATGTTTCACACCAAAAGACTTGCTCTCCTTTTATCATTTTATTTTTCTTCCCTTACTGTCATTGCAGTCTGGCCCAGGAGAAGAGACATTTACCCCTCATTGATGCTCTGCTGTTTAATCAGATGGCTGCTGGAATCAAGGTTTGCTGGTTGAAGAAGAGGCAGATGAGCGAGGACCCTCAGAGGAGTGGAAATGCCAGCCAACCTCTTGGGAGATGGCCCTAATCCACCTGGAGCTTCCTCAGACACTCTTAATCACTGTTTTGTAAAGGGGACACTTTTAAAATAAATAACTAAAATCATTAGAATGAGATGACTGTTTGTTAGGTTACTAATAACCTATTTGTCTGAATTCCACCTAGAACTTAGCACAAAGATCTCTTTTTCCTAGGAAAGCTTCCAGGATAGAAGACATTTCCAGACTGCATGCTGCTCATGACTTCTTGCTATTCAAAGGGGAAGGAGAACAGAGGTAAATGCATTTGAAATTCAGCATGGATGAGAGTGAGTAGATACAGACACTGAGAAAGAATAGCAAAACTGCCCCTTTCCCTCTCCAGACATATTTCCAGTGAGCACACAGTGCTCATGACTTACGGGCACACACTTCTCTTCCCCCTGGCAGTCCTCCCCACTGTTTCAGTGCACTCCTGCCTGCTTTCAAAGTGTTCCTGTTAGTTGGGTCCCTACTGAGCCTCTTCACTGCAGCCGCTTTTGCTGCAATGGTTGTGAAAAGATGCTCCACTAGGACCCAAACATGCACCAAAAAACCCTTTCAGGAGTAGCCAAGAACCATATCAAAGCAACGGAAACAACAAGCAAATGTAACTCAAAGGATCTTTTGCAACCACTGCCAAGGTGAAATTTCAGTTTTACTGAAATAGAAGAATGTAGCAGTGAACTTCAATGGAGCTAGAAATTTACCTCCCCTGTTTCTACAGCAGCAAAAATCTAACACTAGACTCTCATTTGGTCAGGCCAGTAAATAAGATGTGGCACTGATCATGCAATCTGTGTCACTTCTCCTGCTAAAACAGTTCTGTGCAAACATCTCAATATACTTATCTATATTAAAGTAATCCTACTGCCCTAATAATTAAGTAAATCATATTATTCTCCACACAAAGCTGACAGCCCTCTTGAATGCTGCCTTCTAACTAGATTGCCCCTGTAATTTTATAAATGCAATGAGATTGCTTATACAAAGATAAGTGGAAAGAATGCTGCAAAAATTATTCATGGTGGCTTTGTGAGATTGAGACATTTTATGATGCTGATGTTACAAATGAAAACTGAGGCACAGCAAGACTCCATGACTTGCCAAGGGACCTTTAAAACCTCTGTTGGTCTTATCCTAGCCACATCCTTCACCCCGTTTGCCTTTGCATAGGTACGGTGTCCCTGGACGTGATCTTTCTAACAAAACAGAGGCAAAAGCCCTTCCTTCTCCAGTTATTAGAGAGATCTCAGCATTTTCTCCAAGATTAGAGTTGTAAGATAGTCTCTTGGTCCAGTTTTAACTCACTTCATTGCACTTTTACCTGTTTTTTTCCCTCTTTGACCCATTTCCCTTCCCAACTTTCAGACAGATGTGATTTCAAAGGGCTCTTTCTGCTGCTCTCTAGCTGTGAACAGCAGTGGAGAACATTGCCACAGATAACACAGAACTAAGTGAAATGTCATCAAAATCGTACCCATTAGAAAGCCAGGAGAGGAGGCCTTAATCAACAAGGCCTGACTGAATTCAGCCTTTTACCTCCAACCAATGGGATATCGAGGACATGAATTTCAATGCAGCGAAACTCCATTCCTAGATTTACATGGCGCTACTCTTTACAAAATTTCTATCATGGGAGGACTTGGGTTCTATTGTGGCCCACGCAAAGACTCCTCCATGAACTGCCGGGCTTTGAGAGAGGCAGAGTGTTCATCTCTTTATAAGCCACTGCCTCAAAGGGACATCTTTGTGCTCAGCCCCTACTCAGATGCACCGCGACACTTCCCTTTGTGCACCAGAACAGACGCCTCCAAAGATAGCGGGCATTGTCCATGCAGGCGTGCAGCAGCATTTGGACACGCTGAATGGCTTCCTGAGAGCAGAAAAAGTGCTGAAGAAACACTAAAATATGACAGATGGGAGCCCTAGAAATTCAACTACCCCCAAACTGGAAAATGAAAAGCCAGCACAAAGGGCACCGCAGCAACAGAACTTAAGCATAACAAAATACACGCCATTTAATGTGGAGTGCATTGAAGCTTCGATCTATAAGTCAAAATCCTAGCCATTAAAAGGCTTCATTTAAAAAGTTTTCAAGCAATTAAAATAAATTAGAAACTTCACAGGAGAACGAAATCACTGAAAAGGATAAGAGGCACTTTATGCCAGGCACAGCTTCTAACAGTGTTGTGCCCATGAGGCCAGAGTTTTATTTTAGAAGAGCTCAGGGCCAGATTGTCAAGGGCTCTGCGCCAATAATTACGGACAGATTTTTCCAAACTGCTCAGCTCCCATTACCCAAGTAAGGGCCAAACACACCAAAGTGCTGAGGGCCCAGTCATTCCTAGTGAGATAGTTACAGCCACAACTTGGCAATTTTTATTTCAAAAATGTAACCATGTATTTCATTGTCTGCCTAGGCAGAAAGTGGTCTCTAAAAACTACCGTCTAACTTCCCCTGACATCGGCATGTCAGAAGTGATTACCTCCTGCCGGGGAAAGCGCCCCACATTTGGCCAACCCTGAAACATCATGCTCATAAAGCACAGAGTTTAATAAACTCTGAGGATTTTTTACTGTTTTCCCTAATTCTTGCTCAAGAGGCATCTCTCACTGACGTCCACACAGTACACTTCAGAGTGGACTGTAAAAACAAAGCTGTGAAATTATAATGCTGCCTCCAGCCATTTTGTGGAGCTGTATACATCATTTGTGTCGCAGCAGCATTAAGAGTCTTTCTCAGAAATGGAAAAATCCCTTAGCATGCTGCTAATGGAAAAGAGAAAGCCCATCATGATTTTCTTCATCTTTTAAGCTGCTGTAAGCTCTCCTTGGAAGTGAAACAAACTGATGGAACCCTATAGCCAGATCATGGCCTCCAGCCTAAGAACTGCAAAGAGTTTCTTTCCTCTCACATCATCCAATGTGAAAGCTCTTAATGGAAGTGCGATGGGAGCAGCGAGGTGTTCAGTCAAGTCCAACCAAGAGAGATGAACCACTGCAATACAGCATGGGCCATAAGAGCAGGAGATATTGCACAGAAAACCACAGTCAGGAGCAACATTAAGGAGAAATATTGGACTGAAGCCAATGCTTGGTTGTTGAGACTCACACAAAAGCCAAAAAGGTCAATTTGGACAGTATGCAGTGTTCAAGGATGTATTTTCTTTAGCCAAAGACAGCACTTTCAGGAAATCTTTTCATTTGCAATTAAACACCTTAGTAGCCTTCAGCACCCTATCTTTCAGTTTGACCTGAAGTCCTTCTAAGACAGGGCAAGACAGAAACATTTATGTTCTTAAATGCTTTCTGGTATTTCTTATGCATCTATCTTCTACCGCTCATAAAAATAAAAAAAAAATAAAAAAAAAAAAAAAAAAAACAGATAGGATAGGATGCTGGGTGAAAAGTGCTCTATGGTACTCCGGATATTTAGTCATTCCAATGGGAAACTACAGGACCACTCCAGCACTGGAACATCTCACATCTCACAGTCGGGCAAAGGCAGCTTGGGTAAATCAGGGCATTGGGGTCAAGAACAAATATACCCTGGCACTTCTAGTCTGCCTGTGTTTCAGTGGTAGCTAGAGGCTAATAATATGTTTGATGGCTTGTACAAGATGGATTTGGTAGTGCCCACTTAATTTCTTTCAAACGAAAATACAGGGCACCTAAAGAATTCCTGGAAAAAAATAAAATAAAAATAGAAAAACAGTCTGGAACTGTAATGGAGACCAAGTACTATTTTCTTGCAGAACTATCTCCAACAACATTGCCTAAGTAACTTTGGTGCAGCAATAAAGCAGGGCTTGTGCTACTGCTGCTGCTCATGCTCGAGAGATATAGGAGACATCTCTCCCTGGAATCAAATGCCAGCAAAGAGGAACAGTGAGTAACTTTTCCTGTTGAACCCAGGATTGATTTTTAAGAGTAATTTGCTTGAAAGGAATTCTTCCCCTCCTCCTTCCCTTCTTCATGGATGTTAACTGCATGAGGAGTCCCTAATTTCCTTCGCAGCAGAGCAGCATGCAGGTGCATAGCACGCTGTGTACTATACCACACCTTCCCTCCTTTAAGCTGCCTGCTCCCTGTGGGGGCAAGATAATTACATCCACCCTAAGAAAACATCAATATTTTATTTTTAATGAGCTGGGCAGACCCAATTATCTCAGTAGGCTGTTAATAAGTGAAATTATGAAGTACGGCTGCAGCTTTGATGGAAACAGAGTCATCTCTGAAATGGGAATTTCTGACACACAGAGCATTAAATAGATGCCAGCCTGTTGGGATGGGAAGTTTGTCAGAGAAAAAGTGTTTAAGAAAGAAAATTTGCCTTAGTAGCACTTTTCAGTATTCAAATGTAATAAGTCAAGCCCCAAAGAATCATGACATTGGCTTAAAAACCCTAACTCCTGAAAGAATAATAAACATCAGTCTTTCAGTGGCATTTTGAATCCTGATGTTTTATGTTTCAGATCACCAACCTCTTCTCCCCAACAACAGTGACAAGAATTACTTTTTTTTTTTTTAAATAAAAGTCAACATTCTCATGAAAACACCACAGAAACTAAGCTTTAAGGCAAAAACGTAAATATGACAAGACTTGCCACCACTGCATGGTAGATTAAAGCATATATTGGCTGGGAAAGGACATTTTTCACTTTCCTCTCACAAGAAGTTTGGCTCAAGAGGCAAACTAATATCTCGCCGTTCCCTCCACTCTCCTCCTTCCCCCTCAGCATATGTTCTTTCCAGTCACAAGCTAAAAAGGAGACAGAATAAGAAAAAACTTAAAAAAAAATTTAAAAAAATCAAGAGATGAATTTTCAAGAATACTCAGGCCATTACTAACCATGTTGAAGAAAAAGGCAACTGCAGTTTGATGATCCAAAATGTGACTATTCAGTAAACCCAACACTCATCACAGAAAAAAAAAACCCACAATTTAAAGTGCATTTGGCAGGTGCACTAGTGAACACAACAGCCTTCAGATCTGGTAGATGAACAAAGAGAATATAAATACATTTGCATTTTTTGTCTAGGCACATGTGCCTAATGCCTCAAACTCCCATTCATGCTAAGCACCCCCTTGGTCTCTCCCTCTTGTTTCACTGGGAATAGTGGAACTACTGGTGGAACAAAACTATCTTGGAGGGACCAGGATATTCAGTTTGCCATCCAAACAAATAACTGTACCCGAGACAGGCAGCCGCAGATTCTATATCTAGCACCCAGCTCTTGCTTTTTATCATTCTGTTTTTCTTCGATAGGTCTGACAAAGGTGGAACAACTCTAAATTTGGTTCTGTAGCTAGGGCCCTCATCAAATGAAATGCATGTATTAGCGTAATAGTTTTTATTGACATCTCAGACACTCAGCCATATGACCTTGCAGTTCATTTTAAAGGGCAAGAGCAGGATTAGCATCCCCAACCAGCTCAGCAAACTAAACATAAATCATATAATAAAAAGGAATAATAATAAAAATAAAGTTTTCAAACTTTGAATTGCCCTAATCATTTGTGTTCCACTAAAAGCTGTCCTTCTTAAGACTTTTATTTCTGCCTTAACTGCTCATCCTAATCATAGAAAATCAGACATTTAATTTCAAGAAGACGTAAAGCCACAATACAGACTTTGATCCAAAGCTCTTTCTTCTTGTTGGACTCCAAAAAAAGTGTTTTCGGCTTCCAAAGACTCTTTGCCAGCTCTGATTAGAAGCCACACTGGTTGACACAGTAATTGCTCTATAATCATATCTTCAGTACCCTGACCTGGTTTATGCATACAATCTATATTCTAATAGCAGTCAACAGGTCACCAGTTAATAAAAATACCATTAACGTCCCCCTGTGACTAGGAAATGGAGATATCCATCTCACTAGGCCAGTGGTGGGCCAATATAATTTCTGTGCCTGTTAGTGTAATTAACTCTGCTGGCATGTGGATCTCCCTGGAGGACAAGGCAAGCGCACGACGACCTTGATGCGAATTCTTGCTGGTGGCATAGCGGTGGGCACAAAGATTTCCAGGGGCTTGGGCCAGAGAAGAACAAGTGCTTCCCATGGCCCAACCTCTCCACACAGTGACGACGATCACTGCTGGTTCTGTCTGCAAAACGGAGGTACGGATGGCTGGGGCTCAAAGAGACAGCCAAGATCACCACCCTGCACTACATGAGGAGAAAAGAGGGGATGGATTTATGAATGGAGCGGCAATATTTCCATTCAGTCTAAACCTCATTCATGTAAATGCGGTGTGGGCAGCACATGCTACAGTCTGTATTTATACTTATGTAGGTCATAGGAGTGTTGGAAAATTCACAGGTTTCCCAGAAATATTCTTGGAGGTCTGTGTTTCCCTCTAAACACTGAACTAAGGCATACATCGTATCTGTGAACATAAAGTGCTGTGTCTTTCTGGAGATGTAAGATGACTGAGCAGAAGGGCTTTCTTAGAATAGGTCTCAGAATGGGAAGAGATACCATCTCCTTCTGCCCCAGAAACTGTCGTAAGGAGACGTGCCAAAGGTTTTCCGGGGATACAGGACTGCAGAAAATAACTTTCTGAGATGAACTTAGCCTTGCAAGTCAAACAAGTGAATCCTGCCTTTTGCCAGTGTCTTATACCCTGCACTTCCAGGTCTGCTCTAGAAATCGCCTGCCCAGCAAGGGACCAGCACCTCGCAGAACCCATTCCATGCACAAGTCCTGCTCCAAGACGAAGGGCAGCTCGCAATGAGCAAATGTCCCGTGTTCAAGTACTGCAGCACACCTCCTCCGAACCCGCGCCACTCCAGATCTCGCTCTGCCTGCAGAGGCACATTTACATTCTGCTCCACCTACGCGTGTGCAGCTGGACCCATGCCCGGGAGATGGGAATGACCCTCCCCCTCCTCCATGTATCTTCTTCTTTTTTTTTTTTTAATCAAATGTCCTCTTGTCCTCTGTTTTCTCTTTTCCTTGACTTGAATAGCACATTCAGGGACTGCAACAGTTGTTTTCTCACCAGATGAAAGGACAGCACCGACACAGAGCCGCTCACTGGATATTTTATTTCCGTCAAATGACACAGACCATTGCAGACAGCCACTTTAAAGATGGCATGTCATCTTCAGATGAAACTTGCTAGCATTTCAAAACATCATGATCTCTAGGGGCCCGTAAAAGCTTTGACACCGCGCCACAGGCTGGATCCCTTTTGACCCACGTTGAGCCCATTATATTGGTAATACTGACAGCACTGAATAGAATTTCTTGTTTACATAGAAAGAAACATGAAGCATTTTCTGGTTTCTTTCTGCATTCCTCTTAAGATCTGGGGGTTTAGTGAGTCAGTGGATTAAACAGTCAGCAAAACAAGCGACAGGTTCATATGAAAATTGGCATATGCTAATGGTCTGATTTGATTGCACGTGACAAGCAAAATTCAGCTCAGAGATGTTATAGAGGGCCCCAATGCTGCAATTTGGGAAAAAAATGGGCAAACGGCACAAGATGTTTAGCTACAGACATTTGGGAGTTCCCAGTCAACACAAGCAGACCTCTGTGCTCCAGAGCATTATGCTCAGCTCAGCTCCTTCACAAGGACCTCTGCAATCAAGTCCATGCAGCAGCAGATTCAAGGGAACTGATCGATCGAGCACTAGGAAAACAAAAGCCACACGGGGAGAGGAGTAGCTGGCACCCTCAAGAGGATACAGCCAAAGCCACTGGATCAGGATGGAATTTTTCACATCGGTTCCCAGAACAGCAGACAAGAAATGGAAATCCTATGCAGCATAGTTTATAACTGCATTATCCACTCACTGCATGCAATATATCTTTATATACCAAATAGCTAACTAGATTAAGGAAATGCAATCTACATAGCTGATAAATAACCCAGCTAGAATCCACTTTCAAAGACAATCAGGCACCAGCTTTATTATAAATTAAGAAAAATTGCAAACACACAAAAGTATGCAGGGCATAGAGGAATCACTTAGCATTCTAGACAGAAGATCAGAGAAAGAAGAGAGTGTGAAAGTAAAGAAAAATGCCAGAGAAGAAAGGCAAAAGTAAATGAATTGGTGGATAAAATGGAAAGTAAATAAAAGAAGAGAGGAGACTCAATAGCCTGCATGCTCTCATTCTTTTTGCAACCAAATTCAGAAGCATTTTCAAACATTACTGCAGCCTTAGGCTCTTACTACGGTTTATAAATATGCACATTTTTTTTTTTTCAAAGCTACTTTATAACTTTCTTATCTGACCTCTCAGCATGGCAATTAAGAACTGTCCATAGCACAGCCTTTTCACAGCTCTGCCTCACGTCTGTTTTGCTGCCAGGGTACAGCATCATTAGATACAAGCGTCACCATCCACTAGGGTACCTAATGATCATTGCAGTGTGTTCTGGCAGGTCTCTTTTACAGCCTCAGCAAGTGCCTGGAGAGCCCAAATGATATGCAATCCGGGGCAGCACAGAAATTTAAAATTGGGGAAAAAAAAAGAAAAAAAGAAAAAAAAAGAAAACCAAAGCAAAAGAGGAAACATGAACACCATATGTCAGCCCAATTCACTCAAAAAGGCCACTATCTGAGATGATGTCAGCTGACTATATCATGTCTGGATACAAACTACTTTCCCAACTACCTTCCTGCTGGTTGCACACTGGGATAAAAGGTTTGCTGCAGGCAAAGCCCTGGGATTCCCACACAACCCAGTGATTACAGTCTTTGGGGAATTGGGTTCAGAAGCAGCTCACCAAGGCACAAATCCACTTCACACAGACGACCACAGAAATAGCAAAGGACTGGATGAAAAGTATAAAAACTAAAAAGGGAAAAAATGAACAACAGCGAGAAGGTGCTCAAGATATTCTAATGATTTTTCTAGTAGCAGAGTTTTTCTGGCATTATTCTTTTTTAAATGGCTGTTAATGTAGCTAAAGAGGAGATGAAAGATGAGTGTAAAAGAACGTGTCTAATAGGATTCCATGTAATGAGGCTTAACTACTTCTATGAGAAGGCATAATTTACCTGAAAAGCTTTTCTTCTTCATGAATGCATGTACTAGCTTTCAGTTTCATAGTATGTTGACAGGGAGACATAGTATCCATGCTGGACACTGCAGCTGTCCTTTCCCTGGCTGAAGATTTTATTTGTTGAGAGCTTACAATGGTAAACTACAGTAGCCTACCTTAAAAGCAACAGTAAACTCTGTCATGTAAGCCCAGTTTCAACCTGCCTATGCAGGCGGGACAACAACAAAAGCTAATGATCCCAGTGAAATGCCAGACACTAGTGAAGATTAAAAGTAGAGAGACAAAAAATACTCACTACAATAAGTCAGCACAAGAAGCAGCAGGCTTGCCAAGGAGGGCGGCACTCAAACTCGAGAGACCCTCGCTTAAGTTATTTGACTTTGTTATTATCTAATGGAAGTCATCCTTCTCCCTTCATGGAGCACTGCAGAGACACGCTCCCCTAAACCACGTACAAGGGCTTGGCATTTACCACAGCCCTGCAGCTCTCAGGTGAAGAGCACGGGTACACACATCGGCACTCACTTTAGCACGCAGAGATCTAATGATAATTCCTTTTCCCTCCCAATAGGAGTTCCCCTGTCCTATGAATGCGCTCATCTTTGCTTCCCTCTCTTTGCAGAAGGAGGGGCTTTTGTAGACACAAAAAGGCACAGAAGTGCCTAATGATAGCTACCCACCTGAATGCCAAAATATGAATGCTTGGCTGACCTTAAGGTATTATGCCTTTGATGGAGGAGATCCAAACCGTCTCCCAGCTTAGCTCAGGATGGTGAAGAATGGGCATTGCTGATGTTTTCAGTTTACTGTGCTGCGTCTGCTCTAGGTTTCATAAAAGAGACAGAAAAGGGAGAGAGAGGGAGGGAGCACGAGCTCCTCCAACAGAGGTGAGCCAAGATCTATTATGCTGATTGTATAAAAGAAAAGGGTTGAACTCTCTTTCTTCCTAGCAGCTTTGTAGCTGCCTTTGTAAAAAAAAAAAAAAATAAAAAAGAGTAAGGATGCAAATCTACTTTTAGATTTGCTGTCTGCCTTTAAAAAGATGTTTGTTTTGCAGCAGAATAGGTTCAACCTCCAAAGTGCTCTAAATAAAAGTAATAGATGGGAAGTTTGTCATAAATATATTTAATGTATGTGCTTATATCACCTTGTTCCATTGGGAAGCAAACAAGCACCACATCAGCACAAAAGCCTATCACTTAGCATTGTGCTTATTATGGACTGTACAGTATATACAGCAAGACTGCACTAAAGGTGAAGTCAACCATCTGAAGCTAATAAAACAATAAATAATAATAATAAATAAAAGCCGTCACGGGGAGGAGAGACCCGCTGTTGCCACCAGTACATCCGTTTGCCAGCTCAGGGCTGCCCACTGCGATTCCTGCTCTAGGACTCCGCATGTTTCACGCCACAGAGCTCCCAGCCCTTCCCCTGAGAGGCCCAGTGCATCTCGCTGTCAGGGAGCTTCACCCTGAGGATCACTCTGCTTTTTCTTTTGCTCAGTTGTCATGATGTTCTCCAAACAATCCCCCCCGGGTGAAGCAGAGGTCAGTCAGAGAAAGCGGAATTTACAAAGCCTTGTCCAGGGAGCTCCCCACACTTCGTGTGGCAACCTAGGAAATGCCGCTGCATGGATTTCTGCAGTGCCCAAATACCCAAGAATGCCCCAAATCAGTCTTTTAAAAAAGGGCAGGAAAGGTCACAATATTTTAGGCTGATATTTAAGCTGTCTTCATATACCCTCAGCAGGAGTAGTAACACATCAGAAACTGGAGGTGGTGGCAAACAACAAGACTGCGTACATGGCATGACAGCTATATTAGAACGTCAGGAAGACCTTGCCACCTGGGATGGGGGCAGCAGCCCCAGGCTGTGTCACACAATGTAAGGATTTCTGCCTCGATGTGGGGCATGGCTAAACGTACGTAGTGGGTCCAGAGATGGAAGTACAGGAAGACTCCTAAATAACTGCCATCACATTTGCTGCACAGATAGGATGTTACCATTTCAGAGTGATGCTTTTCCCTCCTCTTGGGAAAAGCCAGAGAGATCACAGCCAGGCATCAGCTAGGATTCCTCAGAGCCATTCACAAACCCTTCGTGCACTTACCTAGGAGAGAAAAAACAAAAATAACACACAAACATGAGCGTGTTAGAGCAGACAGAGCTCCCACCAGCATTCATCACACCTGCCCCCTCAGCCCCAGCAACCTGGTGATTGGGAAGGCTCCGACACAACCTGTCCCTAACTGAGGCTGGTAGCACCATTGGGACACACCAGTTTTTCTCTCTTTTAATCCCACCTTTCGGGTCACTGCAGACCTTCTCCAAAGCAAGCTCCTCAGCTGACTAAACCCCTGCAGCTGCCCAAGAGCTGACTAGAAAGACGTCCCTGAAGGCCTTTCTCATTCCCTCCCAACTCGATCATTGGATACCCAGATCTGCTCCCCAGTCTTTCTCTCTAGAGCTCTATTTCCAATACAGACAGAGAGAATGCAGGTGGTGGGAAATTAATCCAACATTTAAAAGGTTTGCTTCTAGGTAATACTACATCTCACACTGCCAGCCACACAAAGGGTGTCCTATGTCAAAAAAAAAAATTATGGCCTCTCATTTTTCCTCCCTGCCATCACACGCCGCAGGGCTGGAAATGAGTTAATCAGATGATGCTCCATAAAATGTGCCGGTTTCTCTATAAACAATATTAAATATGATAATTTCCCCCGTTCTTCTCTTTGAGCTGTTGCATTCGCATTCCCTCTCAGTCACATCAACTTTAGAGGGAAAAAACAACTGCAAGAAATCTTGGATAATGCAGTTATGCAAATTTACTGAAAATCCATAAAAGTCAAAGAATACTCATCGATGTGGGAGCCTTGCAAATAATGTGGTTCATTTTCCTTTCCCACATGCCTTATTCTTTTTTGATCAGGAAAAAAAGTGACCTGCTGCCAAACTCTTTCCGAAAACTAGAGCTGATCATATCTCTTATATATATAAAAGATTTGGGAATAAGATCAGTAAGTTCATTCTACTGTTATTTGTGAAGTCCTTATTATTCATACAACCACTGGATATTCATGAAAATGTTCACAAATCCCCAAAGCCTCATGCATTTTAGCACAAATCAAGTGTTTGAGGATTAGTTCTGGAAAGTGCATATTTCACTTTTTTTTTCTTTTTAGTTTCAGTTATCCACTCCTACAGCAGAAATCACAGCACGCTACTAGACAGCAAATGCCACAATACAAGGGTAGGGATCATATTATCATTAAGGTTGGAAGGGGTCTTTGGAGATCATTTAGTCCAATCCCACTGCACACACAGGGTCACCTACAGCATGTTATATAGGGTTGCATCCAAGCGGGTCTCAAAGATCTCCAGAGAAGGAGACTCCACAACCTCTCTGGGTAACCTGTTCCAGTGCTCTGTCACCCTCACTGTCACCATTTTTTTCCTTAAGTTCCTGTGGAACTTTTGGTGTTTCAGTTTGTGGTCATCTCCTCTAGTTCTGTTGGTGGCCACCACTGAAAAGAGGCCAGCACCCTCCTCCTCACTGCCTCCCTTGAGGTGTTTATATGCAGTGAACAGGTCCCCTCTCAGCTTTCTCTTCTCCAGGCTGAACACGCCCAGCTCCCTCAGCCTCTCCTCACAGGGCAGATGTTCCAGGTCCCTGATCATCCTCGTGGCCCTGCGCTGGACTCCTTCCAGGAGCTCCACATCCCTCTTGTACTGGGGCGCCCAGAACTGGACACAGTGCTCCAGATGTGGCCTCACCAGGGCTGAGTAGAGGGGCAGGATCACCTCCCTTGACCTGCTGGAGACGCTCTTCTTAATGCACCCCAGGACCCCATTGGCCTTCTTGGCCACGAGGGCACACTGCTGCCTCATGGTCAACTTGTCGTCCACCATGACGCCCAGGTCCTTCTCAGCAGAGCTGCTCTCCAGCAGGTCGGTCCCCAGCCTGTACTGGTGTCTGGGGTTATTCCTCCCCAAGTGCAGGACCGTGCACTTGGCCTTGTTGAATTTCATGAGGTTTTTTACCGCCCAGTTGTCCAGTCTGTCCAGGTCCCTCTGGATGGCAGCGCAGCCCTCTGGGGTATCAGCTACTCCTCCCAGTTTGGTATCATCAGAAAACTCTTTGCTTCTCTGAGAAAACGAACTAGCAGTCAAAACTAAAAGGCTCCAAAACAGCCCATGGCCTGAGAACTGAGGTTGGTATTCCTTGGAAAACATTCTTGGAGGAAAACAAAGTCTAAACAAACCATGGAGACCTTTGGGCTCACTCGCTCTTTAGCACTGAAGCTATGCACCAAATTCGGATTATGCCGTTGAACATGGATTTTAGAAGAACCCTGAGCCTACCCACCTTTCTGGATCAGGCTACCCTCACGCACAAAGCTCACATGAACCTCAACAAATTGTGATTCTTGATGATGAACACCATGAATCTTGACTCGGAAGATAAACTAGAGTTTCACTGAGATTATTACTTGGATTCAGTACATCTGAATTAGCAAAATCAGACTAGCAATCTGATCTTTCCCCCAGATTTCTACAGCTTAGATATAGATTATATATAGAATGACAAAGTCAATCTTGATTCTAAAAAGCAGTAAGAGGCCAAACCTTCCTCAGTGCTTTGTCTGATATAGACAAACGTCCAAATTTTGTAAAAAAGACACGCTGGAGTCACAATGGTTTAGAATTAAAATCTTTTGCCGTTTTCACCTGAGCAATCCACTTTTGCCTAGCAGCAGGTTTCTGTGCTCTCTCTGTTGCACTTTTGTTGAAAGCCAAAGAGTTTATAAAAACTGGCTTCTTGAAATTGAGAACCCAAGTCCCATACAACCTTGAGGTCGGGCTATAGTAAATCAGATACTCCCTTGCAATTGACCCTTCAAGCAGTGTCTTAACCATTTGTATAATTTCCACTTTGTTTGGCTGTCATAGAGAAAGAGATTCCTCCTTGGACTTTTTTTATAGACTTGCACTATAGGATCCAGTTCTGCCTAATGCCTACTGATGAAAGAAGTGTTGATGGCAAATTGCTCTTCAGGAAGCTTCAGACAGACACACAATGTCAATCACATGGGAATCATTCAGATACTATGGAGCCATTGTGCCTGCATTATTGTAAGTCAGCTCTCTATTATCTTGGATAACAGGGAAGGAAGATAACAGGGATGCCCTACAGAACAAGGAAAATGGGTAATTTGAGCAAGTGGATCATCCTAGAGACTGCAGAGCAGCCACACTCTATAAAGTGTTTCCATAAAGAACTAAGTCCAAATGACTTTATTAACTAGGTTTCAGAGCCAGATGCGCTACTGTATGCATCTAGCAAGTGGACATCATGTGATTGCCTGGTTTTCAGACGTGATAATACTACAAGGTGATTACGCAAGGTGCTACTTTTCACTCTCCTAAGCTCCAGTATGCTTCCCCTGCCTTGCAACCAAAAATATTCCACAATAGCATAAGAAATTCTTTTGTCAAGGATCAGGAAAAAAAATCATCAGTTCCAGGTTATCACACTAGCTAGTTCTTTAAGGCAAGAGCACTGAGCAGACATCCCATCACTACTGCGCTAAGCTAGGAGGAGACTTTTACTTGTCCTAACAGTCCGTCTCTGGCAGTGCACATGGACAGTACACATGCTCTTTTCCAGTCTTGCTACAGCAAGCTCAACAAGGTCGGCCAGGCTTTCCATACCACCTTGCAGAGAAACAAAAAGTAGCTGCTAAAATGTCATAGCCTTAACAAAGCTGATAGCCACAGCAGAGTGCTCAGGGGTTCATTCTGGCAAGTCTCTGCTGTGCTAGAAAAGAAACAGTTAAAACAAACAGGGCAGCACTCTGTTATCAAGTGAACATGGCATACCTGTCCCTTGCAAGAGCATTCATACGCTGGCCTGAAATGCCAGCAGCTATTTAGCTTTTCATCTCCTGATTGGCAGAAAAGTCTCTCCCAGCCTAGTTAATGCAGGTTCAGCAAAGAACCCAGCTGCTTCCCCTCAGCTTCTGGAGTTGAAGAAGAAACTCCATCCCCAGAGGGACATGCCAGGATCTAAGGACTGAGCATGTAGTCCTTACTCTAACAGCTGGTTCGACTGTTGCAATGTGCTTTTTAGATCCTCATGGAGTCTTAAAGCAACAGCTGCGATAGTTTACCAGATCAGTGGGTCTTGCCTGTGTATGGGGAGAATGAGCTGCAAATGATCAAAGCTAAGGAAATGCTTTTGGAAGCCTTAAAAATGGGCTGGCTCTATTATATTCCCTCTGCACTGATGTACAGCATTACACTATCTGCTGTGCGTGCTTTCCAGCATCTTGACTTCTCATTGCAGTTTCACATTCAGCATTATCACTCATGTGATCTCCCCGCTATCTCTGAGGGCAGGCTCAAATGCACCAGGTTGCTTATCACCACCTCAATGCTCCATGCAAGTCATACAAGATCACATAGCACTTCTTTGCTACCATCCTCTTGCTTTTCCAGCATCATGCAATCTGTGCACAGTGCTACGAATTTTCCTTTCATTATCACAGACCTCAACAGCTCACAGAGTTCTGCATGCTATTACTCAGATATTGTCCATTAAGATTCCCTCAGTAGACCAGCTGTGCAATGTGCCACCATTTCCCCACATCTCTGTGGTGTCCTGTAACAGCATTTCATTATTCTACTCACAAATATCTCTGTAGAGAACACTAGCCAACCAACACAGAAAGAGAATGTGGTTCAGGAGCTGCCACAAAATCCGCCCACAGTGTATCCGTCTTTCTCCAAGATCCTCCTCTTTCACATATGATCTAAAATGCAAATCCCTCCATCATACTGTCCTTACAGGTGATATTCCCTCTGCCTTCTGCAGAATGTCTACCTCACTAAGAACTGAAAGATCAGGGACAATTTCTGTGAGGTGACCTGTTAACTGCTTTGCCTTATGTTCTCTTTTCTAATGGGCTGTTATGAAAGACAGACTGGCTGAACATACTGAAGTGACAAGGGCTACAAAATGGGAACCAGTACAGTTTTACAAATATGTGAAAGTGAAAAAAAGTGAAATCTCAAGGTTACTGATTCATCTGGAATTCATCTGGACGTTCTCATAAACCAATCCCCAAAGGCCAGTGTTCCCTATCAGACCATCTACAACCACAGATAGACTTATCTGGGTGTTTCCAAGGTTGACAGTCCGAACAGAGACCAAGAAGCAAACCAGTCTCAGATACCACCTTCATCTCCCAGTGGTGAGCTTTCTAGTGCACCCATATCTATCTGGCAGTGGCAAGAACTAGAGTGAGGAAGGCTTTCTATGCCAATCTTACTTTGTAGGGAGAAAAAATCACATCTGTGTGTCTTACAATGGGCATCTTTCCCCAATATATCTGCCCAGTTTTTCCCTATGGACACTGAGATGCTTAAATAAAGCAGGTTCTGTGGGCCCATGGAAAGAACTGGGGGGTATTTTTTGGCTGTGATGTTCGCTGTAGTTGCAGAAGAAGCATACACTATGTTTTCCAACTCCGTGCTCTTCCTTATCCCTCCCCTCCACTGACTATAGTAATGAGCTCCACAGGGACTTCTACTCTTGCCTTTGAAGTAGCATGTTTCTTTGAACACGTTTTGAATTTCCTTTCGTCTGTTATTTGTTTGCTGGTTGCTCTGACCGTCTCTCTGGTGAGGGGGTTGACAGCTCTTAGTAGGGCCACCATGCCAGCTCAGGAACACAGAAAAGAGAAAAACAAACAAACAAACTCTAAGTCGCAAACCAAGATCACCTTCAAAGGAAGAATGTGCATCATCCATGCAGGCTCTTCCCTCCCAACCAGACATTGCCAAAACTACGGAGTACAGATGGAGGAGCTAGAAAAAAAAATGAAAAAAAAAAAAAAAAAAGACAGGCAATGCAGTTTGGCTAAGGAAGATACAAAGAAGTTACACTGAACGACTTGGTCTGGTGAGAGACAAAGGTGAAGTGGGATATGAGTCAGCCGTAAATTGAGGCTGCTGCTCAGACAACAGGAGAACGCTGAGATTTTCTTTTTACAGAATGAGTTAACTGCCTAACTGCTGATGGCCTAAGGAGCTGTGCAGCTTGAGCCTCCTTCCTTAGCACATCTGGGGAGAGCATGGTTAACAGGGCACATCCCTTCCCCTCAAAATCACACCAGTAGACCTGCAAGCACCAGAGGCAACACAGAAAAGAGAAGACTGTCCAGACTAACAACTGGAGATGTTTACCTTGATGAAATCACACCCTAAGGAAGGGGCAAAGCTGGGGTAGTTTATCTCCAACACTAACCTCTCCTGCCGTTCTTGTGAAGTTTGGAGACTCTGTGCTCCTTCTTTCATTTTTATGTGGCTACGCACTTCCTGTCTTGTTTCTGTTACAGGTAGCAACAAAATACCATTGATGGTACGAGTTCTTCGGTTTCCATGCTGTCTAAAGAAAACAGTATTGTTTCTGGCATCTTCAGCTTCACCAGACATCTACATCCCCACACCTGGCCTGCTCTCTTATCCCTTCTCCCCGCTCTAAGTTTTCCATTGGCTTTTCCCCTTTCCTATGCGGACTTCCCACAATTTTTTTTACACATCCTTCCTCCACCTTAGACTCTTCGAAGACCCTCTAATCCAAGAAGCTGGATTTGGAGTGAGGGAACTAAGATCTTATAGGGGCCACTAGAGGGAATCACTGCTATCTGTCGGGACTGAAATGAGGCAAAAAGTGGGGTGTAGGGATGGTCATAGGAGCTGGGGTCTACTGGAAAACATTAGAAGAAAGGAAACAGCAAGCTGACTTGCTTGCTTACCATAGACAGAAAATGTGAGCAGAGAAGAAACAGAGTACCCTGGTCCAGCTGCTTGTTGTTCCCTCCTTTCTGATTTTTCTGTCTGCAGGACTTGCAAGAGAAGCAGAAGGAGCAACCATGGCAAAAAAAAATAAATAAATTAAAAAAAGGACCTGTAGGCCGTGCAGAGCTTGGCAGAGCTGTGAACCAACACTGAACCATGGGGGAGGCAGAAGAAGGGGCAGCTACTCCAGACATTGCTGCCATGCTTTTCTTCTCCAGAAAAGAATTGAGAAGAGACAGGAAATCCCTGAAGCTGCTGTCCCAGTCCTACACCTCACCTTCACCAAGGTGAACGTTACTGGTTGGGAACTATTGCTTTATAGACTGCCTCTTACCATAATTCTCACCAGAGCTACTTTCATCCCAGATATTTTAAACCAGCGGTAGGGAGAAAATTCATTCCCCTAAAAATGAAAAAAAAAAAAGGCAAGAAAACCCCTTCCTATTTCCATAAGTATTTTAGAGCACATATGCAAGATATCACTCAGATCCACAGCCACACCACAAGTCAGAATATATTCATATACGCTATGCCTTATTTTCACAGGATCACATTAAGCACTAGACTTCCCAAATCACATGCAGACAGAGAAGCAGTAATAAAATACACATACATATATAAAAACAGTTCCCTAAAGTCAGGTGGCACAGTTGTAAACCATGAGGTTTTCTAATGCACTGAGCACCCATCAGCCTTCTTTGAAATCAGCGGGTAGAAGAGTCAGGATCTGTATTCATTATAAATAACAGTAAAATCATTTGAGTAGCCATTTGATAGCAAAGGAGGTCATCGAGGTGATAATTAATTGCCTTTTACTACAAAACTCATGAGCTGTGACGCTACCCGCTTGCATCCCAGAAACAGGTGTGAACGTCCTACCTTTTACAGAGTGCCCCTGAACCTCCTCTCAGCTCCTCGGAAATCAATACCTGAGAAGCTGGGGGAATTTGGATAACAGGTCAGATGCAGAGGTCAGTGCTGCCTGCTGGCCTGTCACCGAGTGAGAAAGCCCAACCATCTCTGTCCATTATATGGAGAGAAAAGTCTTTGCTATTCCTCTTGGGGTCATAAAATCAGAACTCCCTGGTGTTCCTTGAAAATCTGCAGTCCTCTTGCAGAATGACATGAGTTATCATTTGATATTTATCTTGTAGTAGTTCCTAGAGGTCTCAAATCAAGATAGGGACCCTGCTGTGCTAGCTGCTCTGCAAACATAAAGCTAGACTCAGTGCCTGTCCCTCTGAGAATAATTTTTGTCTTGACAGACTATATATTTCTGCCCAGATAGGACTATTTCTAAGTGTCCTAGAACACCGAATCATCAAGGGACTTAATGAGAAGCAGATTTAAGATCAAATATTAAGTAGGTACACAGTTTTAAATGATGAGCGTTAGGAAACTCAAAGCTATTTGTCAGGCTAAGTAACTGTTAACCTTTTCATAGCAAAGTCACTCCCCAACAAAAAAAAAATTACCCAGAACATTTGGGGCAATTTACAGCTCTGGCTATATGGAGAATGTGGTTGTGGATCTCTCTTTCTAAAGGCAATGACCTCACTGGTCTATTTTCTCCTTTCTACAGTTCGTGACCTTCATGCCACAGAAGTGCCAAATACAGCACCAAAGCAAGAGGAGGACTGTGACAAGGAATTGTTTCTCACCAGTGTTAAACTCCAGCTGCAGCTGAACAGTGCAAAATCTAAAATGCACATATAAATTTAGAAAAGTGGTATATTTTAAAGGTTTTGCTGGTTATGAAGGCTCATCAGAAAGCTAGGCAGGCAGCACCAGAAATCCCACAAGCTAACCTGTTCTCATGAGACTTCCAGCCCAATTTTGCAGACTCAAGAGGTTTGGAGTAGATTTGAATAATTAATCCAAATTTGTCGGTGCTTCATAGATGAATCAAACCTCCAACCCTTTTAAAGTTCACCCTGAGTGCTAATAACCCTCTTTACTAAGCATTAGCATAGAGTAGAACAATTTAATGATATAAGAAAATGCAAAAATTAGATTTATGCTGTCAAAACTTTTGTAACAAAATATTGTGGGTTTTAATCAGTTGAATTATTTCCAAAATGAAGTATGAAGATTTAAATAAGTCTCAAGTAGGTTAAAAAGTCCTTTGTGACTCCTGCTACAGTCAGAAAATTACTGTGTCACATGGAGGACTTATTTGACTTCTTAAAATAAACAAACTGTCTCCTCTTGCTCTTGATAAAGAACTAGTAATTTTGGTTTCAGCTGAAGTGCAAAATGTTCTTGAAGGTCTTTTCCAACCATAATGACTCTGTGATTCTGTTCTGGACAGCTTAAGCAAGAAAGAGCTTACAGGCAGCCTTACCAGCAAGAAGGTGGTAATCATGACCCAGGGACATGTGGCTGTGGAAGGGGCAGGTTCCTTTATGGTGCTGGCCACCAAATGTTGAGGAAAAGGAAGAACCACCAGCTTAGCAGCCCCTACTTAGAGTAAAAGGGCTGAAAATATCAAAGACATGAGGAATCCTCTCCAGGTGCCCAGAGTTAGTCATGGGGATGTGGCTCTGACAGCCATTGGGGTTTGCAGAAATGTCAGTCCAAGAAAGGAATAGGACACAGGAGGGATGCACTAGACAGAAGCTCCTTTGTGCAGAGAAGCAGCGACCCGGAGACATAGTCATGAAAAAGGAAGATATTTGCTGCAATCAGCAGGGAAGGCTGGTAAGAAAGCATCACTTTGCACAAGGGTAAATGGGTCACAAGGCAGAGGGGAGTCAGAGACAGATTGTTAGGTCCCATGAACATCAAAGTGACTGATAGGTGTCATATAATTTTCAATAATTTGGTGGATATGGAATGTTAGTGCTATAACATTTCTCAGGAGGTTCATAAGGCTCAAAGATATGTTAATATTTGCCCCTTGGCTGTGATTCCTGTTCCCAGAACAGTCTAAAAGACAGTATGAATATTCTGCTGGTACAGACACCCTAAGCATTTCCTTTAAAGTTGTTTCAAAAAAGGTATGTCTATGCAGTGAAGTGGAGAAAATATCAGTCATACAATAATAAGAGTGACACGAACATCACAACCCTTACTTCAGGTATCACACCATACATGCACCAAGCTGAACAGACATAATGGAACCAGTCAGGTATTCAACATTCCTCTATAGAATTGTCATCCTAAAACAGTCAAAAATAATGAGTCAAGCCTATAAAAACTAACTGTGAGACGGGTTTAAAATCATGAGATTTAAAAACATGCAGGTTGCCTTTTTTTTACTTAAATTTTAGGGTTCTAGCCCTTGCGAGTCAGGCTTTCTAGTTATTTTTCACTACTATAAGAAGAATATTTCCCACTTAACAGAAGAAGCTTGAAATTATACCATAATCGTAGGAGCTGAGAATTCAAAAAAAATCAGATATAGCAAAATTTGAATTTTATGACATGCAGTAAAACTATATTTAATATGTAGCATACGTATTTACTTCTAAGGAAGCTATTTTCTGGTATTGGATGAACTATGCATTGCAAAACACTCTTATCAGTTGCACTGGTTTGTAAACTACACAGAAAAGACAAGGGTTTTTGCTTCTGCTTGGACTTATCTGAAAGTGCTAAATGACCTTTGGATGAAATGATCAAGGTCATCTACTTCACTTAACTCCCTTAAAGCACACTCACTAGCGGTACCTTTGCAGCATGCCTATGACCTCTTCAGATTGGAGGCATGAGCAGCTCTCGTGCCTTTCCTGAACCAGGGGCAGCAAACATCCAGTTAACTGTTCAATATTCAGAGCGGTTCGCAACGCTCATCTGAGTCACTGGCTTCCCTAAGATACATGCCAGCCCTTCTCTTCCAAACTCAATTTCTTTATGCAAGTAACTATGTTTTTACATTAATCAAAACTTGACAGTAGCATGCACATCCTTAGCTTTAGCCACCTGAATGCTCAGCGCCAGCCAAAGCCATAGAGAAGCAATGTCAAACGTTGGTGTATACTCGGAATAATTTCAGTTTCTGGTGCACAACTCCTGTCACTGCATGGTGTGAACACTGCACAACACCAAAAATGTTCATCCGTGCACCACCACCCTTTGTGCCACTTTGCAGATGGAGAACTGAGGCACGGAAATCTTAGCATGCACGTGAATTGCTGGAGAACTGTAAAACCCCGTTGCGTGCGCTGGGGATATGATTGCAGACCTCACAAAGTTAAGCTGGTGCCCAAAATACTGGACTAGCTTTCCCTTCTGTCAGCTATTAGCAAATTTTTTATCTGTCTTGAAAGGGGCTTGCACTTCCTTCACATTACTAAATACCAGCGAATTGGTTTAAAAAAAGTGAGATGACTGTAGTGGAATATAGAGCACAGTCCCCTGGAGAATGGAGAAAATTGAAGACATGTTTGGTATTTGTACTTAAAGGGCTTGACAGCATCCTCTTAAACAAAAGCTGTAACTGCAGCTTCTGTTTCATGCTGGTTTTCCTCCTGCGGGAGCTTGACAGGAATGAAGGTGACTTGCAAGTTTGCCTTGTAAGTCTCCTAAAACAAAAGCACGATGGGACTTGTGCCCCCTGCTTGAAACAGCCCGGGATGAGCCGCTGAGAAGAACTATTCAGTACTAATGATTTGAGTATTTCTAGTGACCCGGGACCTAGGTATCACCGTGAGGAAGCCGAGCAATCCTTATTTTGCACTCAGGAGGCTCTGGTTTCATTCTTCAGCAAGCTTGCTTTATTTACCTTGGCAACTGCATCCAGTTTGTTGTCTACAAGGACACAGACACATCTGGAGAGTTGGGATGAGGATATTGAGTCATCAGCTGTAACACCACAGGCCCTTGCCAACTAAGCATTTGATGAGTGACTGCTCAGTTCATTATTTCATATTTAATAGCTGGAGTAGATTAGCAACATGTATTGTGGGGTCAGTCACTAGTAGATGCCATAATTTATTCATTGCATCTACAACCCTGAAGACTGACATTTCCAAGGGACTAAAGAGTGAGACTCTTTCAGGTAGTTACATGAACACACACAGCTCTTTCTATAAAAAGTGGAGTATTTTGAAAAACAGGCTCAACAAAGTTCAAGAGATCTTCTTCTGCATCTCTGAAGCTCCTAGGATAGTGGAATACAACCAACTTACACCTTGCCATCAAGAAATGAAAATCATCATTTCCTCTATAATGATGGAAGATTTAGATGACATAACCTCTGTTTAAGGAACACACAGAAGTTAGCCTCTCGACAACAGGAAAAAGCGCTTTCCTAGGCACCCTGCCTTCCTTCAACAAGTGTCCAGTCTGAAGAGGATTGTAACACCTTTTCTGGATGATACTCAGTCCTTTAGGATCTGCCACTGAAGGGATCAGCAGTTCACTAGAGCCATCCTGGAACTGCACCATCTGAGGACCCAGTCTACAGTTTATGGTTTTAAACAAATTCAGGTGCTTTTATTAGCTGAGATGTACATCGTCCCCACCACTGTTCTGAAACACTGCACATTGACTTAACTGGAATTGGCCAAAATGTTCTGTATGGGGAACTTGCAAAGAAAAGCATACACTAGACCAATAAAATAGTTTCATCTCACCAGCCTTGTCTGCATAAAAAGAAAACAAATTATTTCCACGAGACTGACCTTTTTACTCTGAAAGAACAAAAAATACAAAAGAGGAAAGCTTCTGCATTGCAAAGGAAAGCAAGAACAGAAGCGTATCACTGCGACACGGCTGCAAGCTCTGTAAAATGGCTACTGAAGCACCTCACAATATAACAAACTTCAAAATTTAGACAGCAAGACTGACAACAAAGTGAATCAATGGGGAGGTGCAAGAGCCTCCCATCTGTGTGAGGCGCATAGATGGTGCAGGGTGAGATGCAGGAAAGAAGGCAAATTACTGGGGGGCTGTGAGATGCTATCACTCTTGCACAGTTCCCAACATTTAACCGGTGCCGTTGCAGATCTCCCCACCCTCTTAAGCTCTGCTCGAGTTGGTGTTGCAGAAACAGTCAGCAGAGGGAGTGCAACTGCAGAGACACCTTCCGCAGTGATCACACTGGCTACAAGCCCTGCTGTAAATAGCCAAGCAATACAGAAGAGGTGATGGTACAGTGTGATGGTGGCGGGAGGGCTTCGGGGAAAAAAAAGGGAAACAAAAAAAACCCCTCTTCATTAAATAGGAATTCGAAGCACACAAAGAAGTGCAAACAATCTAACCTATAGAAGAGAAAGAATGCTTCCTAGTCTCTCTTTAAATAACAAACGGCTTCTTTTTTAATAACTCCTCGAATCCTCACCTCATTCCCATTTGTATAATGATGTGATTTGCTCCTTGCTCTTTCAGCCCCCAGCTTGAAGGCTCTCACGTGCTATCTGGGCAGGCCTGATGCTGTCGTGGGCTAAGCAAGCACAGGAGACTCTGGGCACCCACAGGCTGCAGCAACACAGTGAGTACTGAGCACCCAGCAGAATCATGATCTTCCCAAGGGCAAAGGGAGAACTTAATGAGAACAACTGCATAAGTTATTCGTGCTTTCTCCATCAAACTTTAAAAAGTAATTTCCTCCTTAAGTCCAGGTGCTATGTCCACATATATGAGATTAGAGGGGCGGCCAGTACGCGGGCTGCAGATACTTACAGTACGTTAACATTTAATTAGGAATGTTTGCTTTAATCATTTAAGGGATATTAAATGCAAATAGAGAGTGTAGGCAAATGGAGTTGGCTTCGTGTCTGAAAGTGGTCACTGAGCTCTACCTTACAGATAAGGGAAACGGCAGCAGGAAAGACGACGACTGCTCCCAAGGACAGCCCAATCCCCAGAGGCATATTCTAGTTGGAGTCTTGCTTGTTTGAGGGGATGAATGAGATGAAAGTTAGGAGAGAAAAATGACAGACGACTCTTACAAAATCAACAAAGTGATGGGATCTGCACTTTAATAGTAAGGACAAGAAACAGTTCCCAGTCGCACAATCCTCCTGCGGTGGGAAGAGACGGGCTTCAGCAAGGTCTATCCTAAACTCATTCTATTCTGCATGAGCTACTGGAGGAAGCGCACGTTTGCTGGCTGTGCATGTGAAAATCCTGTAGAGCAGTACGTGAGGAGCAAACTGCTTCTCAGATATGAAATCAGTCATTTGAGAAAATAGCTTATTTAGGGGAAGTGGGCACACAGCCCTCAAAAACATGTTGCAAACCTCCTGCTATTACAATTTCACAGCACAATGCCAACCCACAATCTGGCCATACACCAACACAGCCTTTGATGACTCTCTAGGCATGTGATCAGATACCACAGTGGCAACGGTAGCAGAAGATACGTACATTAATATCCTGGGTAAAGTATGCTGCAACATGGAGCATCTGGTCACAGATCAGTTGGTCCTAAAACTGCAGACACAGCAAAAGCCATATTCTAGTGTGATGAAAGTCTGATCTATCTCAGCCATAGCTTCAGACACTTGCATGTTGAATCACCTGCGAAAGTCCCGTGAGTCCTTAACACTCAAGCAACATCTCTGACACTACCTGCATATGTGCGAACAGCCCCCTGCAAGGCCCACAAGGTCATCAAGGTTTTTGTTTTCACAGACACCCAAGACTTGGCAAGTAACATGCTCTGGTCCTGGGCTGCAGACCCACATGGTAAAGCAGCTTGCAGCCTTTCCTGCAAGGGCGCACTGTGCTTTCCGGTCCATCACCACCTGCTACCCTGCACCCCATCACAACTCGCCCGTAACGGGGGAGTGCGGCAGGACGTGCAGCCAGCCCGCCCGCCCTGCCACCGCCATCTCCCAGGCAAGGCGGGCACGTGGGCCCCAGCTCAGCAGCCCATTGCTCTCAGCAGCCAGGCACCTGGCCAAGGCCTGGGAGCGCCCCTTACCTCCCCGCTGCTTCTTCGGAAACCTTCCTCCCAAAATGTAAACCATGCAAGCACGCGCTGGCGGCTGAAATACACCGCACGTCCCATAATGAAAGTGACCCGTGCTACACTGTAAGAAAGAAGACAGATTAAATAAGGGAGAAATAGGAGAGCAAAGATATGTAACAAGGAGGCTGTCGGAAAGAGGCGAGCGCTGTTAGGATACCAGCGGAGAGAGAGAACAGGGCACCCTTTCGCTTAATGAATATTTATTGCAAACTGCTGCCTATTATCTTTCAAAGAATTTTTATACAGTTCCCATGTCTTTCATCTGTTTCATGTTATGGTTTATCTAACTGTGGAAATTGCACACGTCAGGTAAACGTTGATTTACATGCAAATTGCCTTCGCTAAACTCGCCTTTAAGTAAAATAAGATTCGGAAATAATTTTTTCTCATTAATTTGCAGTTTCAAAGAAACCCAAAAACACAACAAATGCAAATAATCTAATTCATTTGTAAATATGAAACAATTTGTTGGGATTTAACTTCATCGTATTTTTTCTCCCTTCCATGTGCTTTAAATAAATTGAAGTGTTTACCAAAGACAAACACAAGAGAGATGCTGGGTTGTTCCAACTCACTGCTTTTCTGCTCCTTTTCTTTTAAAGGGCTACTGTAAAGATAAAAATCTCCGCAGGACTCACTCCTGGGGTAACTGCTAAATGCTATAGATTTATACCACACATTCAATTGGCCCCATAAATTTAAACCCAAATGTTACTTCCCTGGATGACACTTTAAATTATTAGAAGTGAGTTTTAAAAACTGAGGCCTACACTTGCAAAAATGGCTAATGATTTAGGGACTCAGTTTAGCAGGCCTCTTTCTAAGGTCTTTTAAGCTACTGCTCAAAAAACTAAGTCCCAGAAGCTGACAGCTTCGAACATCTCAGCTATAGTTTCTTCAGCACCGAGCTTGTCTCTGTTCTGCATCTCTGCCTTGAGTAATCACACTGCATTAGACTATATATATTTCTGAAAAAAAGGTTTCTCCCGATTTAGTGTGTGGTGCTGGTTAATCAACACTCCTCTTATGCCTCTATTTCTCCATGTCTGAACTAGGGATAATACCAAAGGACATGCCCACTTGTTCTGCTTTAGTGGGCCAGTTCCTTAATATCTGAGTAGTGGTAAGAAGTAGGATTTGTTTCTCTTTAGGTGCTCACTTTGGTTTTCAGTCTCAATATATTGTACTTTTCTTTGTCTTTTGGGGCTTACAGGTAAGAATATCTTCCTGTCTGTTAAAATCACTGAGGATGACTATATGTTGGATTGGAGTCTTCTTCGGAAAGGATGTTTGCAAAGGTAACCCAAAGAAAACATGCTTTTGGAGATGAACGTTGGGCTAAGACCCCCCCAAAATATGCGTTGGATTTCCACCTCCTCCAATTTTTTTTTTTTTTTTTTTTTTTTTTGAGCAACTGTGGGCAAGAGCCTTTCTGCAAACAGGAATGAAAGCAGTTGCCTCTTGCCATCCTGTTTTACTTAGGCATTTGGATTACAACTGTTTTTGATGGCTTACAGTCCTTTTCCTCTAGCCTCCTCCTAGGTAGCTGTACAATGCCATCCTGTTAACATCACCGTCTGCCACACTGATTCTAATAGCAAATAATTAGAAAAAAAAAAAAGAAACTGCTTCTGCTTTAAACCATAAAATATTCCTTTTCAGATTTAGGCTGATCAGGCTCTTTACCAAACCCTAATATGACTTGAAAATTGCTCAACCATTTTACCTTTATAATACACACATTTATAAATGTTTCATTACTTGAAGATATTTCTTCCAAATTTAATGGGCAATTTGTTGCATTTACAGTTCAGTCCTCTAATGCAATCCCTGCTGGCATCACCAAAAGTCATTCCTAATTTGCACGTGAACTGCCTAAAATGTCCTGATACAATCTTATTTTACTGCAGACAGGTGTCCTCATTATTAAAACTATTTCTACCACACTCGACACCATATTCCTGACAGTATCCCAGCAGAGAGGCCAAGAACCAAACAGACCATAAAGAAGGAAATCTCCTCTCATCCCATAAGGTGATCGCCCTGTGTCCGTCTTCAGGGCAGAGCCAGCATGCCTCTCCTGCAAACAAGCAGGCAACTTCAATCTCCAGGGCTCTTAATCAGAAGTGAAATAACAAATCCAGAGCTCTGCAAAGACGAAGTGAAAATGGAGGTACCACTGCTACCAGGGGAGGTAGCAGGGACCCAGGTTCCGCTGCTACCTGGGTCCCTGTGCTCTCCTTACCTTGTTGGAGCCAGGAGAGGGAGCCCGTTAATTAGCAAAGCCCTGGGAGAAGCCTGCAGCGATTTGCAACACAACAGCAACAGCAAAAGCAAAGCCGAGCCATCCCTGCCTGCCTCCCTGGCGAGAGAGCAGCAGGCAGGGCCTCAGCGCTGGCCGCTCTCAAACCTACTCCCAACATGGAGAAACGCTTGAGACTGATGGCAGAGCAAACGCCCGACACGAGCCTGGAGAACACGGGCCAAAAAAATGAATTGGCGTTTGGGACATTTGAACCTGGATTGGCCAGGACTCGCTACACAACTTCTCCCCAAGCCCCAGCTCACTGACCCAACCACCCAAGAGAAGGGCTCCAGCACAGGAGAAAAAAATATGCCCTTGTCAGTTTGCTAAGAGAACATTAGTGGCCACCGAGCACAGCAGAGATGAAGAATGATTTCAGAAAAGATAATTGAACATGTTGTAATTTGCTCTGTTCTGTGTTTCAATTTTTATCTGCTTGTAGCTCATTTTGCCAGGCATGCAGGCAAGCGCGAAGGGAGGGAGAATGCACACGGCTGTTCGCGTGCAGATTTGGCACGCACACATGCAAATAAATAATTTTTTAAAAATAATAAACCAACAATCAGGCTTCCTTGCAAGGAATCTTTAGCCAGTTGCTCCACCGAGCTCAGATTAAGCAAGACACATTCTGAGATAGCAGTGCAAGTGGCATGAAGACGTATGGAGGAAGCACCTCACTCCACTGGCATCCCCAGGACGCAGTCTAGTGGAGAGCGCTTAATATAGCCCAGCTGCAGGGAAATCCCAGGCCAAGCAAAGAGAGTTTCTCAACTCTGATGCAATCAAGGGCCTAGGTCTCATAGCTGAGATGCTGGGAAATAAGAGCCTTTTTGATGTCTAACACTACTGTTATGCTAATTAATACTTATGCTGCTGACACTCTAAAAGCAAGAAAAAGAACAACCCCATGTTCACAGCTCTTTAACCAACAGGACCGCGTTACACAAATCAGCCAAGGAAAACTCAGCAATCACTCACCCACCTGCCTCTGCTGCCCAGCTTTGCTGCCCGCCTAGTCCTGAGTCATTCACAGCTCTCTGACCCAGTGCAATTCACAGCAGCAGAAATCATCCCGGGTCACCGACCACCTCAAGTCACATCCTTTTAACATGCTTTGCTCCCTGGTGCCAGGGAGCAGCCACTACAAATCCCAGCTTTAAAGAGGCAGGTGACTCTTTCCACTTACAAGAGGCTCCTTATGTGTAGCCAACCTTCCCTCTTACTTAACCGTGACCTTATGATTTCCGCTAGTGTGCACGGGTGTCCAACAGGGATGCAGAGAAGGGGTTGATGAGCTCCATACTGTTCTTTCCACCCACTCTTACCTAGTGTTCTCAGTAATAGCGTTATGCTCATCACAAATCATCAATTCACACCACAGTATTCAAAAGATTATTGTATCTGGAGAGAAGCAGGAAGCTCAGTGAAGGCACGTTCTTGCAAATACCCACTGGACTTGCTGAGTCTGGCTGCACTTGGGATCAAATCAGGTTTCACTTAACCACAGGCCGGAGCGCCTGTGATTTGCATGAGTAATTAGAACTGATTAATAGAATGACTTGCTTAATTAAGTTTATCTCAAAAGGTACCCCTTGAAGACTCATGAATGTGAAAATCCAGACTCAATTTCCCTTCAAAATGCTGTCTGGGTTGGAATGTGGGCAGCCTTGATCACCAAAGGTATGTGTCCGCACACACGGGTCTTTGCTGCCTACTTTAATCAAAATGATGGATTTGAGGAACAGGTCTCAAGCCTAATGATGGGCTATTTTTGAATGAACTTAGAAGGAAGCTATATAATCGTGAATAAACAAGTCCTGGCAATAGAGGTAAAGGCTTTTCTGCCAAAAGCAAACAAGCATCTTTGCCTGGCAGTTCATGACTCTGCTGAACTTTGTTTTACTTCATTTTTCACATTTATCCAATTTTGGTTGAACCTAGTTGTAATATTTTGACATGCTGATAGACTGAGCCCCAATATTTTCCTTACATAGCATATTTAGACAATAATAAGTGATAGAGTGGAGGTACCTTCTCTGGGCTGGCAAACTATTGTTTCCATGACCAGCAGAGCAATGTGTGCTACAGTGGAATTAGAGGAAAAACACAGTTTTCCTTAGAGTAGGTTAGAGATCTAGAGACTTTTAATCTGATGAAAGCTTTGGTTTTTAGTTCATTTTCCCCACAGCAGAAATAGCATCAAGAATTGTTGTTATTCCAAATAAGAAAAATGCCAAACAAATTTTACACTTGACAAGAAATAAAATTTTAACACATGCACAAACATTTGGGCTAAGGCAACTGAAGTGCTGCATTTAGATGAATCAATGCATTTTTGTGTATTGTTTTTTGTTTGATTCATAAATGATAAAACTAACTCTCAAGTAAAACAGAAAAAGGCACTTCCCAAGAGGAAAAAAAATCTGTCAGAAAATTCTATGGCCTTTATAAGCACCAGTCATTGCTTTGCTGAACAAGAAGGAAGAATCAGTTGTCAGAGCTCGGGAACTGTTCTGTTATATGTGAGCAAAGAATACTCAGTGATGGTGCACGGTCCCATAAACTTCACAGCACTATGATGTTAGGAAGTCCTTGTCCTTACAGATGCCTGAGAGCTTGAGCAGGTTACTTTCACTCTTTGCTATATGCTGAAAAGTGTATATACAGTTATACAGTATGTTTTATCAAGGGTAATACTAGAGTGGGAAGATCTGCATATTTTACTCCTCTCTGATCTCCCAAAGAAGGTGCCTTCTGCAAGCGTACAGGAGATGCAGACTGCGGGCAGCAGAGGTTTCCTCTTGAAACAAGAACAGCTAGGACCATGGAGCCCACTGCTTTGCCTAAAAAAAGGCTATTTAATGAATATACTTTTATGAATTATTATTATTAACATATGGGGCCTGGCTCTGGGGTTATGGCAAGGCAGCAGTTAAATGCTGAAAGGTATTTGGAGAAAGGGAGAGTTAAGCCTAGATGAATTAAAATGAAGTGGCAAGAAAAAAAAAAAAAGGAAAGATGAAAAGGGAAAAAGTCAACCAGATCAATCAAGGAAACAGGCATCTGGAAGAAGCACTTATTGATTGAGCTGCTAAAGCAACCCAGAGTACCCAGAAGCCACAGACTCCCCCTGTCCTGAAACTCTTGCTGTGGTTAACCAGGACATAAGACAAAGACATAAAGACCTGTTTTCCATGCTGAGGTTTTGCTCCTTTAGAAATTCTCACGGGACTGAAATAGCTGGATCTCCAATGATATAGTCAGAGTAGAGCAATAGATACAAGAGGTAAGGATGAATTATGTGTCTGTAGGAAGTAAAAAAGGGTTCTCTACCTTCACACCTTCACTCAGCTCAAGACTGACACAGGAGGAGAGGAATTTGCAAGGACAGATTTCATGATCTGCTAGTGCCATACTGTAAGCAGAGTTAGAAACTTGTCAGGCTATGTTGAACCGAGTTCTTTCTCTATTCAGTCTAATATATTTGTTTCTGTTCCACTGTTTCATTACTTTCTTTTTTTCTTAGCTCTGGGCGCTCCAGACTCTCTTGAGTACTTGAGTGTCAGCCCATTTTCTCTTCCACGTCTATTCCATTTGGGTATAGCAAAAAGCTGCACCTGGTATCAAGAAAGTGTCAGGAAGCAATAGGTTGCAATCTGTATTCCACACTGCTCTGTAAATGTCAAACGCCATACTTCTGAAGTGGGTTCTTCAGAAAATCTCATTTGTGCATTCTGAGTTGCTGTTGGTTCTTTATATGATACAGCATAGCCAAGCCAAAGCTATTGGATTCTTAACGTATGCTCGGCTTTGTCACCAGGGCCATCTTGATTGGAAAGAGTAATAACAAGAATGCTGCAAAAACAACTCACATATAAGAAGATGATATTAATAATAATTATATATATATATATTATATATTAATAATTCCACCAGAATCCTAGATGGAAAAAAAATATATAAAAAACCCTAATTATTCCCTCCTTCAGGACATAATAAGGACAAAACCATGGAAAGGTGACAATGTTTAATCAAACAAAGACCTCTATAAGTATCATCACATAATCAAAGTGAACTCAAAACTCAGTTTTGCTTGCAGTTCAGAGACAAACTGTCTATGGGCCTTTCTATGCTTGTCCCTATCATGATGCCACAGGATCTGAGGATCCTGGTCAACATAGGCAGAATCACCACGGCAGTTTCTAAAGCAGTGAAGGAGAGAAGCGGCATACAGCAGCAACCTCCCAAGAAGATGCACTGAACCAGGGGATGCGATTTAATTCACGCATCCAAGCAGTGAGAGAGTCAAAGCATATCCCTTTTGGGAGTTATTAACCTGAATTCTAAAATATAATAGAAGATGTGGGAAAAATCTGAGGCTCTATGTAACTTTTGGAGAGTTAGTCAAACAAATTTAATATGACCAAAGATCAAAACATGTGTTCTCCACTTCTCTGTTGCTTCCCATTTAAACACAGAGTTCTCCGGTTCTTTCATTTTGCCTCAGGAGATCCTCCTTCCTGAGAGCTTCTTTGGGCGTGAAGGTGATCTCAGGAAGGAGAGGAAGAACTTCAAGAAGGAAAAGGGCAAATTTTGCCTTACTAAAGGAAACAAGGAAAGAAAAAACAGCAGCTGCAGGAGTACAAAGATACCAAAGTTAGTTTGGCACTGGCCAAGAGGCCTCCTGTAGCCTCTTCCCTTATGGTTGTAAATTATTTTTCATGCTCAGTGATCAGTACAGCCCACAAAGTGGCCCTTGCTCCTCTGATCCCAAATATGCCATCCCCTGCCACATGCCACTCCCAAGCACAGATAGAGCATTTCTTGGAAGTGGCACAGGATAGAGCTATGGATTCAGGGAGCCCAGGGCTGGAAAAGCAAGGATTCCAAGATGGCAAGGGGAGCTTTATCAATACTAGAAAATATTTGACCATGGAAAGCTCACCTTTTACTTATTGACATAAAACCCTAGGGAACTATTTATTGAGCCTGAAATAAATATCTAGAGGGATGGAAAACAAATGAAACAAACAAGTTCAGCAAACCCATTCTGTAGTGTCAAAAAAGCAAGTGCTCTGAACACTACCCTCAGTGGTCTTTAAATAGTAGTCTGAGGAAAATACAATTAATATGCCTTATGAAAATAAACATGCCCTGTTGGTATAAATCTCTAGAAACACCATTAAGGTCAATAGAGCTACTTTATTTATACCAATCTGACACTGAGGAGCGTGGCTCATGGTCTCTTTTGGAAAGGGCTGCCTTTACATGCTCTCGGAAAGCAAAAACAGGAGATGGCTGAGGAACAGCAGGGAACAGAAGAGAAAACAACTGGGGCTAGAGGAGAGAGAGCTGGGACGAGAAGTGCACCCCAGGAAATGGGATCAGCAGAAGTTGTGGAGGAGAAAACAGTGGAAACTGCCAAGTGAGAGCCAGCAAAAAGGTCAGTAAGGAAAGGAGGGGACATCAAGCACCAGATAAGCCAGACAGTGACGGAGTCAGGGTCACAGGGGTCCGAGACAGTCTGCGAGGAAGGGCTCCCAGGATGAGCACACCACACAGACGCGGAAGGAGATGTCAGAGACAGGGGGAGGGCGCAGCTCTTGACGAAAGACGGGGTCAAGCAGGCGACCGTCACAGCAAATGAAGGATTCGGTCTGAGGCTGAAGGTCAAATGAGGACATGAGGAAGAGAAGCTGAGTGATGGTGGGGAAGCCGGCAAAGCTAAGAGAAAAGTCTTGAGAGCAATGAGCTCCAGTGATGGCAAGGCAGCATGGTGCTGTCTTGGTCACTTAAAAAAGAGGACACAAACTTCGAAGTAACGGAGAGAAATGCAGAGCAGAAAGGTAAAACAAACAATCCCTGTCTCCTTGGGGGCTTTCTGTTGCATCGCTTCCATTTTAAATGGCATAAAATACTTCTAATAACTAGAGAAACACTTGAAATTTAAGAAACGCTTGTTCCAGTTAACATCTGAATATTAACATCCAGTTAACATCCAGTTGCATCTGAATAACGCGAGCACGCGCACACACACACACAGACAAAAATCACCCCCCAAAAAAGTTTCCCCCGGGAGGTCGTTATTATGCAAAAATTACTCTAATTAGGTCATGAATATATTAGGCCGTATTCATTGCCAGCACCAGCGGGGGGAAGCGGCGCGCGCGGACTGCAAACGCAGAGTGCATGCGGCCCTGGCACGGCTCGGGCCACTGGGCTCCCAAATGCCATCTCGCCACTAAACAGGTCACCCCGCGGGGAGGTAATTGGCACCGCCCGCCGGCAGCTGATTAAAGGAGCCTTTTCCAGGGGGTGAGTGGTGTTACAGGAGGATCTCCCCCGCCACAGTGCTCGCTCTTGATCAAACAGCTGCTTTCAGGGCAATCACAAAGGAAAACGGAGGCGGCTGCTCCCCCTGATATCCCACTGAAAGGGATTGCATTTGTTTAATAAGAACACCTTGGATTGCGGGCTGTAAGACAACATGAAAGGCGGAGGGTATTTTCCCTCCCGCTGTTCACGCTCTGTTCAAACATGCGAGCCTTCGTTTTCGTAGCTGCCGTCAGAGCCGCCGTTCGGGGACTGCCTGCATTGCATTAACCAAAAGTAAACGCTTTTAATGAGGCCGTAGCGGCTGGGGAGGGGGACCGGCAAAGCCCTTCCTCGCTCTTCCTCTCCCCACCAAACACCAAAAGGGACCGGAGCAACACAGCTGCTGGCTGGGCAGGGGGGGAGAGCAGGAGAACGGCGCAGAAAGCCCCAAGACACACTCCTCTGAGACGGAAATAAGGACGTGGCTCTCAGGTGGATGGGGCAGGGCTCTTGGGGGCTGTGCAGTGCGAAGGAAGTGCCATTTCGGGTCTCTGAGTTACTGGTGGCACCTGTAGTGGCCAGTTTGCCCCGATTTTTCAAGGCATTTTGGGAGCCAGCTATGTTCTGAAGCCACTACTGCTGCAGTTTTGCCTGCAGCAGAGCCGAGCCTTTCCGATCCCACAGTACTGCGCTGAGCTTCAGGGTTGAGATGCCGCAGGCTTGATCTCCCCTTTGGAAACACAACCGACTACGGAAGGTAACACCTACGCTGACGCGCTTGCTTCATCATCCACCGAAAGAAGCATATAACCAAAATACCAGGCTCGAAATTAGCAGTCTAGGTCTATAATGGCTGAAGGAAAAATTTTCAACTACAGTTCAAATACGGCTGAGTGAAATTCCCATCCAGTGAGAAATATTGACATTTCAACATTCATTTTGGTCCCCTGGCAGGCTGAAAAGTTGAAATTAAACATGTATTGAACTGACTCAAAATAAAACATTTGGCTCATTTCTATAAAATTAAGTTTTATGATTCAGGTTGAACTGACAATAAAATGAAGTCTTTCATTTTGATTTCCCCAAAGAAAGTTTCAATTTTGTAAAAAACCTTTTCCCAGAAAATCATTCCCATGAAACATTCCCAACCATCTGTGATTTTGAACAGCACAGAAAATAGTCACTGCAACTCCATACAATATAGTACTGATCGCTGGATTCCACATAATCATTAAAAATATATGCTTTAGGACAGAATTACTAGTAAAAAAATAGCAAAAACACTCTAATTTCCTAGACTCTCCTGATACTCTGGATTGAAATTTAGTTATTTAAACTGCAACTTCAAAACACTCTGAACTTCTGCAATAGAAGTAGAATGGCTCATCAAATGCACCAGATGTCTGAGATGATGTCCAGTCACAGATGAAGCTTTCATTTCTTCCTTTCTCTCTTTTTATTTTTCTTTAAAGTCATTTTCTTTCATTTTGCTTTGTAGAGTTCCCAGAGTAAGCACAACCAGAAGAAAGTCTCTCAGTGGAGGACAGAGGGTTTTTTTTTCCTTTTCCTTTCCCACAAAATAAATGGAGGGCAATCGAGCACGCTGTTTGTAAACCGAGGACACTTTAACCACCACCACCACAATGAACATGGTGTGTGCACTACTTCACTGCTAGACAATTCTTCATATGCTTTAGTTACCATACATAAGCTTAGATGCTTTTACTGCACACAGACCTATTGCCGCAGCACATGAGCTCTCCACAAGCCTATTTTTATTTTACTAAGAAAATCCTTGCAAGGCAAAATATATCGTTATAGCCATAAATTTAGGAAGGAAACACAGAAAAACAAAGTGATTTGCCTCATAGACACACTGCAAGTCTGCGGCAAAGCAGCAAACTGTACCCCTAAGCTAGTCCCCTAGCTGCTGGAGACACTGGCCTGAGCCATATATCTTCTATATCTGCTCTGAGATTTATGTGTAGGCTTCAGTCAACCTCCTCCTCTTGCCTTTGCAGTCCAGAACAGTCTTTGGGAGCTGGGGATATCCAGGCAGCCAGGATGACCCTGAAGTCAGAGTTGAGGGACAGGGAGAAGGCTATGGCAGAGGCCAAGGAAGTGACACTGGATCCTCTCCAATGCTTAGGGTTGGTTACTTATGATCTGCACCCAGACCTCCGATGGAGCTTGTAGATGTGCATGCAGGGAGAATTATCAAAAACAAGGTTCATTACAAATTTAGATGCACGGTCTAATTTTATTTTCAAACTTGCTGCATGGCAAATGTTTAACAGAACTGAAAGCACTTGGGGCAGGTGCACTTGGGCCACCAAGGTGTGCTGGGAACAGCACCTCATGCCTTGCCCAATTCATCTGTCTGTCCATCTTCTTGTTTCCTGACTTAGGTTAGAGCAGAGACTCTCTGAAATTGCAAGCACCTTATTTTCTCTTGTCCATTTAACTTTCTGAGAGTAGCATATTGACCACTTTTGAAAGTGCACGTATATGAGCACAGTTACTCTCCACAAACAATGTTTCTAGGAGTCTTCCTGTTCTGTATGATGCCCCAGTCCCTGGGAGTTCAAATTACTCACATGTAGCAATTAAAATACATAAAGAACATAGGTACAGGAGCTGAATGGAATACCCCAGGAGTGTACATTTTGGATGGAAATAATGAAAATTGTCAGACTTCCTACAAAGTTGTAATATGCATATTACATGATGATTCCAAACTAAAAACTGACAGTTCCCAGAACTGTAGGTCTAACCTGATGAGATCCCTATCCCATTCTTATCAATAAGTGATGACAAAAAATAGCTAAAAAAATGCTAGCAGGTTTCTATTGGTCATCCCCACCTATAGAAGCTTTGGCAATTTGCCTGCCAGGATGCTACATTTGGTACTGCATTTCCATTTCTCTGATGCAGAAGAAACTGATGACTTGTGTGACAGAGTCCCCACATAACAAACCCAATGACCTGGGCAAACCAACAACAGAGCTTGCTTGAACTGCACCTTTCAGGCACAGCATTCTGAACAGATCTCGAGTTTAAAAGCAAACAAAACCAAACCTAGTTAGTAAAAAATAACAACTGAGTGCAGGAGGGGAAAGACAAAGTGGTACCAGCAGAAAAGCATCACAGGGATTATCTGAGGTAAAACCTGAAATTAGACTGAAAGTCAGCAAGTGGGAAAACGATAAAATGTCTAATCTAGATAAGATCAGGAGTGGATTTAAAGAGGGTATAGAGCTAAAGGGCTGAACTGCCTGGGATTGCGCTGATTAATATCGAAGGAGTAGTAGGAGCAGGCACAGCCCTCCAATAATGGTTTCCCCTGCCCTGAAGGTCTTTCAAAGAAGGAAAGGCTCGAGATGACACCATGAGTAGCACTTCACTGGCACCAGTCTCCAGATTTTATACTGAACAAGCACATGGACACTAAAAAAAGCATATGTGCCTTTGTTTTCCCCCTCCAATTATTTGCCTTTGTCTGACACTCCTTTACATTCCTTTGCTTGCCTAATGAAATCCTCTTTTACCAGAAAAGCAGAAGAAAGACCATGATGGTCCTTCTGCAAAAACGGGGCTCCAGCAACACAAGCAGTGTTACAGGGATCCCTGAGCTTTGCAATATATCAATACATAATTTCCAATAGAGTCAGTGAATTCTGAAAATAAACAAACTGAAACTCCTCACCAGACTCATGCCTTATATCTCCACTGCTGAGATAAGCCAGCCTATACTTTCAGAATCAAAATGTGATTATGTCCTCTAGACACTCTATAGCCCAAGTCCTCCTTCCTCCAGACAGATGCATACACAGCCCATTTCTTCCAATAAAAAGGCTTAATAGCATTTCCACTGCAGGCCTGAAGCTAACAAAAAAAAAGTCTCTGTTTGCAGTGCCCTGAGAGCACATCACACTTGTATAAATAATGAGGGTTAGAATTCTTTTGAGGAGCCAGGTCACAGTGAATATTCATGTAGCCACATTTGATGAATGCCCTGTTTGCCACTATTTTGCAAGTGGGGAGCAATACATTTTACAACAATAATCGATTCTCCATTTTCAGATTCCAGCACATGTGCCATTTCTAGAAAAAAACTGACTTGACATGTGCAAACTCCTGTTTAGCTGTAGCACCCTCAAGTAAGTTTTCAAAGCGAACCAGTATATTTTTTTCTCCAAATCTAGGCCTCTCTTACTCAAGGACAAATTCTTCCTGTGCTACCAGTCTGGTGTCTTTCAGTGGATTGACCTCTATTTTCAACACTTGGTAGTTTCCACAGTATCACTGTTCATTCAAGGAAGGGTGGAAAATATCTCCAACTTCTCTCAGGGTTTTAAATCCCTAAATAACCTTCATGTATCACTTAAATCATATTTTCCTGTAACACGTTTCAGATCACCATTGTGGTGCCCTTAAAAAAAAAAAATCCTTGGTGATACTGAGAATTTCTCCTTAATCCTAAAAGGGACTTGGCACATAAACTTCTGCCCAACAGTTTCATTGATTTTCTGAAAGGTCTCTTGCTTAACTGTAGTATCAGAAGAACTCTTCACATTTCCCTGAAATTAGGAAGGTTATGTGTTGGTTTTCCTGGGGTTTTGTTTTTGTAGGATTGATGTATCCCTCGCCTTTCGCAGGCTTTGTTCTAAATCACTCTTATCAAATGCTCAAGAGAATATAACTGCAGGCATCAGTTTGCAAATCATACATTTTGCAAGTGGACAAAAAAGTAATCCCTCTACTCCTGGACAGGCTTCGTGGGAACTACAATGAATGACTTACAGGCAGGTTCAGATACTCCTGGCCTCAACAGATACATCTAGGACATTTTTTTATAACCAAGATCTAAGCTAGGCCATCTTTCTCCAGTTGCATATACTTAGATTCAGATTTTGCTGCAGCTACAATACATAAGTCACTGACCTCCAGTTTTGAATACACCGTACAGATAAATGCTCTAGTAGCTTTATGTTTAATGTCATATACTATCCCAGTGTTAAGACCTTGCTCATTATCTGACATTAATTTCTCAAATGCTCCATGAGACTATGTATGCCATCTCTACCAGTGGTCTTTGTGTGAATAAGATCTCATACTGCTGATGTGGACAGCCATTCAGAGGAATATATTTACCAAACTGCACACTTCATTGGTCTGGTGGGAAGCCACATTGACAGCCTTAATCTTCCTAGGAGTTGCCTGTACACTTTTGCTGGACTCATCACTGTTTCACAGAATTTACATACTCCCCCACTGTGGCACCTGCAAAGACCTTAGCTTTTCCAGCATCACCTCAAAATGTTGTTTTTTTAGTGAATGCCAAAGGCTACACAAATTAATACTATTTCTTCAAATTGCCAGTGGGATGTTTGACTATGCACATGTATTCTCATATATTCTTTCTCTCCTTAAAAGTATCTGCCAGAATTTTGCTGATGCTTTAATCATAGACAGATACTTGGAATTAGACAATAACTCTTGAAGGTAATGGAAATTTTAGCTCTTTGCATATTGGTTTAATTATGTGGGCTGTAGACACACATCAAGGGTGCCATCTGCTGCTCTGAAGATTCCTCCAGTTCCCGTGTGACCCTGAGAGCCTACTCAGCTCCCCCTTTAGATCTGCTCTGCTAGGAAAAGGAAACTTCTGCACGGGATGGGGAAGCACTGCCTGCCTTCCTGCACTCCCCCCGCTTCCATTCATGGGGGCCTTCTTCAGCTCCAGGAAGACATCCTCAAACTCACCCTTAACCATTCTGTTTCCTTCCAATAAATCCATCCTCTGGAGAAGACCAATGTATCTAGCCACCATTTTACATGCTGCCATATTTTTTTGTTAATACTTGACTACTGTACTGACGAGTTAAAAATGGAAGAGAGCAGAAAAAGATCTTCCTCCCCAGCTGCCACTTTGGCGGCAAAACCCATTACAGGCTGATTACAAACCCACATCTCATCGGCATATAAGTAACCAGAAAACTCTTATTCTTTTGCATGTCAAGGTTTAAGTCTCATTGACAACTAGAATTTGTTCTCAAATTCTTCAATACTTTAATCTCTTTTTTTGAGTTAAAAAGTATGAACAGCTCTTTTTTGAAATTTTTGTGAAGTGTCTGATGTTTCTTTGTGTACCTCTGTCAACCCAATGAAATCACATTATATCACAAAATCCAAAACTTAAGTAGATTTTACTGACTATCCTCCAGGCAGCTTCACTGTTGGTTTTTAATCCATGTAGAGTGCTTAAATACCACAGCGATAAGTGTTTTATAAAGGCATATAGATAGATTTTGACATTGGTGCACAGAACAGGCAGTCTTCAAGGGCAGGAATTGTAAAATATCTAAGAAATTGCCATAATTTAGGACGGAAGACATGATTGTCCATCATTGTAGCTGATGGAGAAAATAAAAAGTTGTGGAATAAATATATGCTGTGACAGCAGCTGTCATTGGTGAATTCTTTTACCCGCCAAATCAGAGATAGTGGATGATATATGGAAGACTGGATTTTTTGCTGACAGATATTTTTCCACAACAATTTCAAAGCTGCTAATGGAGTGCAGATATTGTTTTTCAGCTCTCACTAGCTTGGCCACACTTTAATTTAGTATTGATATTTAATTTGTTCCTTTAATTTAGCAAGCTGGTGACCCTTCAATCCCACTTACTAAGAATTTAACAAATTATATCTTCACTTACTAATAGCAGAGGAGAAAGTGAGAGTGAAATAAACTCGGAAATTCTATAATCACAAACTTTTTTTCTAAAACTAGTTAAAGTTGATATGAGATGCAAGTAACTCTGGTTCCGTTTGTTTACAAGCACTGAGAAGCATCGAAGTAAACAATTTAAGGGGTCATAAATTTTATACTACCCACTCTATAAGCACAGCATTCATGCTGAGGCACAAGAAATACATATTTTATCACTGCATACAGAAGTTAGCCACTGCTTATAACAAATACACTAGCGTAATGTCAAAACACCAAGAAGCACTGTCAAAAATAACACCAAAGGGACTCAAAACAGTTCTTAAGACTTTCTCAAGAAAAAGAAGGAAAGAAAGAAGATAGGAAACTACTGATCGGCAAGTTCAGATTTAAATGCTTACTTTCCAAGTTATTTCACTGCTGGGTTACTGCAGTGGTATCAGCACAAATGTATGCTTCTTTCATAGCTCCACATGATCAGATAAAAAACTGTACAATAAAACCGACTAAGCATAAGCTAAGGCACTGCCCATATACATTATTTTCATATTTAATTCATGAGGCTTCTCGTTTAAACAAAGCTGAGACAGTTTCCACTCTGACAAACAAAAGTTCAAATAGGAATCAGGACTGAGTCTTAGAAAACCTGTACCTGTTCCACAGAAAGACCTTTATTTCTCATTAGGAAGGTTCATTTTTCCAGGATGGCAGAACCTTGATTTGCTGAAAGTTTTATATGTTGGCACTGCCAGAAGTTTTTTTGTTTTGTTTTCACTTCAAAGGGCACAGCTTCAACAAAAGGGCCCCCAAAAGACAGAAATGTTAACTAGAAGGGAACCCTGGAGGTCATTTCCAAATCAAAATGAGATCAAGGCAGCTGTGCTCCTACGCAGCCAAATCTTGAAAGCCTCCAAAGATGGAGATACGACAACTATCTGTTGTTCCTGCGCTCCACAACTCTCCCAGTGAAGCAGTTTTTCTTCATACCTAGTCTGAATTTCCCAGCCCTGTAGCTTTCGGCCACTGCCCCTTGTTTTATCATCTGTCCTTATTGAGAAAAGTCTGGCTCTGCCATCTTTACCCTCCCCTGCCTTGTAGCTATCAGCTGCTATCTGCTCACCCCCCAGCCTCCTCTTCAGACTAAAGGAGTAAAGTCGCCTCAAGCTCTCCTCAAAAGCCATCCTCTAAACTCTTGACCATCCTGGTTGCCCTCCACTCCACCTTCACACTTCCTCAACATCCCTCCTGAAGCAGAAAGACAAAACTGAGCACAATATCTTGCTGCAGCCTCAGCACCACTGAGTAGTGTGGGAAGAAAAATTTTCCCTCCTAGCCTGTGCTGATCATGGGATTATTCTGCAGAGCATCTGCTTCCCAAACTTCATGAGTTTCTGTGAGCCCAGTCCTCAAGTTTCTCCTGGTCTGTGGGTGGAAGCTCTGCCATCTCAGAGGGCTCAAACACGCGCCCTGTGCCTTACCATGAGAGGTTGTTTGTGGAGAAGATGGATCTAGTTGATGTCACCTCTGTCTCCTGGCAGTGAACATGGTATTTACACAACACCTTAACCCCTTTGCTGTTTCTATCAGCTCCCTTGGAGAGGGCTGTCACTTAGAAGATAAAATTTATTTACAAATTAATTAACTTTGGCCAGTGACTGAAGAATTAGATTTCTAACAGGGGTTCTGTCCGAGTGATGGATACACCGATTTGGGAGGATTTCGGGAGGAATAAAATAGCGGCCCTTCNTTACAAATTAATTAACTTTGGCCAGTGACTGAAGAATTAGATTTCTAACAGGGGTTCTGTCCGAGTCCGAGTGATGGATACACCGAACATGGGAGGAATAAAATACCGGCCCTTCCTGCCTCCCAAATCTGAATGTTCAGCAATCACACTTCCTTTCCATTCATCAGTCTGTTTTTTTTTTTTTTAACTCTCTACTGTCAGCTCCTCTTTCCTCAAAGCGAATTGAATTTGCTTTAGTAAATGAAGGCGTGTGTGTACTAAAGAGAGTATTTGATCTCTGAAAACAGCTCATCAACTCATTAAACAGACATAGGCCCAGCAGAACTGTAAAAAGGCAAAGAGTTGGTGTGGGGACAGAAGGGTGGGATTAGCTGTGAACAGGAGCACAGCCAGGGGCATGTAAAACAATTTCTAATTTAGGACCTGAAGTGGTGAAAAGCATTGGGCCAGTTGGATATTACATAGTTTGAAAATGCCACTTTGTTCCATATAAACCACTACCAGTAAAATAAGCTTTCTACCTCAAAGAATCAACTTAAAAAAAAAAAAAGAAAAAAAATCTGTTTGTCTAAGAGAATGTTTATGATTTAGGTGAATGAAACTTGTATCCTCAAAGTCACCAAGTGTTCTTTGGACAGTACGTCTGATCTCTGTGTGTAGGTGTTTTTATCTGCTACAGAATGAAAAAAAATCCAGAGCCTTTTCGCAAGTGTTGTGGTCACTTGCCATAGGGTACTATCCAATCTTCAATGCTGATAATTAGGCTTTTTCCTCTGTAAGATCTTTCCCTGATTGGAAATGGGAACAATATTTTTTCTTTACTTCCCATCCCATATTGTTCAGAGGAGTTGAAATGTGCTATCAAATAACTGCTGTGTTCTGCTTCAGAGCTAGGTGATGAGACTTCTTTTATCTAGTATCTGTACTTTCTTATTTAGTGGAAGATATTTACGCCTTGTTCTTTTTCCATTCAGAAAGGCCATTCAAACAGCAGTTGGGTAGGCAGTATCTGACAGATAATACTGGTGGGTTGAAATGGGGTGGGCAGGAGTATTCAACCAAATGCCAAATTTCAGCAAACTAATGAGTGAAGCAGCACGGTGCAGCAGATAACATGGATCTGACAGATCCAGAGCTGATTATGGTCAGGGGATGCTATTCCCCAGGCACAAGGATTAGAAAGATGAACTCCGGCAAATCTCGTCACAGTTCCTCTCCCCTGCTGCCCACCCTGCCACGTGGCTGGCACTAACTAGGCAGGTGGCAGGGAGCGAGCACCAATGCCACGTGCCCTTCAGCTCAGCCACGGCCAGTTTCAGCGGGGCTGTGAAGCTTCGCACCGCACTCCTCAAGACATGCTCACGTGGCACAGTACTTCTGAGCAAAGACAAGGCACCTTCATCAAAGGTGGATCATACGGTGCTTTATACGAAGACAAACTCATTGTTGCAACAATTGTTACTCTTATTTACTCCCAAGCATCCCACAAGCACACCCGCAAACACACACTTTCTCTTCCCACCAGGTGGAGACAGGACACATCAGAACTGAAGTCCAGCACAGGAACCAAAGGACAGAAGTAGGTGATTTTCTGCCAGTTGTGCAGCTAGGACAGCAAAACACCCTAATGCTTAGAGCCCTAGCATAGGAAAGCCTTCAGCATGCTTCCAAACATTTTCACGACAATTTATCAGCCATATTTACTTAACGTAAACTGGAAAGTTCTGGGTTTGGCTGAATTAACTGCCTTTGCTCTGGGAGCATTCTCTTACATTTCTCCACAAGCAGAGGCCATGCAGAAAGACTTTTCTTCAGCAGACAAACAATGCTCTTACACTAGCAGTGGTGAAAATGTGCTGAGAAACATCAAATCCAGTGCTAAGTCAGTGGCAGTAGCATGTATTAAAAAAAAAACATAAAAAAAAGAAAAGGAGAAGAGCTTTACCAGGCCTTTTCTGTAAAGGCTGTTAAGACAGCTATCATATCAGTGGACATTTTGAGAGGCAAAAGAAACACAGTTATACTTTCTGGACTGATGTCAAGTACTGACAATTTCTACCGTGATGGACTAAGCCATCAACTGCAGAGATTTTTGAGGACAGGAGGGAGAGGTGGAAGTCTGATATGCTGTCAGTGGTAGCTCATTATTTATTTTTGACCATCAACCCCTTGTAGGGAGGGAAAAGCAGCCACCCAGCCAGGGCAGGTATATAATCTGATTGATGCTTCATAAGTGGCTTTTGAAAACTTGACTGAGCATGAAATCTCATCATTAAAGTTTATGTCCTGAGCGAGTAGGGAGAAGAGAAAAAGAAGGAAAGGGACAAAAACGAAGGCAACCGAAGCTGACGCAATGATGGTGAATTTACAACCAGGCATCTACATAAGCATGATGCCCAAAGCTAATCAGCCATCACACCAAAACAGGCTCCTGCCTCTGAATTAAAGGAGAGGTGCATGCTCGCTCTCTCGCTCTCTGCAGAAACAAGCAAACAAAAAAATTTGACAGCAATAAAATAGGAACCCATGAGATCCCTACAACATAAGTATCTGCTCTATTTTACCAAAGCACCTTCAAGCACCATGGAATAATCAAGCACAAATAATCTGTGGGAACTACAGCTGTTAATTTTGTGTTTAATTAACCCTCTGTGTTTTTGTGGATATGCAGACAACATACACTGCTTAAACAGCTTCTAAGCCCTCACCTTCTGTTTGCTTTATAGGAGATATGGGGTGAGGGAGTGGAGAGGAAGGGGGATGTGTTACATGCAAAAGGCCCTTCTTGTCAGAGACAGGGGATGTTAAAACTTAGGGAGCATACAGGCCTACCAAATATCACAAAACACATAGCTAAATCTCAAAGGTCTAGGGGAAGAATGGAGTATTTCAGCAATATTCTTTTTGATTTGAAAACAAATTGGTCTTTGTTGCTTTGTTCCCTTTTTGCGTTCTTTTCTGTGCAATTATTCTAGTTAATGAGTCTACTGGCAGAAACATTCAGAGAAACTGCAGATTTTAGTGGCCATTGGAGATTATTTGTGAAGAGTGAATTTAAAATTCTTAATCATAACCATCCACTGTGTAAATGTGCTTCAGAGGGCTAGGTTTACTCCATCAGGGACTAGCACTGCCCTAGGTAACCAATGTGTACACTCAGAGCTCATCAGTCACATTTGATTTTAAATGTCCTCAGTAAACAGACTGTGGACAAGCTGCAGGTCAAAAATTATTCCTCAAAATTATTTGACAAATGATTTTGAGAGCTGAATAATTCAAGAAGGTCCCACATTGTTCACAGACAATTCCCATACATATTAAGAAGGGTAGAATTTGTTTTGTATGTTTGTGATAAATTCTTCATCTAAGGTTGCTCAAAAAAACCCTGGCCAGTTACTAAAACATGAGCATTCGAATGAGTGGTTTTCAGGAGTACACACCGACTTCTGGGTGCTCCATTTCCAGATGGCAAATCAACCTCCGGCCAGTGCGTTTTCAAGGCGTATGCGGCACATGGATCTGTCTGGGATACCAGCTAGAGAAGCATCGTCAGCATCTCTGCAAACAAAACACTGATCAGCTCCTCAGAGTCCCTTCCGCTTGTGGTTGGCTTTTGTGGCTGCTTTGGCAGAAGCTGGAAAGGTTATTTGGCTCTTGACCTCCCAGTCTTTTCTTCTGCCCACATGCTACCAATTCTCCCAATGGTGCAGCAAAGCTCAAGCTGTCCCGCTCACCACTGAAAATGTTCACTCTGACGAGGAACTTGCCTGCTCTTCTGCCTAAGCAACACAGTGACATTTTTATTAAAGTCAAAAATAGCATGTCCAGTTAGTACAGTGAGGAATGTGGGGAAGGAGATACTGTATTAGGATGTGGGTTAAACTCCCTACTGCCTGCCAGGAAATGTGACATCGAGTGAATTAGGAATGCTTAGATTTTTTTTTGTGTGTGTGTGATTTCATTTAAAATATCACCCCTAGCATCCCACCAGAACTATATTTAGATCTTGGAGCATCGCTTCCCCAGAACTGGGTACCATACTTTAAGATCTGGCTGAACAGGAAAGAGTCATGAGCCCAGGGCACTGAGAAAAATAGATGGTTTAAGAAATAGGACATAGGGATAAAGTAAAAAGTAAGAAAAGAATGTCTTGTTTAGCCTAGGAAAATCTGAAGTATGACACGATAACAGTCTCTCATTATGTAAAACGTTGTAGCAAAGATGATGGTGATCAATTGTTCCCCATGTCTGCTGAGGATAGAACAGGAGGTAATTAATTTAATTTGCAACAGAACAGATTTAGATTAGATACCGGGAAAAAAAATCTCTGCAGGGGTAAGAACTAGAACTTCACCACCTCAGGAAGCTATAGTTATAAAAGAACAGCTTCTCTACCATAAGTCTTTTTTTAGACCCAGTTAGACAAACTTCTGTTACCAAAAGCCTAGGCAACTTGATCTCATCCTGAACTAAAGGATGAACTGGAAAACTTTAGCTCTTGTGATTCCTGCTTGCTCTGTTCCTATGAAAGCTGCAGTCTGCCATCCAGGAAACACCTGGAAGTCCCCAGGATTGCACCAGCCGAGAAACCTGGGGGTGCTTTGTAAGCAGGAGGCAGGGGTCAGTATCATTACACTTGAAAATAGAACATTTTATATTTTTCCCCCAAAGCTCAGAATCATGCCATTTTTGTCCACTTTTCCTTAGTGTGGACACGGAAATTTTCAAGAGCAATGCAAAGTGACACTTTGCAACCTAAAAAAAAAAAAAAAAAAAAGTGCCCACTGCAGAATTTGAAGATGAGTTAGATTTATCTGCTGAACACTTTAAATGTAAATGCTGCATGACTGGAAATAAAATGAGGTTTATAGAAACACCTAGCCCTTCCTTACCAAATGAATGAACAGAGCTACCTTAGCCCTAGGAAAAAAGCAAGTTAAACTAAGGAGAATGAATGGTTACAACACAATGTACCTTTGCCATTTTTTTTTGCACAGATTAAAGTCCTCACACACTTAAGACTCCAGACATATTGTAACTGCTGTTCCAAGTCTAGTCGTGCCTGCATGCAGGTGACTGCTCCTCTGAAGAGCCATTCACCACCATGTCAACTCTGGTGAAGACTGCTCCAGACTTTTTAAAATTCTTATTTCTCTTTGAACACAGAGCATCTCATGTTGCCAAGGTAACACATAATCTACTCCTCTAGGATCCAGAACACTGCTTGAAAATCTCTTCCCATTTGCAAATCTGGGTAAGTCAGTGCTCGCAGGTCTAGAAGAAGCCAGAACACAGCTATAAGACCCCAGGTTTTGCCTCCCACCAAATGCTCTTCTTGCACACCCAAAAAGAAAAGCACTATGCTTGGCTTTCCTGCATGCCATATCTGCTATATTCTCCCAGAATATATTCAAATGTTTTGAAAATACTGGAAAGCACATTTATTCCACAATTACATGGACAAAAGTCCACGATTTATTCATGTCTGCAACTTTTCTTCACTTTGATCATACCTCTTCATATTAGTTATTTGTACAAATATCGGTGGTTAGGATTTGCAGATTTTGGTGGTGACAGGTCTAAGACCAGTGGACTGATAAAGCTAAGGTAACACACAATCAACAAAAACTCCTTGCAGAAGATATATATATACACACATATATGTATTTTTTTCCCTGTAGAATATAAGAGGAAGCACCTCCAGCCTGGAACTCTATGGTACCCTGTAATTCTGGGAGAAACCATCTTTCTTACCCTGTCCTTTCTATTCCTCTATCCCTTGCCCACAGTCCTGCAAGGAGAGAGAAGCAGAGATGAAGGCTAAGCAAACAGGCAGCAGCCACTTTGATGGAATGGTAGGAGCCACCCACAGGAATGAAGCACTTGGTCCCTCTCCTTTCCCCACGGCTGATTCTAGATGGTTAATCAAGCAAATGGAGAGACAGAGATTACCTTCACAAACCAACTTATCTATTTCTTGGCCTTTTAGCTCTAGTTTTGTTCCTGCTTGACCCTTAGGCCAAATAAACCTCTTCCTCATGAAGAAAAATGCTGCGGTCCCTAATTTTCAGACTCCAGCTGATTTAACTGAGTGAATTCACTTTGGTTCAACTATTCTCCATTCATCATATAAACAATAGCTACTTAGACCCCATAGGCAACTCTACCATTGCTGGTCAGATACAACACAGTTGACTGAACTTTAAAAATCACAAGTGTCCTTACTTTCCGTAAAGCTACAGATTTTACCCTGTCCTTTCTTACTGTTGTTGAACCAGTACTGTACAAACTCTATGAAACAGTCATAAAAACCAAGTCTGGCTACCATGACCTTGTCTACGCAGTCACCCACCTGCATTAATATCAAGTTAAATTGAACTAGTAGCAATTTTCCCATAAATGTTGACAGTGCTGTAGACAAGGATTCTGAGTGCTTCTAGGCCTAATGGGTAAAACGTTATTTTCTCTGCAATAATTATGGGTTCTATGGTACTTAGAGGAAAATTGCTGTGGACAGTACATAAATACTTTAATGCTGTGATCACATGATGACTGGTACGTTGATTTTTAGGTGAAAAGCTTCAATGCCACAATAGCTACGGGATGGCTGAAAACATTTGCATGCCTTTCCACCAATCGCATACACTACTGTGTGATTACAGGAAGTTGGAAGGAACTCGCATTCCTAAAATAACCTTCATAATTAATCAATTATGTTGCAGAACCAAAAGCCAGGAGCAACCCTTCCCTGTGGCTGTCTAACTGTTCGAGACTAGAGACAAGCTGGCGTGTGGGGAAAAGAGGGCAGGAAGTAGCTCATGATTTATACACAAGTTCTTGGGAAGGTTTCAGCAACATGAATACTCATCAAGAAATGCATTTCTGCTTTTAGCACGTCTGTTACCAGAAGGCTCAGGTATTTTACGACCAACGCAGCCTTAACTGAGATGATGTCCCTCCCAGCTCCATGCCAAAACCTTCAAATGGGTAAGAGCCTTGAGCTGAGGGTTTGAGGGGAGAGGGGTCTGAAGGTAACAAAGACATGGGACATGCAAGTGCCCCATGGGGGCCCTCCATACTCTACAGGGGAGGACCTGACACCACCCTGGATAGGTCCATAGGCTGCATAGTGTCTGAGCTGCCATTCCTGCACCTGATGGAGACTGCTCTGCTGTCAGCCCTTGACGTGGGCCCAGCCAGGCCGATGACCACTCCTTAAGTGCTCTCCATCATAGGCGATCCTGTGTCACGTCATGGCCTCCACTAAGGGTAAAGTGCAATATCTGAAGGTCAGGGGCTCTGTACCTGGACGCGCTGCTGCAAATTCAGCGAGTGACTCTGCTGGCAACTCTCTCTAGATTTACCTTGGCAGATGAAATGCCAGGATGCTTTCTGGGATAAGAAATGACAAGGAAAGATGATTCTGATTCCAGCTTTGTTAAAGGACTTGGGTCAAATCTTCACTTCCTAGGCAGCATATACGGAATGCCTAGATGTAAGTGACAGCTTATAGGCATAGGAACATCACCCTATTCTAGACACGTGTGAAGCTTGCCTCTACTCCCATCAGTTCACCCAGCCAGTGTCTCTTCTCCGGGCCTCGACAAAGCCACACCTAGCAAATTATTCACATGGAGATCCCAATCTTTGTCACAGTTTGGGTTGCTTTTTATGTTTTTTTTTTCTTTCCACTACCGTTCATCTAATGCAAGCCCTTCTGAATCTTGCAAAACTCCCCAGAGCCTTTTTGTTCCATGAATTTGTTTTTTAAAACACTTAGAAGAAAAAGAACAACAAAATAACTGCTGAAGTGAACTATTAACATGCAAGTCCCCCTTGGCTCAAACGAATACTGAATATGGAGAGAAAGAGAGTGGTGAAGCAGGACAGTTAAGAAATGGAAAGCAAACAAGCAGCTGACACCCAACGCATTTAAAAAGATTTTTCCCCTCTCCTTAAATTTGCCAGGATTGTAGAAATCAAAAACAAACGCATACAGTTGCCCCAGACAAATAACCACTTTGGAAAGGGAGTAGACAGAAAGAATAGTAAATGTGATTAGGAGGCTGAAATCTTGGAGTCATTTAGCATTTGCCTGTATCACGGAAACAGGAGAAATGAGTCCAGACAGGGGTCTTTATGTCTGGGAGGATTTACAGTGCATAATACCTGGCTTGAGGCCCCTCCTGCTTTTTCTTTTTTTTTTCCCCCATTGAAGGATTTCTTTTTCAATAAAATGGAAAAGCATAAAAGGAAAGAAAAAGAAGAAACTGCTAACAATCTGAAACAAATAACACGCTGTCCTTCCCAATTCATTCCCTCCAGGTATTATGCCACCATCTTCACAAGAACTGAAGGATGAAATGGGACCTGCAGCTTCCTCAGGAGTTTTGATCACTTCCTTCATAACTTTGGTTCGTAAACTATGCATTTTTGCTTATTTTACACGCTCAACAGAGATCATACTGATATCAAATTTCTCACTTTGTTGCTTACATTCAAATAGAAGAACCTGTCACACAAAATGCCATGCCTCTTGCATGTTAAATAGGTACCTAAGGTTGCTGCTTCTTTCTGGATCTCACTCTTCTTTACTGTGAGATGAGGCAACCATCACCTTTCCATTTGGAGCTAAGATCGTGCTTGGGATCACACAAGTTAAACGCTTTCCTAGTTCTCCTTTAATTCCTCATTTGCTTTCTGCAAAAGCAAATCATCAGAAGCCCATCAGAAAGCCCTCACAGGAAGACGAAAGTGCAGTATCACTGAAAACCCAAAAATGCACTGGCTTTCCTCCCACCAGATCCTGCTTTTCAGAGAATTATTGCACTTTTTTCAGTGGAGCTATTCCAGATTTTCTCCTATATGCATGTGCTTGCGTGCATGCATGTGTGAGAGAGAAAACATATGTGGGGTCAGCTTTTAGACCTTTCAGACTGCAACACTTGATGCTGCACCAAACATCCCACATGGCCCACAGGCTTGCTGTCTGGTAGAGGTAACAAAACCCTTCATCCCCCAGCTCCATCCTGGCCTTCCTTAGCTAGGAGGCTTTTAGCCCATGAAGCGCAGTACATGTGACTGTCGAGTCCTTATACTCTAGGTGCAGGCGTCTCCTGACAGAAGCTGCTCAGGCCCAGGGCTGCTGGATAGCTGGAAGGTTAGTAATTACTTTGGCCTCTCCTGTCACATCTCTGCTCTCGTAGCTGAGGGCAGGGTGTGAACTTCAACAAATGGCCGAGTTTTGCGTGCTCACCATGGAAACCAGTGATGAGCACCTCTTGTGATGAGGACAAATGACTGGTGAGAGGCTTCTTCTCTGCCTTATTGTTTTGCATCAAATATATAAAACTTTGAGACCTGTAACAAGTCAGGAATGTTAAACAGAGTAATAGCAACAGTTCAGAGCAGTGGTGCAAAGAACCAGTGAGGTCCCCACACAAAAGCTTCTTGCAAGCACCTTTAAAACCTCATGCTGTATGAAAGAGATACGGGGATATCTTTGACTCCTAGGAAGCACCAAGCTGGAGAAGCAGAGGGAGCTGCTGGGCAGCGTGATTTAGGGAGGTAAACATGTTTGAGCAGAGCCTGCTTTGCAAGGAATTTCACGCTGTCAGTATGGCACAGAATAGGGTGCAAGCAGGTGTTCGCAACCCACATGTCAATAAGATATCCCATGTGTGGGTGGGCAGCACTGCCATGTTATTTCATCAGAACATTTTTAAGTACCAAATAATTCTTCTCTAATTATTCCTGGGGAAATTTTAAAAGCAAAAACACTTCATGATTTCTGTTCTCTGATACTCCATATGTTTCCTCCTCTTCTCCCACCCAACAAAGGGAATTTCCCAGTTCTTCCTCTTCAGAATCGATGGAAATTTTCCAAGTATACACAGTTTCATCTCTGTTAAAGACAATCTGAGCCATGTACTTTTGTCAGCTATATGTAGTGTTGTAGCCCTCTGATGTTTCATGAAGTATCTGAGCCTCACTGTGTCGATACTATATGTGTCCATAAAAAGTAAGAAACTATGGAGCCCATCAGAAAGCTTGTAACCTAAGATGTCAAGACAGCAAAAAGATAGAAAAGTCATTTCTTCTACTTTACAAGCTTGTATGGGACTTATCCAAGAGCCTGTTCACTGATTTCCCAAGATTTCATAAAAAAATACATTCCTGCAGCTGAAACTGAACCTGTAAGTCCTGGCACCTGTTGCCTTAATTACATAATTAGCATCTTTCTGTAATGTAGCTATCACTGAGCACAGTTCTGCTCAGAATGGCAGTTGCATGTGCTACACCAGAGCTCTGCATGCTCAACAGAGCCCCCTAAAACTAGCTCAGCACCAGGAACAATGTAGCTTCAGTAATACAGACCGCTACATAAAATAATTCAAATTGCCAGCCAAAGAAATGAAATTTCCTGGAAGAACACCATACTTATATGAATAGGCCTTTTTTTCTTTTTTTTTTTTTAATTCTTGAGGTTGCTTGAATGAAGTCCTGCTTGAAACAAAGGCTGCTAATGACTCACCTTCTGGTCTCATCCAATTGCCATCTAACTAGCCTAGGCACCAAGCCTTGGGGATCCTGCTTGGTCCTTTTCCATCCAGAACTCTGAGTACTATAAAACCTTCAATTTTCCTTGTTTTTATTTCCAAAGTTTTTTTTTTTTTTTTTTCCTCCAAAATTCACTCTCAAATGCTTTCATTTGTGACACAAAGGCCTAGCACATGAATTTTCCAGCTTGTCTAAGCTATCTATATACTACCATAAGCCAAGGAAGAAATCAAACTAAGTTGAAATTGGGCCATGTAGAACACAATGCAAACATCTGCAAATTCATCACTGAATAGGAGGACAGGGAGGGTGATGTCTTAGTAAGCAGCAGCATGAGTAAATCACAAAGCTCATAGCGCACCACAGGTACAGATCTGCTCTGCATAGGTACAAATTTACTTGTCCTGTAAAGATACAGAATTATCCACAGGTGAAAAGAAAATTTCAGTGGAATAAAAGCTTCATGTCAGATATTTCATTTTTGTGTTTCAATCCTATACAGTTTCAGAACAATGCAGGGTTTGCATTTTCAGCACATTTTGATATTAACAGGCAACAACATTATTTATTTACTGATACCTACTTTTGCCTCTCAAAAATCGAAGGCATTTACAGGTACGGGACTCAAATCTTCTTTGAAAACATATGTCCCTGCACTAATACTGAAGCATAAGCTCTAATAGCTCTGAACTTTGCACAGCCTAGACATTCAGCTCAGCAGCACAGCTCCTGTACACATACACGCACAACCATGTAATTACAGCATCCAAGGTAGATGCTTCAGACAAGCAGAACTGACAAAACTATGCAAGAAAGCCAACACATTTAAGTGAGTATGGCAAAACCACTACTCCACAAATGTGTGTTACACAGACTGACTTCCTTTATATGTATGCTTTCTGCAAATACCTCAGCAAGCAAATTTCCTGCCAAGTCTCTTCACAGAAAACATAACGTTGCGAGAATATATGTGTGTTTGCGTGTATATATTATATATATATATTTTTTAAATTCATAAAGAATTTGTTAGAGAAACACAATATCCCCTGCTAAGAACATGCTTACGGATGCTATCTAATATCTATCTAACTAGCTATCTAATAACACTGAATAACAACTAACTCCAATAAAACCTTAAACTCATTAAATCAATACTTTTCATCCAGTGGTTCAAACAACTCTAAGATGCAGCAGGGAACAATGACAAACAGGGAATCATCACCATATATCCCGTCCTCTCCCTCTCAAGAATTCAGATCTCTTCCCAGACTTCCGAAATGAAGTAGTAACAACATAATCATCTTTAGGCAGATATTAAGGAGCAAAGAAAGCTGTTAGGCTTTGTCTTCACTTGAACAGGCTTAAAATTTGGCCACCAGTCAACTTTTAACCTGGCAGGACGCTGCAACAGACATTTATTTTCTCTGGCAGGTGTCTGGACCATCAGTGTGGAAAAGGCTTTTGTCATAGCACTGCCTAAACCGATTTAAATGTAGCAGCATGGCCCAGTGGTAAGAGGGGAGAGCAGAATAATCCTAGGAGAAATTCCAAAAAAAGCAGTAGGGACTTTGCCCTATGTCATACTGCCATATTACCAAGGAGAAAAGAGGAGATCAAGCAACAAGACAAAATATTTAATCCAAATGCTACAAACTGCTTGCTGTGATAGCTTTATAACGCAGCTCATCCATCTCCTGGGGCCTGCCTGCCCAGCTATGAAGACACCAGAACAGAGCTGCGTCCGTGCCCGCAAACGGCCTACCAGAAAGCAGACACATCGTGCCTTAGCGTAGGAAGGCATCAGGAACTGCCCAACCTCACACTTGGTTCAAGACAAGCTCCTACCACTTGCTGAAAAACAAAACAGCCACTAAAGCCTTCATGTCACCAGCAGTCTCTGATTTCCCTGCTGCCCAATTGTCAGGTGTGCTATTGGCCAGAGATGAGTGATGGAGAAGCTAGGTGAGAAGGTAATCCCTTCTCCCTGGATTTTCTGTCCAGGAGCCCCCATGAGCTCCCCAGTGGGTCCTTGTGCTTCTTTCCTACAGTTATGTGTACCAAAAGCAGAGGAACTATCACCCTGCGGGAACCCAGAAATCACTAATCCAAATGACTCCGTTCATCTTACGCTAACTGGCTGCGCATACTGCTGCCATACAAGAAAAACTGCGTTCAGTACAAACTGCTACACGTTATTGTTTCTTTGTTTTACCTTAGGGTAAAATACTCATCTTCTGTGGGAAGAGTCAGCAGTAATATTGTAATATGTGCTTGCACTGGCAATCACTGCTGTACTCTAATAGGAATTTCTGCAAACCAGCACAACGCAGCCTCTCCAAGCCCCTCAGTACACCAGCTTCCTCATCAGCTGCACAAGGAGCCTGGATGCTCTCGGATTGCTTTTCTTCTGACCGCTAAGACGGACTTCTCTAGGGTAGCCTGCCCCACACATGCCTAGGGAAGGCTGGGGCGGATCATAACCAGCCCCTTTTCACTCCGACCATTCCTGTGAGGTGTTTTAATATGCACCGAGTAGCCTCTCTCTTGGCCGCTTCCTTCTGCTGCGCGCCCCCGGCTATGCCTCTTCCCGGGCTGTGCAGACACTTTGATGCAGTAGCATCTATGAGCAGTTCGCCAGCAGCGCCCACAGGAGCAGAAACATTTCCAGAGCTCAAAAGACTGACCTAGAGACATTTTTTTTTCTCTCAAAATTGACATTTTAGCAGAGCACCAGAAGCAGGAGCCCTGCTTGGTGAGCCTTATTTCCGAGTTCGTGCAGCGTGTGGATTTAAAGGGATGAGGGAACCTTTAAGGCATTCCCATGTCCGCTAAGCCCATCGCTCTCATTCTCTGACTGTCGTTTCTTAGGTCAGGTTGATGTGCTTCCATTCACTGCTTCTCCCTGGATTTAATTCAGCCACAGAATTTATAAATAACCAGACTGCATGATAAGTCTCATTAAAAATTAAAGTTCATTAAAAAAAATCTGGACTATTCATATTATCTCATGAAAATCCAATATATGTTTTTCTTTTTTTAATGAGAAAATATGTGCATTAATCCACTTGAGGGTCTTCCTTCTCTGCAGCTTTGGTTCTAATTTTAAAAGTGCGAAAGTAAGAGAAAAGTTTTGAAAGCAGGGAACTTTTCTGCTACCACCAAAATTGCCTTTGATTTCTTCTGGAAAAAGACAGCTTCAGAACTGCTTTTTTTTTTTTTTTTCTCCTAATCTCTTCATCATAAAAAATAATGATCATTTCTTGGCTTTAAACATTACTTTGTAGTATTTTCAACCTACACAGTTCTCTGTTGTGCTACTGCGGGAAGTCTCAAAACAGAAGACAAAATAGCTTGCTACAGTGAAACAAATTAATCTACCTCTAGTATACTAGTTGAGCAGCTTAACAAATAGGGCACAGCACAAGTTTAGGGAGAATATCAGACTTCTACTCCTATAATAATTTTAGGAGATTGAGTAGCTTATTCTGGGATTTGTATTTTGAAGCAACTGTTCTCTAAATTCTTTTGAATTTCCATTTATATCACAAATTATGGTGGAGTAATTATGAACCACACCCCTAAAATCCTAATATGTATTAACAATATGATTTTTTTCCCAATTTTCCTTCCCTATTTGATGTTAAGGGTATAAATGCATTATAGTTTCAGATATTTTTCTGCAGTTATGACAGTGGAAAGCCCTTGCTATTCTGCATACTAAAAAGAGAAAGAGAGAGAAAACATCAACTTCTCACAGATTCATTTTATCCATTGGGGTCTTTCCAGGCAGAAGCAGGCTGACAAGGCTTATCATAAATTTATGGGCTGGCAACAACACAGCACCACCAGAAAGCATGCTGCTTCACAGCAAAGTGCAGGCCTAGATTTGCCACCACTGGAGAAGCTCTGGAGACCTCCCTCAGGGTAGCAAACTGCCTCCCTGAGGGTGAAGCACACACACGGAGCAGTCTGGGCACTACATTTTTTGGCCTTGGCAAGTCATTTGTCCCCCTCCGGGTCTGAGCCAATGCAGAAGGAGCACAGTTACCCTGCCAGAAAACAGCCCATGAAGATTTTGCCAGGGGCAAGTAACAATTCAGCAAGGAAGAAAATGACCCCCTCTCTTCCATCTCCCTCTGGGCTCGCTTATGACTTCTCTTACAGATGCCAGACTCCCAGGGACTGAAATACCAACATAATCTTCAGTCTCCAAAATGTAAAATCTCCCTTCCCCAGGGACAGGGGGGAAAGAACATTCCAGCCATTTCTAGAGCTGGCAACAGCCCTTGCTCCCAGGCCATTTGTAATGATGCCTCATTTTCTTCCAATGCCATATAACTTCTCTATTATCCACTGGCATTACAGCTGTTGATTTCTTGCTTTCTCCGATGGGGCTGTGCAGAGACTTTTTAAAACCAGGGCCTGACAAGAATTTCTGGGGGGAATGCCAGAGAAATGAACACAGATTATTCTTAAATTGCAGCTGCAAAGTCCTATCCAGTGGTTTTGTAATTCTCATCAGGAAAGTATTAATGGTAATAGAAGAGATATCTATAGTTGCCCCCTGCGCCTCCCCTCAGACGAGCTACTTGTAACATGTTCCCTGTAATAAGGAGCTCTGCTTTAAACAGACGCATCAACCTTAATAAGCTATGCTGCTCCTGCTGCTGCTAAGAGGTTGTTCGGACAGTTCGTTAAACACCATTTTTTTTTCCCAGGGATTTGAAATGCAGCAGCACAAAATGTATTCTGCTGCAAAAAAAAAAATGACAGGATCAGCACCGCAGCTTGGAGAGAGGATTTAATTTCCTTAAAGCTTGCTTTTGTTTCTTGGGTTTTTCCCTTTCTTAATAGTACCTCTTGTTGGAGAACGCAGTCTTCCTCCTGCCAAAGCAGCGCACAAAACTGTTTACTGCACAAGAGCTGCTGAAACGTGGGGGCTTCCACAGTCACCATCGGTCAGCAGAGGAAGCCCTCAACAGTTTGGTGAAGAGGGAAAAGCAAGCTCTGCGCTGTATAAGGGAACATCTTATCCTTTCCACATGGCTCACACCTGTATGACTAGTCTTCTACCTGTGCTGTGTAGAGGGGCCCTGTTCAGCTCTCAGGGCTTTTCAAAACCACCAGCCTGAACTCTTGCTAGAATCTGATGATGTTACCTGCACCGGATGATCCAAAGCAGGTGTCCCACAGAGCACACTACAGTCTCTCTGAAAATGGCCCGGGAAACAGAATGCATCCAGCTCGGAAGCCCAAAAACATGCAGTGGGCAGAGGCAGGGAGGCAAGCCGGTGACTGATACGGTAATGAAGAGACCAGGTTGATGAGGCCAGTAGCACCCCAACCATGATCCTAAGGAGAAGATGCAGTCCACTGGGCTGATGATTTAGCATCTCTCCCAATGTGCTTCAGGCTCTAACGATAAGTAAGCACTGTTTCCTTTCTCCCCTTCCTCATCTCCCTCCTTTTTTAAAAACAAGAAGCCACGTGAAGTCATTCCCTTCACGCAGAACAAACAGTTCATTAGTGTTTGCTTTCATGGAAGTGGGTGAGTAGATTTTGTACCTTGTCTGATCAACATTCATGCCAATTTTTCAAGGCTGTCTTGCTAGAGAAGATGCATTAATGTATTATTATAGGCCACAGAATCCAAAGGGATAGTTAGCATGCACCGAACCAGCGTCAGCACAAATCTCCTGGCTAGCTGCACCGAGCACTGCACTCACTCTACAACGGTGCTTGCAATCTCTTCATTCAAGAAATGGATGATGGATGATCTAGTGGTGAGAGAAAGCATAACCAAAGGGATAAATATATTATTCTCGGCTCAGATTCTGATTCCTTTACTGTCCTTTGATTTAGCCTTCCCACCCATAAAGAGGGACTGGAAGCATTAGCAACAAATGATGGCCTTCCCTGATAGTTCCAAGTACATTCAGCTTCTTAGAGGCAACACGAGAGAAACGGATAGGACTGCTATCGTGCAAGCTTTAAATAATGAACATATTGTGTATGGAAGGCAGACCCTAAAATGGCTCCAGAGGGAAACGGATAGGAAGACTAAACAAGAGAAAAGAAACAGAGATGTGAAAAGGAACAGAAGAGAGGGAGGTGAAGTAACAGGAAAACGAAAGCAAAAGTTTTGCAACATTGGCTACCCCAGCTCATTGGCAGGGGCTCTATGAACCCAGATGCACTGCTCAGCCTGGCCATTTCCAAAGATGGATTAGCAAATTAATGTAAGCAGAGCATAAAGTTGCTGACTGTGGTGGCGTTGAGTCACCTTGGGCCTCATCAGCATTGCTAAACATTGCCCGTAACCTTTCCATTATCACTGAGGGTCTGCACAGCACCAGGACCCAACTGCTCCAATAATTTCAATTACTTTCCCTGACAAATTTTATGTTTCATGTATTTTACTGGCCTGATAATTATGATTTCTCTCATTTCTCGCTATCGAGCTTAATGGGTTCCAGCACGAGTGTACGGTTTCAGAAATGAAGTTCCACTTGAATTCACAAGTTATTATCTACTTTCGCTAATGGAATTGGAAAAAAGAGAAAGAGTGGGAAAGAGATAAAGGATGAGTAAGGAAGGGAGAGGAGAGAGGAAGAGACAAACACACACACAAAGACTAAATAAAAGCAAGTTGACAAAGGAAAAAAAAGACAGAAAGAAGAGAGCCCAAGTTAAGACAAAGATGAAGCTCAAGGAGGATGAAAAACAAAAAGGATGTGTGCAAGAATGAGATAAAGACCAAGACAGAGACAGACAGACACAGAAAAATGGGCATACAAGCAAATGAGAAAGAGCTGTATAAGGACCAGCACAGATGAGAGTGGTAGGAAACAGAACCACATTAAGAGCATTAAAAATGCTTTCTGTGCCACCTGACTAAAGAGTTGATAGGTTATCTCAAACTCTGGGCAGGCAGCAGACGCCTCTGCTCTGCACCTTCTCCTGCTCACCTAACAGGAAATGATTAATATCCCCCCAAAAATCTTGCTGATAATGCTAGATCTCCCAATTAGAATTAGCTAAGAATTAATCTTTTGCAGCATGTTAAGGATGTCCCCCCCAGAAAAGCAAAATATGCTCCTTTTTGTATCAATGCCTCATCCTTCAAGAAGATTTAATCAATGTGTTGTCTCTGCTGACCAAAGTTGTCACTGTGCCTTCTTACAATGCCTTGAGTATCAGAAGAGGTACACTGAATGGGATGGAATACATCAGTTTTTGCATCTCATCATCAGAGTTGTTTAAAACACAAACAAATAAAAAAGTTAACAGCAATTAAGTACCACAGCATTCCAGCAGTAACTATTCCCTTCATTTCCATTTGTGCCTCTGAAAGCCTCTACCTATATTCAAATAGCAGGTGCAAATTACTTTGTCCTACATGCTCATCTTGAAAACAAGAATGGTTGCTCCAATGTCAGGAAAAGCAGCTTTTACAGCAGTGGAAGTGCACAAATAAGGGCAAGATTTGTCTGTTCAACCTTCTGCTGTTCCCTAAGATGGGGAAAGATATCTATCAGGAAAGCGTGTGGAGCTGACAGCCAGAAAAAAAAAAAAAAAAAGAGAGAAATATTTTATCTATAAACTACACAATATAACTAAAACAAAACAAACATCTCTTAATGTAGCTATTTTGATAGAGAAACATTTTGCAGGACACTGATGGCCCACTATCAGAGATATTTACAGAGATGAAGTTCAACTGCTCTACCCAAAGATAAGGCAAAAGGCAGAGGAACAAAAACAATCTGGTCTGGGACACAGTGTTCATTCAGGAAGCAGACAGTCTGCAACAGGAATAATATCCCTGCAGCACTAAGATGAAGAACATACATCCAGAATGCCATCATACACTGTCATTGCCACAGTTCACTGACGGAAGGGTGTTGTTCTGAAAATCACTTACAAGCAAACCTTGAATGTCGAGAGCCTTGAATGACATAGCCTTGAGTAGGACAGAAAAGTGAATATAAAGAGGAGAGCTGGAAGAGATAATGGATGTCTTAGTCTATAGACATTTTTTTCCTAGATATTCAGGCTAGTATAGGGGGTAGTTATTGGAAACAGAACACTTCAAACTTATTTCCATTAAAAAGTTTCTTTTTTTAAAGTCATTGTAGGTCAGTCTTCATTTTTCCTCTAAATTTAAACCACTCAACAAAGTTCCCATGAGAAAACATGAAAAACAAACAAAAAACCCTCACTCTAAACAACAGTAATCAAATCTGCATTCTAAAACATCTAAAAGCAAATTCCCAACCACCCTTCTTCCTCACATCAGTCATCATCAAAATCAAATTAAAGGAGAATTTTGGAACTGAAGTTTTAAAGGAAGTGTTTTGGCCTGAGCATTGCTATGGATAAATTCTGTTCGTATACTTGAGCTATCTTTAGTGGAGCTGCAGCTTTCTCTACCTGTGCCATGGTACTTGGTCAGGTTTTGAAGGAATAGCTACAGTTTCACAACTTTTCTCCTAAATACTTCTAAGCACACAGGATTTAAGGAACAATAAAAAAAGCAATTAAAGTTCTTGAAAGATCCCGAAGACTTGCACCATTAGCAAAGAATCTGCTACGTGCAACCATTTTTTGGTAAGTTTCTTGTAGTTATCCACAAGGTTTTAATCAGCTCTGAATTTCAGGAAGGCAAGCCCTCTATATCTAAAGTGAAACTGTGGCCATTTCACACATATGGCCCAGTGATATTTCACAGAAGCCTCTTCTCAAAGCTCCTTGTACAACCAAAAAATGTGAGAATTAGGGTGTTACTTCTGCTTTCTGCATTTCTCCCTGGATGCAGTAAAACCCTTCCCGCTAAAGGCCATATATTTCTGAGCCACCTAGGAATAATGTTTACAGATATAAAAAGGCAGACCAGCTTGTGCACGGGTTTTCATATCCACCCACAACATGAGCTGCAGCAAGCAGAAGAAAAAGAGAACTAGTGATGCAATCTTCCACATTCTCCTCATTTGCTCTTTGTAGATGCACAGAAAGCAACAGTCCGCCAACACAGATATTCTTCCGGGTTTTTTTCTCTATCACATTGTACACACTGAAGTTTCACTGAGGCTCAAACAGCTGAGAAAGGACTCCCTACTGTTCATTTTCCTTTCCCAGATCTGTTCCCTGTCCTTATCTGGCTTGTCTAGCACTTTCAGAACAGGTAACAACCAGAAGGAAAGAATTCAGGATGAATAAGATTTCAAGTGTGGAAAGAGAGGATGCAGATATTACACAACCATTTATTATGATACAGATACATCAAATGTCAAGGAGGAGTAACGGGGACAAAGTTTCTCATTCAGCAGTGCAAGCATGGAAGAATTGCAACTCTGATATGACCAACACAGGCCCAGTCAGAAGGATTCTGCAGATGATCAGGACTATGCTTATGTGCAAAAGAGACCTGAAAGGTAAACACATCAGGTTTGGTTTTAAGGCAGTAGGTCACTGCTCCTTGAAAGAGCTGATGGTTTAGTGAAGTCTATGCCAAATACTTTCTCCCAACACACACAGCAGCAGAGTGTGGCTGCCAGGATGCCCACTCATGCCTAGTGAGCAGAAGAACCAGCCTGGGGTTTCTCAGCCTGGCACAGATTGAACGTTGCCATTCGATTGGTGATGGCTGGGCCTTAGCCCATCCTGCAGAGGCAGGTTTGCAGCATCTGCTGTGAAGAGGGGAAGGGAAATGGGCTGTCCCGTCTCCAACCCCCAAGGCTGTCACTGCCACACGGGTCCTGACTCCTTTCTTCATGTTGGTGGTGGCAATGCTCCTAAGCTCTGCTGTAGGCAAAGCAGGCAATAGGGGGTCATGGCTGCTTGGATGTCCCTCAAAATCTGCTTCACAATCCTGTTCAGCTTATTCTTTCAGTTAGCCTTAAGAAACACATCTGTCCTGGATAAGTACTGGGAGAGCTGCACCCTCTTCCTCAATCTAAAAGCAAACTCTGCAACATCTCTGTTATTCACTAAGCCACAAGATTTGAATTTCCTCGAGCTTGATTAATCATCAGTGTTTATCTCCCTCCATCATTACATTAACCTAAAGATGTTAATTCAAGTTTCTAGCCCAAGAGGTTTGTCTAAGCAGGTAAACTTCTAAGGCTGCCTTTGAAATATTTTGGGGTTTTTCAGTAGCTCCTGAAGAAACACTGCAAAGCTGTGAAAAACTGAAGGTGGCAAGTTTCTAGCAGCATGCTAGCAACTCATTGAATTTGGATTCTGCTTCCTATTCTGCCACAGGTTTGGTGTGTGACTGGAGCAGTGCCTCAGTTTTCCTGCCTTAGAAAGAGCCTCACCTTTTTAAGTAACAACCAGTTAAGAGTGAACAAGCGAGAGAGACAAAGGAAAAAAAGGGGATTTATTGTTATTGAGCCTGAAAGTTCCCCTGGTGTATATTTGGAAAGGAAATTGTGCCCTTACTGTAACGCTGCTTGTGAAGTCTCACCTAAATAACACAAGGGTATCTTTCAGCTCTGCTGCTGTTCTGCACACCAGTTCTCACCTTGCTGCACCAGCTTAAGGCATATGGGTTCAAAAGAATTCAGGCATTGATTTCTCATCTACTCCGATGAGGACTTCAACGACTTTTTCCCATAAGGGCTGTATAACCAAGTTTCCACCATGAAGTCTCTGCGTACGGTCCTCTGAGCGCAACTGTGCAGGACCTTCAGTGTTTCCAGGACTCTGATTCAGAGAATCTTGTTAAGAGAGGTGGGAGGGGGGGCATGGATGTCCCCTACCTCTATAGGTATGTGAGAAAGAGGGGGAATGCCTGTGAGCAAAGCTGCATGTATGTGTTTAGAGACACGCACCCTTCTGTATAAGTTATTAGAGTTACTCAAGAAAGCCAGGGCTGCTTTAAAGCATCTGCCATTACTTCCAAGAATCTGAGATTCAACACTCAGAACTCTTATCTGGGATCACAGAGATAGCATGGTAAAGCACAAAGGTCTATTTACACACTCTAACGTCAGTAATTTAAAGACATGCACCTATTTCATTTCACCACCTTCAATTTCAAGAGGTCTTAGAGAGTCTTGATGAAGCTACTTTATTGGTGTCATAAAACTGTCATTTAGAAGACCAAACAAGTGAAACCTTGTTTACTGCAGCCTTTTCCACAGCCTTTCAATATATAGCAGCTACCTAGGGCTTGGCATTTAATTATGGAGTTTGACTCTTCCCAGGACTGTTGTTTGAACTTGCCAAAAAATAATTGATGATTATGTGACCTGCAGATTCAAAAAGGCGAATGTGACTTTTTCTGTACCCACTCCTGCAACTGGCTTTGCCAGAGGGAACCACACTTGAAAGACTGAGAGCACCAGTGCACAAACACCACCAAAAGTCAAGCTGCTCTCCCTACCTCTGTGAAAATGGAAGAATATATTCTGGGAAACTCTGATGCCCTGCTTTTTCTAGCCTCTGAATATTACTCCAGCATCCTGTTTTCTTTGAGGAAGCTGGAAGGACAGAGCGTTAGCCAAAGAGGTACCCAAAGGGAAAACAGTTAATCAGAAGTTGACAGATTTCAGAAGACCCGTTAAGCATGTGGGACAAGATTAATAAATGTGCATGCATGCATGCCAGGGTACATGTGCAAGCAGATGTCAGACAGACTAGGCATTTAGATAGGCAAAGCAAGGGCTGAATATCAGAGTTTTCAGATCATACCTTATTTGTCCTTTTTTTATTCCGCTTATGTGAGCTACAAGTTCATTTATCTGCTCCTGCTTAGCTGCATCCAGCCCAAATGCTGCTGATGGTCTTGTAAATCATTCTGGGACTGGCATTTCAACCTGCCATATATAACAGTCCCAAGAAGAGACGGTGGGAGTATTGGGCATCCTGTACACAGAGGCGTGAGAGGACAACAGCTTGGCAGTAATTCATGACTGGCCAGAGAGGTAAAGAGGAGGAAAGCAAGGCAGGAGTAATAAAGCTTTTGGCAAGTATTTCTGGAGACAGTTTCATCCTTCCAATAAAACCCAAGTCTTTAAGAGACACCTAACTAATAAACTTTGCCTCACCAGCTCAGGCTTGTCCCCTGGAGCTGTCACATTAAGAGGCGCTGTGCTTTCATACAAACTCTGCGATCACAAGCTGAAGAACAAACTTGAAACCACTTGGGAGCGGAAGACAGGGTGATCATTCACAGACGTCCTAGATGCTCTTGTAGGGAAAGAGAAAAAAATATATGGAAAAAAAAAAATAGAAAGACTACCAGCCCCTAGGGAATTGTGGGTGTTGGATGCTGAAACTTGTTTTTTCTAGTTCTCATCATTTCCTGCCTCTGCCTGCACATAAAACAAAAACAGAAGGAGAGGAATCTTTTACCGTCAAGTCTTGATCTGATGACAGTTTTCTCCACTTGATGGCTGAAAGTGCATTTGAGTTTCAGATTTCCCTTTTATCTTGTTTGCAAACAGAATGATGTTTCTGTCATTTCAGCCGTTTGCCCTCTTCAGCAAGATGGTGATGACAGCAGTCTCCCAAAAATATGGGAGGATGAGAAAGGAGGGGGAAGACAAATTGGTGAGGATGGCAGTGCATGTTAAAGTTTCACCAGTACAGAAGCAAAGTGTTCCTATATTTAGGAATTTCGCTAACCTCCCTAAGACATCCAGAATGGGGGAGCTGAAAGCTCTAAGTCACCACTAGGGACTTTCTGTGTCACTGGTGGCCGTATGACTAGTCTAGCCTGTGATTCATGACATGGTTGTGATGCACAGTGATCACATTGCCCTATATTGGCTGCACACACACACACAGGTATAAATGAGATTCCTACTATTACTGATAGGTAATAAAGATCTCCTTCAGTATAAGTTTCAGAAGCCTGTTCTATGTAGTTGAAGGACAAGAACACACTTCCAGCTCCCAGTTTTTGTCCATATGACTGGGATTCATCAGATATGCTTAAGAGTCAGGAGGATAGTTCTGAGTATTTTTTTTTCCAGAAGGTGAGAGAGAGCCCTCACCATGCCAAAAAAAGGACAACGATGCATTAGAGCATGACCTTAGGTGAAGCACTTAACCTCTTTGTGCTTCATTTCCCCCCATCTGTGGGAACAGAAATGGCATTTACCTAACGAGCAGGGGCACTGTACAGCTTAAAACTCATTATGGTCACACAGTGACTTTGAGAACATTGTACAGAAGTTACTGAGTTAAGGAGAGGAATGACACGGGACAGATTACATATGGGTTAGTGCAATAAACTAACTTTTTGAAGCCAGAAGTATTACTTAACGCGAATATTTATAGTGAAGGGTGTTCGGATTTTTTGTTTGTCTATTTTTGTTTAAGGTGCTTTATTACCAACCCCAGAAAATTCTCTATTAATCCCAGGACAATGTGAATTCACCGGTCTGCAGTCAGCCCTGAGACCCACTGTGCCCAGCCCCCAAACCACCTGGCTTCCCAACTTCTGTTTTACCTGCCCGCCCGTAACAGCTCAGCATCAGTGGCAGACAGGCTACCTGCACTTAACTTAGAAGTATGAGCTGTAATGGCTTCATTCGCACGTGATGCTAACAAGAGGCAAGAACTTTGGGAACTTAACGTTGCCCACCAAAACCCAGCTAGTCCTTGTGAACTCAAAATGTGGCAGCACTACAAAACCCGCACACATCATGGGCCTGATCCCCATCCTGTCACTGCAGGGCCATAAGTCTATCTCCATTGACTCCAAAAGGACAAGTGCTTGTTCAGTGCCGACATCAGTCTGAAAAGAAATCAAGCCTTATATATATATATAAACTCCCCTGCTTTGTCTTTCTGCTTGTAGAAGACACTTTCACTGCATGCTTGGGTAATATGATGTTCTGCACGTGGCTAGTGAGCAAGAAGCTCACTACATTGCCCCAAATTCTAGCAAGAGCGTTTTATACATCCAGAGATAGCCAGGGTAGTGCATAAAGTAAAAAAAAAAAATGTTCTCAACTTGCTTTCTCTGACAGGGATGGGAGGTCACATAAGGCATTCTGATGAAAAGTTATGCAGAAAAATCTACTGTATGATATAGTGGAAACATCTCGGGGACACAACGTAACTTTGGATAAGTAAGCATCTTATATCACAGATATTTGGGTAAATAATATTTGGCTGTACTAAGTAATGAATAATTATATGAAGAGTAAATTAAATTTTACCAAAGAGGCAACCAGGAATAGCAAATTGAACGCTTAATTCCCCTGCTATTTGTGCTGTAATGAAGTGTCCTGAAGGCAGTCATTGCACTAGGTTCTGCACAAGCCATTTTAGAATCAATGTTTTTTCCCCCACTTAAAACATCTGTTTCTAAAGCAGAGAACCACACCTCTCCATTTTTTGTTTGGTGGATTGGTTGATATTTCAAAGAAATCATCCTTCTAATTTTCAAAAAGCTGAAACAACATCGGCCTCTTAGTGCCTCTGAACGGCTTAGCAATCAAATAGCTAGGCCCTAGCCTAATTACATTTTAAAACCACATGATCTCAAAGCTCATCCCTCCTGATTGCATGCCCATCTTGTAAGTGCCTTGAACTTCTCCTTGTTCATAAGGCTCTTTCTCAGATCCTTCCTGCTGCACCTGGACAAGATGCTAATCTCTAGGTAGTTAGCAAAGTTTCCTTTTTATTTTGGTTTGTTTGCTTTGTTTATTTCATAGGAGGACAAAGACACAACTCTTGTGGAAAGCTAAAGATGTTTGCTTACTAGATACAGGCTCTGTTGGAAAATGTTTGCACTTTTTTTTGCGTCTTGAAGGGCCTGTGTGCGGAAAGCAGCCTCCCTTATTTGCATGTGAAGAGCCCCAGGAGCAGAGCATCTCTGGCTGCGCTGGGAAGTGCTCTCCTCCCGTCTCCTCGCGGGCTTATGAAGTGCTCTCCTAAGCTGTCAGGCTGGCACCTGCAGCGAGCAGCACTCAGCAGCGTCCAAGCAGCAGGCGAGAGCACTTCAGCCGTCCACAAAGACCGTCAGGAAGGCAGGGGAGCCCCTGCGAGTGCCAAAAATTTGCAAGGAGAAATAAAAAAATTCATACAGAGACAGACAGCTGCAATTGGGAGTGGCTGGCACTGAAGGGGAGATCTTTTTTTCCATTTTAATTTCTGAAGGGTGGAGGAAGTATAAAGAGCACCTGCATTTGCACGTATCTAAAGCACAAGGTGCCCTTTTCAAGCAAAGGGTGCCAGGGACTCCCGTGTGCCCTCTTGCTGCTCCTGCCTAGTGTGCTGCCTAGCATTATATCTTCAAACAGATCTCAATATTCAACAGTTGTCACTTTCACTGCGGCCTATGTAATCCAAATAACAAGAATAAATCTCTTCTTTTCTTTCCCCTTTGCACGAAGAAGCGTTACCGTGTTCTAGCTGTTTTCCTGATTTTTAGGAAGACCTGGTTCCTGCTCCAGGGAACCTTTAAAGACTAAAATACAGGCTGCAGTTAGCAGCAGAAGAGAACGCAGAAGTCATTTTATACAAACCTAGTAAATCTCTCTGAAATTCATATAAAAAAACCCACACATTTGCACTCATACAGTTATAATGGATATGAAGTACCATGCTTCTCCCTAATATTTTACAGGCAAAAGGCTATGTATTTACTCCAGAGGGTGAGAATCACATTTTTCATCATGTATGAATGTCTCCTCCTCACATGTAGTGAAGTCTGTGGCCTGGAGAAAAACAGTGCAGCAGATGTGTGTGCCTGGCCTACAAACATATATGGGGCTTCCACAGCCCCCAGCGCTATATGACAGCACGAACTCTTTGGTGGGGAAAAAACCTCCAAGCCCCTGAAGTACTCCACGTACTCAGGCTGGCAGGCAACCAACCTGACTTAAGCTGCATGAGAAAAGTAGAAGTCTCTTTCCAAAGCAAAGGAAAAGTAGAAAACAAAGGACGGCAAAAAGCAATGTCAAGCTCAGAAGTAGAAGACTAGGATCTAGGTTCAGTCGTTATGAAAGGTAGCAAGGAGAGTTACCCTCACATGGTGAGAAAGGTCAGAAAAGAGCCAGCCTCTGGGGAGAAGAGCAAAGGAAAGCAGAAGTGACAATAACCATGGGATTCAGTGGGGATGATTAGATTGCATCTGAGCGACCATTGTACTGAAAGTAGGGCAAAACCACAACTGTTTGGGGGAAAATAACAACGGCAACTGAAATGCATAACAAAGCAGAGACTTTCAGCTGAAATGAAGATGTTTAGCTCCAATTTTAACTGAAATGCAGCAAAAGCTAGCGGTTTGGAAAGGTGGCAAAAATGGGAGATCTATCTCTCCCAACTTGCCAGCCCAATTTATAGATGCACATCTTCCCCCTCTCCTTGCAAGCCCACCTGCATTACTTGGATTCAGACCTAACGTGGGAGGGCATGAATCAGTTTGCACAAAAGATGGTGCATGTCAAAGCCTAAGTGATGCTCTGCACAAGACCAGGGCGCTGGATACATGCCCGAGTTCACGTGCACGAGGTTCTGACGCAGGTAGGCGTGCCTAAGCGGGAGCAAGTGGCACAGGAATGCTATTCCAAGTGCTTCACTTAGCAAATGAACTCCATAATATTCCCCCTGAAATTGGTCGCTCCCAGGGGTTTAACGAATGGTTGGCCATTTAATGGCCCGAGGCAAAGCCAAGGAAGGTTAACGCACTGACAAAGCGGACATTAACTATAATAACAACTGTTTTCATGGAGGATTATTGCTATTATAAACCTTATTAAACATCATAATGCCAACAATCATGCCCCACTTCATCCTTGTCTTCTGCATAAAGTTACTGTCATCTTTAATGCAACCAGACAGTACAACCAAATTCTTAGGCCTTCAACTTTTAACAGTCATCTTTCTACTGGCTAGAGCCCAGGAAGTCTCAGACTTTGGCTGGAAGATACCCTAGGATACAGAAAGCCTCGGTTAAGCAGAACTTTTATCATTGAGTAAGAAAAGGAGGAGACTTTTGTCCATCAAGAAATTTGGGTGGCCCCAGCAGAACAGAATAGAGTTTTTAAATTCATGAGGAGAAGTGATGCAACTAGAGATGCGCAGTGATGTAGAGGAGGGAGGAGCGGGCACAGAAACTGGGTATATCATACAATATAGCTTCTAACTTAGCCCTATCACACTAAAACTAAAAAGGAAAAAAGACTGATAGAAAAACAGTGCAATTGGCTACCTGCAACCAAGCCAAGGCCCTGCAGTTAGTGCCCTACTCCTGTGCCCCATGCCATAGAAGAGCACATTCAGGAAGACTTGCTTTAGCACGCCATTCAGATGGAGCTCCCCTGTTTCACAATGTGGCACAGCTCCCTCCATCACCAACTCGGGAAACAGAATAATGGGGTTTTCTAAAGCCCAGTTTTTCAACTTTTTTCCATATACCCCCATTTTTTTTTCATAGGAGTATGGCTCCTTGCATAGTGAATACGCTCCCCATTAAAGGACATGGACATCTCAGAGGTCCCTGGTGAGTCTATACAGGGAGAGCCTGTGTTTCAGGGTTACCAAGTGTTGCCCACTTCAGGCCACAATTTTCACAGGTCACATAAGAAGCACAAGGATTAAGTGGGAGAAGTGTAATAGTTTTTTTTCAGTATCTCCTTATGTTTAAGATATACTTGAGACTTGAAACAGAATGTTCTCTTAGGGAAAAGCAGCAGCTGTATGGTGACATCCACAGAAGCAGTTAAAAATGGAAATCCAGAAGCTAAAGTTATGGGTGCTAATGAGGTGCCATTACAGAATCACTTCACGTTGTTCAGAAACGACAACAAAAGGGATAATTTTCTCTAGCAGCAAAGATAAGATATCATAAGCATTACCCTGCAGAGATTGCAACCCAATATCTCAAGAAGATTCAGGAGCCACAGCAACAATTAGGCCACCGAGGACTCAAGAAGATAAGTCTAATTAAAATCCTCAGTGCGGCCATCAGTGACCTAACAACGTTTGCTCTTGTCAGCTCTGCCACATCACCCTCCATTTACTGGTGGACAGCCACGAGGAAAATGGATTGGATAGACATTGGCCATAGATTTGTTTTACAGGGTTGTGGGAAGGGAGAAAGTACAGTGTCATCAGTACACTTGAACTAAAGCAATCAGTGGGAGTTACAGAATCTAAATCTCAATTAGGTTTTCAAGTTTAAAAATGGAAATCACCAAGATCAGATTGCCGAGACGTTTGCATCCGACCCATATGATAAATGTGTTTAATAATAGTTGTACTTTAAACTTTGCTATCTCCTTCCACTTTAAGATCTCCAAAGGCTTTGCAAGCGTTAGAAATAAAGCCTCATAATACCTCTGCAAGGTCAGCACTATTATTCTCATCCATGGAAGTGAAATAACTTGGCCAAGGTCATGTACAGAGCGTCAGTAGCAGAGCTGGGAATAAAACCCCTCTCTTTTGGCTCTTAGCTATGTACGTTTAAGGTGACCTGCAAAGGAAAAATACTTGGGTTGGTGCCCATTTTTTTTTTCTTTTCATTTTTATGATGAATAAAGAAGGTCTAAAGATTTTTTTGAGAATTTGTAGAAACTGGCCTGAAGGACAACAGTGATGCTTTAAACAGGAATGATGAAGATTTATTTTTCAAGTACTTTGAAATTGGCAGAAAAAAAAAAGATAAATTAAATGCTGGTTAATAAATAACAATAATGATAATAATAATCATCTGCTGTAGCACTGACAGAACAAGTCCCTATGTGAATGTTGTATTTGAGAATAAAGCTAAGATGCCTCTGATACAATTACTGTATCTCATTTATGGCTATGCCACAGTGGTATAATTATAATTATTCCACTATAGTTCTACCAGTTCATTTCCCTGTGTAAAATAAGCCCTAAGGGATTCTTTTTCTGCTTCTATTCAACATTTGAAATTGATATTCTTTTTACCATAGATATCCTCAGATGACTGGAAAATTCGGAGAACTACCGTATCTCAGGAGACCCAGGGGCACATCTACAAATAGCATTAAGTTGTTGTAACTCTATGACATTTTATATCACCTGAGGATCTGCTTTTACAAGGTGAGGAGGAGGGATCCACAAGAAAACTGAGTTAGTTTTATTTGGTTTTAAGCCACATGACACTCAAATAATTAGGAAGCCTTAAAAAGAACAATTTTCCAGGGAAAACAAACAAATAAACAATCCTCAAAACCCCAAATCCTCTCTTGTCCCTCCAGTTAGGTGGATTGCATGAACCATGGCTGTTCAGGTGCTTAACCAAAAACAAAACGAAACAACAAAAAACAACAACAACACAGTACTCATTGGTGTCCTCAACATACCCAAGATTAAAACATCAGTACATTTACAAAGAAAATGGCACAAACTCTGCAGTCTGCAATGTGTTTTTTCCTTTTCACAAAAGAAGAAAAAAACCAAAGTGCATCCATTTGAACAGGAATCATATTTCATAGTAGACATGAAAACTGGAGCACCAATCTTAGCATTCAAAGTGAAAATCCTACCTTGTGAATCTGTAATATCATTCACAAAAGAGCTACTGTTTTGCCCCGAAGTTTTTACCTCCTGGGGTGTTCTGAGTATAGCAATGGGAGGAGATGCATCGGGAAGACGGTGTGATATACCTTTAATCCCTACCACGATCCTTTCCATTTCATGCTCTATGCTCCTCCAGCACTTCTGGCCTAAAGTCGCTAGTAAGAGATGCAACCACTAGCCTGCGTGAACCATGGTTGCTGTTATGATTAGCTACATTCCCTGGAGGAGTAAGCCTCCCTGACTGCAGCTGTATGCTTGCACAGGGGATAAATGAAGGCTGGTGGGAAGAATATTAGATAACAACTCTGGAAACACCAACGGCACAGCTTAGATCTCTATAGTTGTATGTGCACACTTCAGCAGTGACACTTCTGCAATCCAATTCTGCACCTGTAATGGCGTACCCTGTCCTTTCCATGTGATTTGCAGAACACTGCATTATTAATGCTCACCTAATAATAAAAAATGGCAACAATTCATGTCACAGAATTCCTTGAGAAGCCTTGTTATAGAGGTGGCTGGTAAAACAGTTTCCATGAATTCCTGACTCTAGACAGAAGCATACTCGTGTCATCTAAAATGAAGGCAAATAAAGACTTGCTCCTTTTGGATATTCATACTATGTGAGTGACTTCCACCAGATCACTGCATTTTCAATCATCCAGCAGCAGGAATCACAGTCAAAAAAAGATGCCATGCCTGAAACATTACAAACATTAGCAAGAAGGGGAAATATACCTCTAGTTACAAGTGCTGCCAAGGAGAGACCTCTAGCATCATCAGCAGAAGGTGTTCTCCTGGTACCTCTGGCATCATCAGCAGAAGGTGTTCTCCTGGTACCTCTGGCACCAGCACCATGACTGCACAAAACCTACATACATCCTTCATGAGACAAAGTTTCATGGGAAGGCTGCCCTCGAAGGGCTAGATGATTGCTGACCTCTCTAGCTCTACACCACGTCTTCATACTATCAGCAAAAGACACAAGAGCAGACTCAAAAGCAAACAACTTCAAGTGAATGGAAATACGTGAACTAGCCAGCATACGAGAAAAGTCGGTTCTGGTAGAAAAACCCTTGGTCACCAGAAACTACTTCTTATACAGTCAGAGTATCTGTACCACTGCTATTTGAGGTAGATCAGGCCTCTATTTCTAGCTAAATTTTCAGGACAGGAGGAGGAAAAATGCCAGACTTCTGAAGGTTATTACGTAGGCCTTGTTCAGAAAGCAAACACTGTTGCTGCTGTGTCTCACCACGCAAGCTGCAAAGCACTGGCATTAACTCACCAGAACATGCACAGAGACCATCCATTTAACATGCAAAAACACACAGCAGCCATCAGAGTACAGACTTGGATAGCTGTAACTAACCTGCAGTGATTTCTGTTAATGACCAATAGCTCAGTTCATGCTCTGTATCTGGCACCAACCCCTTTGCTGAGACAGTGATCTTTTTCTGGGCATGCATTTGATCCATAAGGCCTCTGGATGATAAAGGTGATGGCATTACTGAACAAAAAGTGCCAGCATGCTGACTCCCACTTGCTGTGGGGCTCAGGTGCAGACTGAGCATGAAAATAGGAAGGAATTTTGTGATGAAAGAAGTTCACTGCGAGGAGTTTGATACGGGAACCGAAGCTGGGGGAGAGACGAGAAGCGAAGGTTAAATACAGCAAGCATGTTCACAGAAACTTTTTCCATTACATTCCTGGCGAAGGAAGTCTCTCTCTGGTCCCAGGTCTATATTCCAGCCTGGCAACATGGAAGTGGTATGTTATAGACCGCATTAGTGATTCTTGAGACAAAAACTCAGTCGCTACACTACCTATGGGTCCATTTCTAGGACTAAAAAGCTCAGATGGCAGGGAGGCAGGAGTGTTTTACTCTGGTGTATTGCACCCAAAGCGGCTGCAGTGTGTGTGCTGTGTTTGCACAGCACCTTCCTTCAACATACTCCTGGGGAAAAAGGGTTAAGATCTTTAGGATCTTTAGGAAGAGAAGGGGATGATCAGGGGTTCATAGGAAAAGCAGACAGACTGGGATATGAGAAGGGGCTATTTGTAACCAAATATAGGTTTTACAGCAAGGGAGAGTGTTGTCTAAAGTTGGCTGGAGAATGAAAGAAATCCAACCATTTTAATCCTGTGACATCTGTAGACACATATATAATTTGCCCATTCATTTATTTTTAGTCTTTCCTGGAGTAAAGGAAATAGGGAGAGAGAGGAAGGAAAGATATTTCAGCTTCTATAACTGTAAAGGCTTTCTAATTTTTGAAAAGTGCTTGCAATGGTAGGCAGGATTTTGGCTTCCACTGCCTTAAGGACTGAATTCTTCCTTAAAGGCACAGCACAGACAGCTGTAGTAGAAACTTGCTCCCAGACATTACTCTGAAATCCTGCTTCCTCTCTCATTTGAAGGAACTGTTTCTGATGGAGGCAGCAACAGCTGTGTCTTACTCTTCAATTCTTGGCCACTGTGCTTGGACACCAAGCAGTAGATTTAAGTTGGTGATAGGGACTAGAGTGTTTGGAGCCATGTGGAAATTACTACAAACTCTGGATTACCATTTGGCAAAACTCACTTTACATACTTAAAATAATTGGAGTGGGTGAAAATTACCCTTCTAGCAATTGGGGGGAAAAAAAAAAAGAAAAAAAAAAAAAGAAAAAGAAAAGCCAAGAAAGTCAAGATAAAGGCTCTACATCCTATAATTAATCTTTAGAGCACCCACTTCCTTTTTTTTTTTTTCTTCAGTAATGCTTCAGTCTTCAAAACACTGCTGCTCAGAAAATGTCATAGAGATATTTAGAGAAAGAGACATAGAGAGCAAATGTCCCATGCAATTGTCACAGGTCACTAAAGTGTTGGTGTTTTAACCGACACGATACCCAGCTCTGCATATACAACAATTTTTACAACTGTGGTCTCAAAGCACTTTTCCTTCAGCATGATTCTCACTGGAAATACTCACTGCCCTCCCTTACTTAGAACTGGAGGTTTTTACTCTATTCCCTTTGACCACAGGTCAACATGCAGTGGAGTAGAAGCCTGATTTTGAGGTGCACAAGGAGACCTGCCCCACTTTCATCTGCCTTCTCCTCTCCCCAGTGGGGAGTAGATGACTTCATACTCCCTGGAAGTTCCCCAAGGAGAGAGGACTTTTCCTCCAGTTGCTGAAGCTGGTCCCGGGCAACACCACAGCGAGGCACCAGGCAGGGGATTGGGCCCAGCTGCAGATTGAGGAACTTCACAACATCTGTTTTATGCTTAGTGCTTGGGGGTAGGCATCCAATAGAATTTGTCTCAAAAAAAGAAAAAGAAAAAAAAATCTCTTCAACAGCAAACTGGCCTGTTTTGCCATTAGAAGCAAGAAACAGTGGAAATGCACCTACTGAACAAGCAGTCTAGGTTTATCTCAGGTTTCTTCAGTATAAAACCTGAGTCATTTTGTTTACTGTTTTTTTCCCCTCATAATGGTGTGCGATTTAACCAACGCTCTGTAGCTGTGCAAAATCTAAATTAAATTCTTATTGAAGACATACTAACTTCAAGCTAGACTTCTCTTTCCCTTTTCACTCTTCTAATACCCAGAGCAGACAGAGTGAACACTGATGATCAACGGAGTTCAGCTGCAGTTCAACACAGAACTTCTCATGCAGGAGATTAACTAAGGAAATCAGAAAAGCCACCAAGTAACACCTGCTGTTGCAAAGCAGCCCTGGAGCTCACTGTAAAGCTTTTCCTTCCAGATATTGAAATCTCACTTGTTGCACCTTTTCCTTTGCCCAGTTAAAGTCAGGGCAATGCTCCCCTTTCCCCCCGCCTTCCATGCCTTTTCCATTTTATGTTTCCTAAAATGAAATGAACAAAACAAAGGGGGGAAAAAAAAGGAAATATGAAGAGAAAACACAGTATACTACTGTAGTGAGATAGGAGAAGGCACAGGATGAAAAAAAAAAAAAGAGAGAAGTTCACCACCTACTTTCACTTATATATGAAACTTCCTCAATTCTACGTAATTCATCTTTACTCTACACAAATCATTGCATCTTGCTCAAGCTTATATTTACAGCTGAGCCCCTACCAATCATCCTCCTTTCAGGGACAGCTTCTGATGGTGCCCTGATTCTGGACTTTCCATCAAGGCACTGTACAAAGCCTGGAGTGTCTCATCCTGCTTCCTCCAGTATCAGATCTCACCACAGACTAAAGTAAGGGCAAAAAGCATTAGGTGACTCAGCAAAGATCCCATGGTCGTTAGTGTGATCATAGTAATATATTGCAAGCGTTCCGTTTCCCACCACATTTTGCTAAAACACCAGTACAGTAGCAGAGAAAAGTCACCTGATTTAACACGTCCACCACTTGTTATTTTTACAGTCACACACATTACATCATTTAAAAAATCTACGGTGGTAATTTGGAACACAGTCCAAAGGATGAAGGGTCTGGATTTAATATCCAGTAGTGACTCTCTGAGGCACAGGGTGGTTATATAATAGAAATGAACCATAATACAGAGATCTTGTTGCAAAGATCAGTGATGCTGGGACAACACTGAACAAGCATCTACTAAAGGAAATCATGAATCACAGAAAGCAAGAGAAAACAAATTTTCAGGAACCAAAAATACTTCTGTCTCAGTCCTAAACTGTTCTGGGAAACAGATGATACAGCCATTATATTTCCTTCAGGAAACCGAAGACTGAACTCTGAGGAAAGGAAGTCAATTGTCCTGGAATAACTGATAATTGTCCCCAGATTTGAAGCACTATGAGAGAGGTGTCCCCAAACACCACTGGCTTCTTCAGCTCCATACATCCTAGATGCAGGTTTGCTAATGACCATCCCACAGCAGTGGGGAATGCTTCCGCTGTGTATCCTTGTCTTGAACTCTCCAAGAGCCCGCTGCTCTAAGCCCTGTTTCCCACTTTTAGGAAGCCTGCAACATGAAGCTACAACTATCTGATGATCAACAATCCTCTCCTTCCTAGATCTCCCTCTCTCCTTCCACTTGAGGTTTCTTTCCTTCTTTCTTTCTTTTTAATATACGAAGGCAATATTTACAGCCAAGGCAGTGCTGAGTAAGATGCAGTGATTATGCCTGATTTTATCACAGCAGTATTACTCGGCTGCAAGGTGAAGCGCTGTGCTAAAATGGCTCATGAATCCCAGAAATTGACTATCCGTCACCTTTATAATCCTGATGGAAAGGCAGGTCAGATGGGGCCTGACAACTTCCCATGCAAACAAGACTACTAGCAGTGACGTCTGCTTGCCTCAAGGCTTTTATTTGTCTGCAGAGGAGGGCAATGTCCTGGGGAATTGGACTAGAGAAAGAGGGTAAGGAGAAGGGAACTACCCCAACTGCTTTGGACTCACCAGAAGGCCAAAGTCACCTGGATTACTGTGCCTTATCCCTTCCTATGTAAAAGGCACCTTGTAGGTCACAGGGATACTGCATGCTTGTGTTTAGAAGTGGGGTAGACTGAGATCCACAGATAGATGGTATTACAGAAGGGCAAAGTCTACTTACATTTTGCTCTTCTCACCTGTCCTTTCTTCCCCTTTCCTCTAGTCCCTCTCCTGGGTAAGTCACATCTCAGCTAAACCTCTTAGTGAGAGATTACATTAGAGATAGTGCTAATTACCAAATACCCTGTGTGGCACAATCTTATCAACACCCCACACCCTCCTCCCCTGAGGTGAGGGGGCTTGATCCATTTCATAACAGTATCCTAGTTATCTGCTTTAACAAGCTCCATTCCCTCAGGCTTGAAAGTGCCTGCTTTATTTTATTTATTTTATCCTAAATACAAGATACAAACCTTTTCTGCTAGAGCCTCTTGCAAGGAGGGAGGCTCTCCCCAGCCACAGACTGCAGGTTATCCCTTTTGAGCATCGAAGGCGCCAGGTACTTCCCAAGCCATTGTGTTTAGATATGCTCTCAGATGCTTTTTCCTTCTCACATCAGTGTGGTTCTGCCATCAGCTGTAGGGCAGAGAAAGTCAATACTCACCCTGCAGCTGTTGACATAGCTTTTTGAACATGGGTTGTGAGAGTAGAAGCAGAAATACGCCTGTTTAGGGCAAGAACTTTGCAAATGTTTTGACAAGGCAACTAGATCACAGCTGTAGTACTGCCTGCTGCTGTATTTCTAGAAGTTGCACCTGACCCAACCTCTCCCACAACACTGCAGGCTCTGTGACCTTGCTGGGCACCAACAATCTGAAGGTTTTAATGGGTTAATTCCACTCTATTATTCAGAAGGTGGTTGTTCCCTTATAAGCAGATACTTCAGTGTTATTCTTTCTGGAGGCCTGTGGTTTTTTTCCTGTTTGAAGGCTGTTAGTTTTTTTATATAATTTGCGTGGATATTACTTGCTGTCCCTGGAATTCATTTTGTTCCCTGCTAATGAAACCTCTGCATTGCTAACAAAGCATAAAATAAAAAAGGTAAATAGCATTCTCCAAAAACAATTTATTTCTTTTCTCTGAATCTTGCTGAACAGCATTTGAGGGAACTTTCACCCCAACACAAAAGGGGGAGAAGCAGAAGGTGATGGAGAAGGAAAGGAATGAGAGGACTACAAACTCAATGAGTTGGTCTGAAAAGGAAATACTAATCACACCATAGACAAATGGGTACCCAGACAGCTGAACGTGCGAAACTTCTGAAAGCACGTGAAGACAGGCAGGCTGTGTGACGGTGCAGAGATCTGAAGGCAGGACTAGTTTTGCCATGCTTAACCCTTTGGAGGTAGGCCAGGAAGGGTTGGCTGCCCTTGCAGAGTCAGAAAACAATGCAGGACACAGAATTTATGAGTACTCCTGTTCTAGGAAACCCCAGTGACATAAGATGCGTTCAGACTGTTCTGTGGGGCTTTGCTGTGAGTGAGTGAAACAGTGAGGAGGACACAGACAAAGTACACGTGGTTTTGGGGCAGAGTGGCTGGAGAGCTGTGTAATAGAAAAGTATCTGGGGGTGTCAGCTAAACATGAGCCAGCAGTGTGCCCAGGGTCCAAGAAGGCCAAAGACCTCCTGGCAGGTATCAGGAGCAGTGTAGCCAGCAGGACCAGGGAAGCGATTGCCCGCCTGTACTTGGTGCTGGTGAGGCCGCACCTCGAATCCTGCGTTCAGTTTTGGGCCCCTCACTACAGGAAGGACATAAGGTACTGCAGTGTGTCTGGAGCAGGGCAACCAACCTGCCGAAGGGGCTGGAGCACAGGCCTTATGAGGAGCAGGTGAGGGAGCTGGGGTTATCTAATGTAGAGAAGAGGATGCTCAGGGGAGACTTCTTCACTCTCTACAACCACCTGAAAGGAGGTTGTAGCGAGGTGGGGTCAGTCTCTTCTCCAGAATAACTACCAAAAATAGGACAAAAGGAAATGGCCTCAAGTTGTGCCAGGGGTGGTTCAAGTTAGACATTAGGAAGAACTTCTACATGAAAAGAGCGCTGAAGCATTGGACCAGGTTGCCCAGGGAAGTGGCGGAGTCCCTGTCCCTGGCAAGGTTCAAGAAACATGCAGATAAAGCACTTAGGGACATGGTTAAGCAGGCAAGGTGTTCCAGGGTTTATAGCTCAACGCTGATCTCAAAGGTCTTTTCCAACCATAATAGTTCTACGTCTCTAAGTGGGTGATGCTCTTTCTCCCATACACGTGTGTTGCTGCCACCTGCTAGAGAGAAAATAAAGATGTTCTAGAAAACAGTTTCTTTGACCCTGTTTTCTCTGTCTTTTCACACAGGAGGGACATTGCTTTTATTTCCATATGTTTGAGCTGAAAGACTGCATTTTCTCAAAATACAGCATTGCTGAAGCAATTCTGAAGTCCCTATTGAAGCTCCTAAATTAACGTCCTGGGATTGGAAAGAGCTGAACTTCCAGCTGCTCCTACTGATTTTACTGTTTGACATTCAGATTTTAAAATCTCTAATCCAAGCAGAGAGGTGAAAACAATATCATAGGATAGGAATGAGGAAGATTTTACCTCACTCCACTTCTACAGTCAAGTAATATGCTGTGTCTGCGCCTTATTGCTTCCTTATTGCTTACCAATAATGGAAATAAATACCCTTTCTGCAGAAGAAAACCAACCAATCCCAATGCAGCCACAGAAAAATGCATTGGAAATAAAGGACACATTTCTAGGATGACTTCTAGGATTGTCAGAAGAGCTGAGAAAATTAGGTGCCCAAATGCAGGGGGCCCTCAGTCCCTTTATCACCTGCAAAAATTTATGCATATTGTTCCACAAACAAATACCCTTTGCACTATTACTCACTGAATTACTGGACCAGCCCTTGTACAGAAGATTAAATACAAACTACTCTACTTTTAAGCCATATTTATTGGGCTTTGACCACTATGTAATTTATATATATCTTTTTGCAGAGTTGGAAAACTTCCATCAACAATAATAATCACAATACTTAAATTCAGTTGGTACATTTTAACCTACTATAAGCACCCGGTTATATTTATAAACAGTTCTTTAGTAGCTAAGCAAGGTATTAACTGAGCTGCCAGCAGACCACACAGGTTTATTTTTCCAGCAACTTCACAGTGTTAAAAAATAAATAAATAAATAAAATAAAATAAAATAAATAAAAAGAAGGAAGAAGAGAAGAAAAAAAAAAAAAAAGAAGGAACAACCAGAAAAATCCTGGCAAGATAACGGTACCATCTCAAGAGATGATTGCTGCAGCTGCACTTGTTATTTACATGAAGTCAATTCCAAGTGATTATTAAGAACATGAGGTTTATCGTGTAATATAAAAGGCCAGTTCATTATGTCTGCACAGGCTACAGCTTAAATGGCAAACCTCAATAATTCAGTTTTTCTAACAGCAGTTTGGGATTTAATCACTGCACAATAACCACATTAATTCTGAATTAATTTCTTAATGGAGATGTAATTGTCTTAGGCTATATTTAAGGGGACAAAATCTGCTCTCACCAGCATAAATCCAGTAGAACTTCATTTGAGAGGGATGATTTTAAAGTAAAGAAAGCTCAAGTCAACAGGCAGCAGAGTTTTAACATTTGTACCTTGAAAAACAGTATGGTCCAGCCTTCCTTTTCACTTTTTCAGTAATTCATACTTTTTCTGTCCCAAATGACCCTGATTTGCCTTGGAAAAATAATGCTTGTCCAATAAGTACTATACACAGGCACAATATCATTTCTCTATTTATTTCTCTCATCATAATCATTCTTTTATAAGACATCCTACATCCGAATGGACTGCAAGGGGCATAATTTTATTTAATACCAAAACACATTCAGGTCTGGGAAGAAGAATCCAACTCATACACAATAGGCAGTAAAAAGTTAACAGTAGTTAACCATAGCCACATTTAGCTAAGACATTCAGGCTGACACCATCAAGGGCTATAAAAAGCCCTGTACGAGCACTTAAAGGAAAACGTCTTCAAAAAGCATTCAACAGAAGAACTCAGGCAGTACTGTGGCACACACCCAGAAATCCTTATGATAGAACAAAACTCACTGGGAGCAAGAAGAGAGTCACTGCTATGATAAGGAAGAAAACGGTGACTCAAACAAACTGATGCTGTATGGAAAATGACCATATAGCATGAACAGGAACTGGCACAAAAATATATTTTAAAGTTTCCAGTTGTCCACTGCAGTTGATGAACTCTTAATGGCGAGAAGAAAGTAGGTAACACAAAAAACAGCAAAGATATCAATCATCTGGTGCATGCAGACACACCTACAAGTCACAGTGATAACAGTAAGATTCAGGGAAGAGATGGAAGTCTACCGATGGCCAACTGAGGAACTCTAGCACTGGAAGCCCTGAAGCCATAGGGAGGTCTATGAGACTCATCCTTGTCAAAGTCATGCCAAGAAAAACCATATGGGATGTAACACCTCTTATAATCCTAGCCTGGCAGTTAATTTGCAGTTTTAACACATGACAGCAAGTAAAACTGAATGAGAATATACAACCAATTACAGTCCACAAAATCTTACTCCAATTTAAACATTTGATCTACCATCATCTACAAATATACCTTTTTTCCCTCAGCACCGAACAGAGGTTTCAGTTTCAAACATTAAGCTTTTTCCTACTAACATCACAGCAGTTGATCAACTTTCTTTTCATTTTACATCTATCTACACCATCAGTGGCACAGAAGAGCTGACAATCTCTCTAGAGTTTGGTACAGCATTGACTGAAAAAGAAGAGCAGTCAGAAGCTGCATCATACTATCACATCGTCCAACTGCTCGGCTAACCAAGTTCTTGGGGACCGCCTCTATGAAATGTTGCCCAGACACCACCTTGGAGCGATATGGTACAAGAGATGCTACAGTCTGTCATGCCACAGAGTTCTAATGGCACAAGTATAGTGAGACAGGAGTCAATGTTTTAAAGAAATTCAGCAACAGCACCTGGAGGCACTCAGTGCCTCTTCAAGTCTATATGCAATACTTGCCTTCTTCCCACACATATGAGAGAGTTTCCAACCATGGAAAAACGTGCTGTCAGACTCAAAACTTCAATTTCAACTTCAGAGATGGTTAGTAGAAAGTTGACCAAGCAGCAAGCACTTCCCTCGTGTAAAGAGGAAAAAAAAAAGGTTACGGGGACAAAAAGTTGTTTTGAAAAGCCTGTTGCCTGTTTCTTACTTTTTGATACAGGAAAGAGAGCTGAACAGCTCAAGTTGGAGCCTCCTTCTCATGCGCAAATATATTGCGAATCATGAAATCATCATGAATAAACCAGCAATGAAAGGCCCTTTGCACACACCCTGGTAACTCTAGGAATACACAAGCTAGCTAATTTTCAGAGCACTCTTTGTGAAATACGCCATAGTGACTACTCTGCCTTTACACACAAAAAGGCTGCAAGAGAAAATTTACATGAGCTGAGCAAAGCCAAGGTGTAAGAACTTGTATGGAAAGGCAGGACTCCCTGCTTCGTATCCTTAAAAGGCTGCTATCTTTCAGGTCAGTGAGCTGCCCTCATAATGGATAAAGGTCATGATAAAGCTTAGCAGATCAATCAGCAGAACAGTTGGAGATAATGGGAAAAAAAAAATGGCAGAACAGTTTTGGTGCTGTTTTTATCAAAATCAGACCTCTCTACTGAAATTGTCAACTTCAATGAAATGTTTCATGGCAGAGCATTCAAACATTTTGTTGCAATAATCTCACAACATTTTGTCTACATTCATTTTGTTTTGATTTTTGTGTCATATTAATTCATCATTTAATGCATTGCGCTCTACCAGATGCATGCGGATTTCTCTTTACTTACTAAAAGTGTAAATAAAATAAATCAAAAGAAAATGTTGAGAGCGTAAAACTAGGAAAAAAGAAACTATCCAGTTATTCTTAAAAAAAATATTTAACAGAAAGACTGCTGGCCTGCTTTGGGAGACTTGGGAAAGACAGTGTCCTCTCTGTTCACTGGGAGCACGTATTTTCACCACAATATGATGGATAGGTTGATTTGCTCATTGATTTGCATCACAGAATATATGCATTTTATTCTAAGTATAGAAAACACTCTTGTTATCTCTGTGACCCTAAGCTAGAAAACGGCTCAATCAGATGCTTCTGAGGTATGAACAGTTCTCTACTGCGAGAAAGTTCAACTCTAAATTCAGAATTCATCTCTCGGTTTATCTACAGAGGCTCAAGTCCCAGCACCTCCAACATAACTGCCTACACAGCTCTTTTGGTCATGGCATAATCTAAGCCAGGTTCACTTGTAAAGGGAATATTCTGCACAAACTTAGAAAGACAAGGGAAGATATAACTTAGGCAATTCTTTTATAGAAAGAGAATTTGCTGAGAGAATTTGCTGCTATAGCCTCTGGCACTTTATAGTATCACAGACACCTGCCTGTGGTATCCTGATTCCCTGACATGCAAGATACACTGTACTTCACACATTAGGGAAGATTTTCTAAAAGCTAGAAAGAGCATGTAGATTCATATGTGGTTCAGTAAGTCACCGATTCAGTAATTTTTCTGTCATCTCTAGGTCCTTATACCACATCCATCACTACAGTATTTCAGCTGGTGATGTTCATCGAACACAAAATCAATGAGCGGCCAAGATTACAAGAAAAAAGTGTCCAATATTAGGTTCTTAAATTCATACTTTGGCAGAGAAACAAACACCCCAATGTTCCACCCAGGAAAGCCAAAAACAAGCAGGCAAAGCCCAACTAACAGAACAAAAGCCACACCAGACATCCACAATTACTTTTGAATGCATCTGTCTATAATTACCAATCTAAGCTATACAAAGTACTATGTTCAGGACTGAAAAAATTCTCTGTTCCTTGTACATTTGGTGGTGGGTCAGGGTGATACAATTTCCTTTCTGGATTTCAGACCTTTGAAGTTGTGAATTTATGAAAAGGTAGTGCATACTTCAACCAAAGTCAGCCCAGATGTTTAAAACTGTAGGAACCTAGGAGTACACCTTCACATCCAAGGCAATACCCACACAGTGGCAGAAAAAATGAGGCAGAAAAGACCTTTCAGGATCCCTCTAAACTATTTCTCTATGATCTCGTGAAGCTCATATGTGTCAGCAGTGAGGGATCTTTCAAAACACAGGCCCTAAAGGATCAGTCTGAGCCAAGCTGTTGAAAACTGCTGTAATCCACAGGAAAATACTCTACAGAAAACATCGTTTTTGCAAACATATATTAATAAATGAAAGCTGGTAGAAGTCTCTCTCTTCCCCCAGCTTTGCATATAGGGAGCTCTGGGGTTATTTCCAGCTCATCAAATATTCCATTAAGACTGACAGTCCTAAAAGAGAAATGCCATTTGCGCAAGTTCTCCCAAGCTCCGGCAGCCCTCTCTGTCAGTGTCACGGCTGGCCTAAGATTCTGGAGTGAGCAAAAATGAAGTCAGAACCTCTTTAATATATAATTAGCAATAAGAGGAGTGTGAGGGCATTTGAATAATACATCTCATGGTCAGATGAAGCAGTAGGAGCCTAAAGAGAAACAGTGTGAGAGGTCAAGGGGACAAAGATCAGAATGAGACTCAACGTACGTGCGTGAAGGGAGAGGCATAGTTAGAAGTCGGTAAATAACAATAAACATGCTTTGCATTTATACAATGTATTGCTTTCAAAGATTTCCAAACCCATTTCTAAGGCTGGTAGGAATGATTATTCTTTTATTATAGCAGAGGAAATGAAAATCCACAGGGAGAAAGTGGCATTTCTAAGACTACTCAGGATATCAGTGGTGGAGCTGTTCTCTAATGGCTAAAGCAAATGGTCGCTCCCATCCTACCCAGACAGAGAATGCCTGAAGACATGGAGATAATGTACAACACAGATGAGTGTCCCCATAAACCAGCTTAAAGATGGAGTTTTGGTGCTCATTTATGCCAAGTTTGCTGGTGCCAGCTTTGCCCAGGGCTACATTGGCAAATGTTATCTTCACAGTGCCTGAGAAACTCAGAGAAAAACAAGAGCACAGAAATGATTTATCACTACTGCTGAGCTCTGAATCCCCACAACCAACAGCTCAGAGTACAATTGTGCTTTACTCTTGCATTTTACTTCATATTCCTCATTATACCCACTTGTCTATTATGTACAACATTACCAAGGACAATGGCTCAGGGTCTGTTTAAGGAAGTCAGCTTAATACCTATGATACCTGCAAACGATGGCACAGACATTACCTTTGATTTTTCAGCAGAGCAACTCTTCCGTCCTTGAAGATTTACATTCAATTTTTATTAGGGCATAAAGTGACTATCCACTACTCTAAGTTGCATCTGCATCCCTAGGGCCTTCCCATCGCCATGCAGCCACTCTTCTTGGTTCCTGTAGTGGCAATATAAGGGAAGGATTGAGATGTATTGTCTTGCATGAAATTTCCATCTGAGAACCACCACAGAGAGGGGGTTCTCACACAGAGATAAAAGGAAAGAGGCTTCTCTATTGCTCCCTAAAATAAAACCTGAATAATAAATACAGGAGGAAAAAAAAAAAAAAAAAGCACACACAAAATACTATTAAATGAGGAGATGAAGAATAAACTGTTTTTAAACTGGTTTTGTTGTTTTTTTTTATTATTTTTTAAAGGCATGTACTTTAAAAAAATAAATAAAAGGCATGTATTTGGATTACCACACTAAGGCATGGATATCCATGGCCAGAAAATCCTCAGGGAAGAAACAGTCCTGCACTGTATGTTGTCAGAGTAGAAAGCCTGTGAGGTCACACTGATGAAAAATAAATCTTAATTACTACACTTTAGCTAAAGATATTGAGAAAATGCAGGTATAATCCGTGGAGATTAACGAGCAAACAAGCAGAGCATAGAAACAAGTCAGGTGACTAGAAGCTGCTCTAGAAGATTAAATTTAAAATCAAGAGTCTCTTGATTTGACAGGTTTCTTCGAAAGAGTCCATAGGCTCTGCCCTATATTCCACAGACAGCAGGAATTATAGGGACTCTGTTGGGAGGAAAAGATCAAATAAACACAACATGTATAAACTTTATTAGGACTCCAAACATACTGTGTTTGCAGACTGGGTGGGCTCAGTATGGGTTCCATCCTAACTACAGCAGCCCCCAACTGAGTTTCTGAAAATTAATATGGTTTGCAGGGGATTTTCTTCAAAACAGAACTAGGGAAAGAGAGAACACTATCTCAGATGGAAGGCTACAACAGAAATTTCAGCTAAAGCAAAGCTTAAAAAAAAGTTAAAATTGCTAAGTAAGTTCTGAAAAATAAAGACCACTGGAAGACCATAATCTTTTCTTTCAAACTGTACATAAAGGACATATTAGGCTTTAGAGACAAGGGTGCTGTAGAAATCACACAGAGATGCTCATAACGTAAACTCCCCAAACCCCAACTACAAGAATATCCGTACATTAATATAGCTTCATCACCATCCTCTATCAACAGGACAGAAGAAAACTAAATGCATAATGTTGAACAGTAAACCTGTTGATGGTCAGTGTAATAAAACAAGCAAGCAAAAGACAAGTAGAGGACTTAGGTTATGTGCTAACAGAAATGAATCAGGTGTTATGTTGGGCAAAATATAATTTATTGATGTCCTGAATAAATTACCACTTCGAACAGCTGACTCTAGAGCTCAGACATAGAAGAGACTATTTTCAGTGCAATCTGACATGAAAGACAAGTTTGTTTGCAAAACGACTGCTGTTGATGCTCTGAAAAATAACAAGCATTTCATAAACAGGCTCAATGTCCTTCAGGAATTGCACCAAAAAAAATCCCAACAATGAGAAATTAAATTTCCTGAAAGGGGATCATAAGACTGATGAAGAAGCTGGTTGAAAAAGCCATAACATTAGAAGCAATAAAGATTAAATCCCAGAAGTGATAAGGATTAGGTCCTTATCCTAACATATAAAAGACAATAAAAACAATCATCCGAGAGTCAGAAAGGCAATCTGAATGAAAAAGGTGAGTGAATCTATAAGGTGAATTAAGACTCCTCTCAAAACAAAATAGTACAGTCAAATTGGCAGGGTGAAAAAATTATCTGTGCTACATAACTAACCTTTTAGTAAACGAAAACCAATTGCCAGTGAGGTCAACAAGGAGAAGCATAAGGAAAATGTAACATGTTCTTGATTCACTTTGAATAACCTCAGATAATCTTATAATGCAGTTTCTTTGTCAGGGGCAGATATCTGGGGCAAGAACAAGGTCACACTGCTGCAGCACCAAAGCAGCCAGGGAAAGAGGCCGAGCACAGAGAGTTTGCTCACGCTCTGGAGAATGAAAGTTGAATTCAACAGGATCCTGGACAATTGCTGTATCAGTCCCAAACATGCAAGACTAAATATGATCAAGTAAGGTACCAGCTGTTAAATTTAAGAAGGTAAACATATATGTGTGTCCTAATTTAATGCCTTAAAAAAAAAAAAACTTAAAAAAAAAAAAAAAACTTAAACAAACAAACAAAAACCCCTNAAAAAAAAACTTAAAAAAAAAAAAACTTAAACAAAAAACCCCGCAAGAGCAGCAATGTTCAGAACTAAACTCATGGTATTCGATTTTTTACAGCTGCTCAATATATTCCACACAGACAGGTAGTATAGGAGGGAATTGGGGGATGCAGATGCCTTTGGCCATGATGCACAGGATGAAGGGGAAGGGTGAGGGGAAAGCTCTCTTTCTAAACACAGGCAGAACCAATAAATCACAGCCTGGCTGGCGTGGCAAACACCAGTCCCTCTGGCAGCTTTGTAATTACTCCCTAAATGTGGTCTCAACCCTCTTGATGTGGAGATAAATAACTTTATGTGCAAAGCAATTAAAGCCTCGGGCAATACTGCCGGCAAAGCTTGGTCACTGCGTGTCACTATCCATTTGCCAGAGAGGTGTACAAGTGGTACTGAGTTTATTAAACTGGAGCACTGGCTTTCACACATCAGCCTGCCACAGGCCTTCTCTGGATGGCCCTCAAACAATTGCTCCTACTCTCCAAAGTAATGAAACATCCCGGTTTGAGGGCTGAACTTGAAGTGAGTGGAGAGACCCTGTGAACAGCGTACTACACATTTGGCTCATATCTGCTCTCTCAGGAGAGAGCAGTTTTCTGTGTAGCAAGTCTGATACCTACTGGGGAACCTCTAAAGGAATTATCAATCATCATGATTGGATTCCTCCTCTTCTCCAGAGAGATCATGCTCAGCTGAAATAAGAGCTATTGCTGGGACTGTAACAAATCACTGTGAATCAGAGTTGTGCGTGCTGTATCCTTCTTTCATTGCACACATGCATTTCCCTGCTATCTTCCTGAAATGCCAATCATATTTTACTCCAGCTTCTGGTTATCCAGAGCAGTACATGTCTTCACGTTCAACTCACACTTGCATTGATGGCTCCAGAAAGCAAACTCGGGGATGTCCTCCTGGAATCATGTATGGTGCACCAAGCAGCCCTGCTCTGTGATACCCAACTCCTGTCCTTCCTGAAGGACTTACTGGCCTGCTCAGCTCAGAAGTACTGCATGACACCACACACACGTGGGGAAAACAAAATCTAGACTAAGTACCAGGCACAGAGCAAGCCAGAGAATTAGCCATGCTGTGACTAGCCCATACAACCCCAAAGCAGCCATCGTGTGCCTAAGGCGCACAAAGCCAGCTTCCTCACGGATTCCCAGTGTAAGGAGTATGGTTATAGCGACACCGGCATGGCTGGACCACTCTCTAGATCTCTCAGGCTCTGTGCAGCTTCAGGTTTTGTGAAAAACTGAAATGGGTTCAGACTTCCAGAAAAATTAATAAAATACAAATATTTGGATAAAAAGAACATCACCACATTCTTCTGGTTTCACACTACCACCAAAACAAAATAAATTAGTATAAAGCGGCCACTTTGCTCAACATTCTTCATGGCACACATTATGTTGAAAACATAACATGAACCAGCATTAGAGTTTCTACAAGCAGTAACGTTCCTTCAAAGTCGATCCTGATCGATAACCAAAACTGCTACTAGGGGGCACTGTGACATTCTGAGGAGACCCAAATCCACTCTGACTGCTCCTTACTATGCCCATGCAATCTTTCCCAATACCTCGGGTACAAATGTAACTAAATTCCACTTTGGGTCACTTCACTCTCTACTAAAGTACTTCTCAAACTTGCAAAGGGGTACAGTGCACTTCTTCCTGCTTATCACAGAGTGCCACAATCAGTAATTCATCCAATGCGGGCTCCCTCTTTAGAGGTGACTATGTTTCAGTGGTGGGTGGAAATGAACCTTGTTTTGTAAACCACTTTAAGATCCTTCAGGACAAGCATAACCCTGTAAATGTAAGAGTTAAGAATAATAATAGTCATCATAATAATGATGATAATTAGTATTTCTCTTCCCACTGCAATGAACCCATCTGGAAAGCCTCAGTGTGAGACTTTAGAAGTATCCAAAACTGTGATTAGAGAGAAATTCATTTCGGCAGGAAGGTGGAAGCTCAGAATGCCAAAGAAAGAAAAAAGGAAGAGAAAAATCCTTTCTAGTTTTGGCCAACAGACCTAATCGGAAATTCTTTTGAAATGTTATTCTCTGGAAGAGAGCTCAGTTAGCAATATTCTGCAAATGCTCAGCCCACTTCATCCATCTGCCAAGCTGAGAATGAATATTCATAGCAAGTTATTTTAATCATTGTGTTTTTCTTGATGTGACATAATTCTATATAATTTTTCCCCCCGGAAAAAAAAATAGAAAAAGAAAAACTCTTTTTATGCTGTCAAGTCAGAAAGTTTTTTCTCCATCTGCAAGCAGAAAAGGGACATTGGGTGGCTCACACATGGGTTGTAGCAACATCCTTGGCAACGCCTCTTGGACCCCAGCACTAACACCCAGCTAATGTCACCAGTGGAAAACAGCAGGTGCTCAGTTCTACCTGCTCTGCTGAGCACAGGGGATTAATGTCTCACACGAGGGATGATCGGGGCTAGAAGGCCAGAGACACGCCAATTAACAGCACAATATCCAGGGAGCCCAAAGCTGGGGGAGCGAGGGAGGCTGTGCCGGCAGAGCTGGGATGAGGAGCTCAGGGCCGGCTCAGGAAAGGGTCCACAGCTCAAGGAGCACAGAGAGGCCCCTACCACTAACGGGTCCAGCAGATGCTGATGGTTTGCAGCATACTTCCATAAACAAAGACGACATAAAAATGCTTTCATAGCTTTTCAGAAGTTGTTAAAATAGGTCTTGTTCAACACTTAGCAAAAGTGCACATTTTGGGCAAAACTGCCCATGCAGAGACAAGTTATAAATATTTTAAAGTTGGAGGAAGTACCTCGGGGACAAATGCATTATTTCCCTGGCTCTAACAAGGGCTCTCAGTTCCCAGTAGAACAATACGACATTTTACCAGCACTTGAAAATACAGAGGGAAATGTCTAAAATATTCAATACTTTACCTATGCAGGCATTTCCCAGGCTCGATACATTAACCACAGGGCCAGCCAAGCTGGCTCACAGAGCACTGCTGAGCAGAAAGAAGGGAGGAAGATCCAACGGTTTCCTCTAAAGCCAGGTATGTCATTTACAGATCATTCCTGCCTCTCCCTTGCTCTCTGGTGTGTTGCACATCGCTAGTCAGCCTGTCCCATGCCCTTTGGTACATTACACTCTTGTTCAGTAAGATTTTGGGTCTAGTGACAAGTTTGCTTTTCCCTGCCCCAGGGCACCGCAGAGAGCCCATGAGAAGCTCCCCGAGATCCTGAGTCCAGCGGATTCCTGCGTAGCATCACCATGGGGAGCAGTTTATCAGAGGTCACTGAGGGGTACAAAGGGGTGGCAGTGGGTGTTCTACAAAGGTGGATTACAAGCAGCTAAATAAGGTGAGACTCCTCCTTTCTTGCTGCCTTTCCTTTCTATTCCCGAGATAGATTCTTAGGGATATCTAAGAATACTGCAGTCACTTCAGATTACTTCTTTCAGTTAGAGTAGCAATCTGGGACTTTTAGTTCAGATTAGGGGAAAAAAAAGACATAGAAAAAGAAAAGAAGAAAAAATAAAGAAGATGGAAAAACTGAGGAAGAGAAAAAAGGAGAAAGTAATCTGCATTTAGCTTTAATAAATAAGTGGATGAGTTCTGAAATACAGTAATATGTCCCAGTGACAGGCCCATGCAGGCATTCAGAAAACCCTGATTACATCCCGTTGCCCAAGTGCCACTTCTTGAACTTCCCTGACATGCTAGCTCCTTACCTTGGCCATGTTCTGCCAAGCACTTTGCAGAAAACCAACATGCTCTTCTCATCCCTTACTGGAGGCTGCTGCAAAAGGCAGGAGCCCTGCCATGACAGCAGAGGTAGACAAGAGTAGAAAGAGGGTCAAAGCCCAACTGCCATTATTTGCATTTGTCCATTTTTATCCAGATATCTGCAAGCAAGAGTTATCTTCCACAGAGGAAGGCATAGGAAACATAGAACAGGAACAAATTCACAGGGATACACATCTATGGCCACAGGGACCCAGCTACACTGATGTCTGATGGAGATCACGAGAGCTCTGCTGATTTACACCAGCTTTGAATCTGACCTACCAGGAACACTAAACATCTTGTCTGCCTTAGGAAGAGGAAGAAGGAACAGAGGACAAGTTACAATTTAACCCTTACAAGACATCCCTATAGATTGCAGCACAGAGAACCCAGATTTGGCCCAGCAAGAGATGGAGATACAATGGCACCAACTGGAACACAGAAAATTCTGTCTGAACCTAAGGAAAAGCGTTCAACAGAAATGTCATAGTCCTCCTACACAATGGCTCTCCAAACATATACAGTTAAAAAATAAATAAATTCTCCTAGGGAGACTAGAATTCTCTATTAAATACTATGTAAGATTCTGTAACATCTCTATAAATGTTAGAAATTTCTACCACAAAAGTCTTTACCAATGGAAGTTCATTAGCAGCTGAAGGCCCAGCAATGAATCCCTGGATGCCAGTCCAAACTCTGGTGGGCAACTGTCTATATGTACAGCTGATCAAGTAACTCGTGCCAGGTAAGACAAGCACAAATTTAGCTTCTGCTCCTGACCAGAGGGCTGTTACTTTGACTTTAGTTTCGTGTATTTTTGTTTCTCAGTTATATCTGTAGAACTGCTGGCTTTCTTTTTCACCGATGGCTTCAAGATTAGGGGCATATTCCGAACACAAATGGTACTGCTTAACTGCAAGAGGTCAGATAAGAAATATCTTTACTGCCTCAGCACTCAGCTGCTTCTGCAGCACAGTGAGTTCCTGCATTGTATGAACTAGCCAAGGAGAGTGCAGAGAACACATCTGAACATCACTAAGATTTCCAAATGAGACCAAGGGGGAAGTCATGTGTTGTGTGTGGGGTCCTCCAGAACACAAAATGGGATAAAAATAAAATGGAGGATATCATCAAAACATAAAGATACTTTTATTCCATCTTCCTAGTAATTTGCTTTTTAAGTGTAAATGCTATCTACTTGAGATTCATGACAGATAGCTCCTAGCCAGTTCCCCATTCTAATTCCAAAGAACTTAACATCTGACATTTACAGTGCAACCTGGCAAGGGAGCACTTCTGGAAATGGTAAGTGCATTTGAAAGGGAATATTTTTATTTACTTTCTCAGTTCCAAACACCTTACAAAGAGCTTGTTAAAAAACTTGGAATAGAGTGGTCTGAGCTCAGAACAGAAACACTGATATGTGGGAGTGGGAATAAAGGACAGGAATTTTTAATCAGTTTCGCTAACTACTTTTTTATTTTTTAAAAACAGGAATCACTGAAATGTTTCGTTTTAATCAGGTAAGAATATGTTCCAATTTGTGTTCTGTTATAAAAGTTGAAATATTTTGAGTCGTTTTAGCAACTGAGACGGTACAGAAATGAAATGTTTCAAATTCTCTGAAATTAAACATCTCTGTGATGTCAAAAGAAAACCTTTCCATATGTCTAAATACTTCACTCATAAAAAAAAAAAAAGAAAAAAAGATTTCATAAAGATTTCATCTTTTTTTTCCATCTGCTTTTGGGACAAACTCATGTTTGTAAGTCTCAACATTTCCACTGGGATGAGACTCTGTTTTGACAAACTCCAGAAAATAGGCCTATAAGCGGAGTTCAGACATTCCCTCCTGTCATGGCAATTACTGACAAGACAACTTCAAAGAAGCCATCTCACAGAAACATGTGTATGATCTATTCCACCAAAGCCCATTCTTTCCTAAGTTGACACTATATCGCTTTATACTGCTTGTCTGAGCAGCCAGTGGACCAAAGGACTTGCGCATTACTATGCAATATTCATCAGAGTGTACCCAGCAATCCTGAAATTACTTACAAAACCCAAACAGCTCTACAGCCGCCTCATGGAAGCACTACTGCACCCATTTTAACTCAAGGAAACTGAACACGCAGATCCTATACTCACAATTGGTTTGTGCTTTTGGTCACCTCAGTTTTGAGCTCCTTTGGCCAAGGACACCCCAGAGATGGAAAACAAAAAGGTGTCCCCTCTCAGTGTCCATTCCTCAAACTCCAGCCCCATCATCTTTGCAATCACCGGGTCACAGAGGATAGCAGCTGTGTTCAGCGGAGAGGGGATGTGGAGCAGCCATATCACCAAAAAAGGTTTCACTGATGACAAGGAAATAATGTAGCAAAACAGTGGCCAAACACAGGGATGATGAACTGATAGGCAGTTAGCAAATGTTTTTTCCCCTAGAAAGCTTGTATTGAGTCCAGAGGTGGGGATACCCCCATCTCTCTCTATTTATTACTATGCTTAGCTTGAGCGATTTCAATTTCTTTGACCAAGCTTTCTCCCAAAGACCAAGGAATAAAATGGCTCTTGCCAAGATGTCCCAAGAACAAGCCACCCAGCAGGAGCATGGTACTGCTGGCAAATCCAGCCCAGAACTGAACTGCCTCTGTTTGGTACCAGCAGAAGTCCAAGCACATCCCAAAGCTTGACAAGGCTGCAAAGCACCGCGGAGGAGCTGGGGGATCTAATTTTCAGCAAGTTCCCTGCTACCACAGCAAAGAGACACCACGGCTCTCCACGCTGTGCAGGCATCACTGCAAGCAATGTCAGTGAAGACATGCCCACACGACTACTGCAGATCCAGCTGCCCTCCATCAACAAGTTGAGATAAGTCAAGAGCAACAGGCTGATTCTGAGACTGGTGCAACTCATCCAGGGGAGAAGATTCTGCAGGTAAAACCACCAGGATGGGAGCTACACCTCAAACTGCAGAAAAAAAAAAGGAAAAAAAAAGTGTACAGGCAGCCTCTAAGTGTGTGTGACAGTGGACAACCTGGTGCCAACCTTCCTCCTTGCCCCTCAGCGCGGGTACATTCCCATAGTGGAGCCTCAGTCAGCAGAACACAAACTGCAAGCGACAGGTTGAACATGCAACCGTGCAAGAGCCCATCTCGGGAGGGACAATTAAAACACACATCCAGAAAAATAAACAGCTTTCCCTTTTCAACCTGTTTTCGTCTTCAGCAAGTAACGAGACAGGGGCGAGAGTTATGCACTGCAACACCCAGAGGATGGGCGATTAGCAAGCACACCACTGCAGCCTGCCCACGATTTCCTCCCCGCACCTGGGGCTAAATGCTTAAAACCCTCGCTCCTACCATGGGCTCACTAACACTCTGGCAAACCTAAGGGCTTTCCGCATGGTGCGGACTTCCCCCTGCTTCTTGTGCACTTATCTGAAGCTTCAATATGGGGAGGAGGGCATGCGCGCCCATCGACCTCCTCCTCAGGAACACCTATGCTCAGTGGGCAGATGGCCCCAAATGCACAAAAGCGAAAATGCACTTAGCCCTGGTCAGCAGCATCCTCAGGAAAGGAGCCGTGCAGCTCTAGCCAGCATAACAAACCCCACCAAAATCAAATGGGATGCTTCCCCAGAAAACAAAATGCTAACCACTTGCAGATGCTCATTAGCAAGCAAGCCTGTATCAGAAGAAAGCTGCAAAGGTATTTTTCTGAGGCCTGGGCTTAAGCAAAGGCTTCTGACTCAGGCTGCCTCCCAGAATTAAATGGCTAGAAAAGCATAAGCTCTCATTAAATTCGTAGAGCAATGCAACGATGAAGGCTAAAAATACAACTTATGCAAACAAGCACGGGGAGTAAAACACTCAGGTAGGCTCAGATGTACATTTTGCACCACAGACATCTGTGACCTACTAGCCTCCTTGGACGCTCTTCAAACTCTTGAGTTTTGGCCAGTCAACTCAGGAAAAAAAAAGATGCTGACATTATACATTTACATTCCTATCAGGCCAATATCAAGCTATCATACTTTTCATATTCCACTGTCTAGAAGCCGCAGATCAAAGTTGGAGAAAATGAAGCCCAAACCACCAAAACAGAGTAAAATGTTATTACAAAGAATAGGCACTGAACACCCTTTGAATTATATATAGAGGGGGCTCATAATTAATGAATGACTGCACTTCAGTTTAGAAATGAAAGAATTACAAAGGAAAAAAAAAAAAAAAAAAAAAAAAACCAACCTCTTTTTGCTGTTTGCCATAAAGAACCCACTAAGTAGCACAACCTTGCGGAGGAAATCCTCCAAAAACAGTTGACAGCCCGATGCAGCTCAGCCAACTGTATGGAAGCAAAGGCTAGCACCCAACTTTGACAGCTAATGGGTTCATTAGAATAAAACTTCAGCACAGAAACCCACCATCTTAAGTTTTGCAAACAAACGGCATACATGCACTGAGCTTCAGCAACAACAGCTGCAGAGCAGAACTGGGCTCATCTCCCTTGCCAGTAGATCTACAGAAAACAGCAGCCAGTCCTGATGCCAGTTCAACCAACCGAGAGAATACAAACACCACCACAAAGCACTAGGGGATCTGAAATTGAATCCAGATGAAAACATGACCTATTTCTATACCTTCCCATCTATTAGTTTTATGTTGCTGCTCATCACTGAAATACCCTTTCATGTAAGATCAATAGCAATAACAAACTTCCGAGGTGGCTTCCTGGGCTATGCCCATACCAGTAAATTAAACAACGCCTGGAAACATTCCCCAGCCCTGGACTCACACACACAACTGAACCGCGGAAACGGTTCCTGCCAGTTTTGGTCTGCGCCAACCACCACTATCCCAAACAGTTCCCCATCTTGCCTGTGGGTTAGCACAGGCCTGGGACCACTCCCAACAGGCAATTTAGACACAACCAATCTGTTTTGGAGAGTAAGAGATTTCCACAGCCTGGATGTGACCCATCCCATTATAGCTGGTCCCAGTGTCAGGTTGATTTTGGGGGCACATTTTGTGATTATGAATATAGGTATGTAATTGCTGACATTTGTCCTTTCCTCAGATCCAAATTCTCTCTAGAGCTGGTTAGCTTTGCTTCGCTGGACATTAGATAACTTGCTTCACCAAAGACTTCATTGACAACTATACATGGCAGTTCAGGCTCTTGGCATGGGGATACAAGCAGGGCAGATGTAAAAGCAGGAAAGACAAGAATTTACCAGCTTTGCTGTTGGGGAAGTTTTATCCAACAGCAAGTATTTCAGGCTGGAATTGTCTTTACTGCTGTCCTCATTCAAGCATCCAACTTTGGTATTTCTCATTTCAATTGCTGATCTCCAGGGAATAACAGCAGAGACCTGGAATGGCATTCAGTGGCCTGGTATTCCCATGCTTCAGATGCTGAGAATCTAACAGTGTTGCCCTGAGCTGAGTAACAGCTCAGCAGATTTTTCAGGTCATCCTCAGGTGAGTAACTGATAAAAGATGGCTTGGAAATAAAAGCTAGTAGCATGAGGGGAACATGAGCAATTCTTCTCCTTAAGCCACCTTCCTGGTTCATGTTCCAAAGGCAGATGAGATGGAGCTGAAAGAGCTAAGGGAACCAGAAACTATTTCAATTTTGCAGATGACACTTTTACACTTCTTTTGATACTTGGCAGAGGAGGGAGTCGCTTCCAGAAGTGTGATACTTTCCTGAGTCCCAAGACATAATATCTAAGTAAGTCATCCGCAAGGGTCTCAGCAACCTGAGGTGGCTAAAATGACTCCCAATGCCTGCATCTAAACAACTAAATCGAGTCCCAGGTCTATCCCAGGAATGGCCTGGAGAGAGCAATTTAGCTGATCAAACAAAGCGTTCTCGTTATCTTTGAAGCTATCTAATTGACTCTAGGTGACAGATTAACACTCATCACACCTAGATCGATAGTACGTGCCCTCTCCCCCTGCTATAAGAAAAGCTTCTTCTCTAAGTCCTATAATTTCAACTTCTTTTTTATTTCAAATCAAGCCCAAAGCTGAACTTTGGGAGGTTCCTACCAAACAACAGCTCTGCACATCAAGATTAGAATTAAATGAAATATTCTATTACAGCGATGATGGATTGTTTCATTTCCACAATACTGACATGGTGTATTAGGATAATGTCAAAGCATTACGACATGAAACACAAAATATAATGTATAATATTTAGTAGAAAAGTCAAAAGAAAATCTGTAAAAGCATTTTAATCAAAATATTTTTATGCTACTCTGAAGAAATGGATCAGCACTATTGAAACATACTGAAAAAGTTCAACACACTATTTGAACACCTTCTTCTGAAATTTTTCATCAAAATCTACCATGAATGTACCACGTTTTCCATGAAAACCTTCAACCTCTAACAAAACCAGACTTCTGAGTGATTTTTTTCTTACCCTAACAAGCTCTAGCAACAACAAATTAGACACACAGTCTTCATCTATCCTCCGAAATGAAAAATAGTAAAGGCACTGACCTAGTACTGTCAATACTGTAAAACTGCTCATGTGGTCCCACATGGGTTTGGCTTGGACTAACCAGCACCTTAGACTCCATTGGAGGCCGGTGCAAATGCAGAACTATTCTTTACAGAGAGCTTGCATGAGGCCGCATTGCTGTGATGAGTAAGAGAATTTAACCATATAGACACGAGTGATGCCGTGCTGGGTGGCTGCAGCACCTGCAGATGTTTCCAGGACTGTCTTATTCAGTAGCACAGGTGAGGACATACAGGCCCCTTTGCAGAACTGCAGCTAACCTTTGTGACCTGCAAAATACACAGAACGCTAATACGCACCCAAATACAAAATTAGTGACAATAAACACAGATTTAAAACTTGGAGATGTAAAATACAATCCCATCAAAAGGGATAATGCCATATTCTTCTGCTTAAAAAAAGAATAAAGAACGTTGAAAGATTCGAGAAAAATAAAAGGAAGGAGATAAAAACCATCCAACAGTTAAAAGAATAGTGATTATAACGCCAGAAGGAAAAGAGAACCTCCCTTCTGACCTGTATAACGCAGCTCAGAGGACTATCCTGAATTAATTCATGCTTGGATAGAACATATGTTCTGAAGAAACAGCTAGTATTGATTTTAAAATTGCCAGTGATAGAGAATCCACCACATTCTCATGGTAAATTGTTCCAATGTTTAATTACTTTCACTGTTGAAAAAACTTGTGCCTCATTTCTAGTGTGAAATTGCCTGGCTTCAGGTTCCAGCTACTACATCTTTTTATATGTTGTTGCTAGCTTCAAGTGGCCTCTTATTAAAGTTCTGTTCTTTAAGTAGGTATTTATAAACTGCAGCCCCTCAGGTTCCCTACAGATAAACTAAATAGGCTGCGCTCCGAGGCTCGGACTGTGAAGCGTGGCCCCGCAGGTTACCATTATTTGCATGCCTCATTTCTGAGATGCCTCTTCACTTGCTGCAGTGTCTTCCCTTAACTGCGGGTACCAAAATAGGAGACAGGATTCCACTAGCTGAGCACCTGTCAAGCACAGACATAATTTACTATGCCTATAGCTCCCACTTCAGATGTCACTATTTATGCCTCCAAGACTGCACTATGTCTTCTGGCACAGTATTGCATTAGGATTCACTTTCTGTTGACTATCTGGTGTATCTTTTTTAGAGCTGTTCCTTCCCAAAATAGGATCCTTTAAGTTAAAAACATGGCTAGCTACAACTACTTTCTTGTATGTGATTCTTCCTTGACCACAGTAAAATGCACACTGTTTGCAAAGCTAAGTTTAACAAGCAATCTGCATCTGTCCCTTTGCACTGTCTGCAGAATTTTAGTATTTCTGTCACCAATAAACTCGCTTTCAACTCGCATACAACTTATCCCCCGATTTTGATAAAATATAATAAATTCAATAGGGTCACAAATCAATCTGCAAAATTCTCATAAAACATGCTTGTGATTATGATTCCTTTTCTGTGGCTGTATTTTGAGACTGACATTTAACCAGATTTTAATCCATCTAACACACAGGTAATTTTTATACTCTTCTGATTTCTTTATCAAGATACTATGAGATATGACAACAAATGCTTTAGAAAGTCTAGCACAGCTACATTAATACCTTTACTGACAAATCTCATAATCTCATCAGAAAGATATCAGATTAGTTTGACAAGATGTATTTCTCATAAATCCATTTTGATTGGCATTAATTGTATTTCCCTTCATTAATTTTTTATTAATCAAATCCCATATCAGCTTTTCTATTATTTTACCTGGGAGTAGTGTCAGAACGACAGGCCTGTAATTACTTAGGTCCCCCCATTCACACTTTCTAAATGTGAAAAACACAGTTAAATACAAGTCTCTCTTCCAGGTTTATGGCACTTGCAAAGGAACATTAAACCCTGGTGGAAGGAACCAGGCAACAGGCACTCTCTGGTCACCCACTCCACTGCAATGAGGACTTGACTTTACATGCCTTTTGGGCCATTTCTTGGGAGTCACAGGGGACCAAGTGCCCATGTCCATGGGAGCCACTCCAAGCTGCTTGCCACCCGCCCTTGGCCCCTGCCAGTTGTGCTCAGCTTCTTCAGAAGAGGCCACCAGACCTGTGCTAGGTTTGCAAGATGCAGGTATGCCACAAACACGCACTGACAAAGTTACACGTTGCTTTCTGTTCGGCTGTCCTTAGATTTTGTCTTTTGGACCACCTCAGGATGTTGACCTGCCCCCTTCATAGAACCAGTCGTGTTGCCTCAAATGACTGTTTCACAAGTTACTCTTTATCTTCCTGAGCTATTCCCGGCATTGCACTGTTCAGCCAGCTGTCACTATATCTGGAATTGACACTGCTGCCAACCTCACTTACAGTCATCAGCCTTAAGACATGACTTAAAACTTCAAGGCTATTATTAAGCCCTTTCCTGGGCAGACTGAAACTACCTCCACAAAGCCTTGAGATGAGCTGTATTTATTCACTTTTGTCACTCAGGTCAAATTTGTCATAGCAACAACAAGAATAAACAGAGTTGAACTGAACTGTATGCAAGTGTCGCCATCGTGCTGAGCGTTCTGCACACTCTGTGTATCCTCAGCCCGGCTGCTGGCCCTCCAACCAGGGCAATGGAGGCCACAGCCACTCCACCAAGAAATTTTCAGCCAGACAACCTCACCCTTTCTGGAACAGATGTTTTCAGCAGCAGTTGCTAATATACTTGCTTATACAGAAGCCTTCTGGGGCATGTTTGCAATGTCCAGGGCTTTCATGCTCGGATAAGCCCCAAACTACCCACACACAAAAATGATTTGCGCGTACCTTGATCCCTACAGACTTGCATTGCTCCTCTTCTCTGCTCGCCTGTGTGCATAATGCAGCAGAAAGAGGGACTGTAGCACTGACCTAACTGAACTAATTTTAGTGCTGAACATTACACTGCAGGCTAGTTGTTGGAGAAGGTGAGCATGGGCTGAGGGGTAGGTAGACCCTGGCTGCTCACATCTATCACATTTGCTTCTATTCAAAAGGATATGAGCAGATCTTTGCTCATGAGCAGCTCTTTGCAAAAAGAAAAAAAAATCCCTAGTATTTAGGCAACCTACATGTAGTAATGGAGAGAGAAGAACCTTCTGTTTTTCTCTGTCTTAATTGTCTGTATATTTATGGGCCATGGCGACAGCAGTGAAAGTCTTCCTGGCACCGTGTGAATGCCTTTGCTTTCCTGCTCTGAATGACTGGTCTGTTCATGCTGTGCTGTTCCCTTCCTCTGCAAAGACATTTCTCTCTCTGCCACCAGACAACTGGCTCACTTGTTGTGCAAACTCCCTCTGCCACCTGGGACACCATTCTGCAGACGCTCCAATGAAACAAGTCCTATTAGCGTCGTATACCCTTACGCAAATACTCCCTGAGAGAGGGGAAAGGATCCAGTTCCACTTCCTGGGAAACATCTTTGCCTCAGGGGCAGAAAGCAAGCCCCAAGGCAGAGGGAGTCCCATAAAGTAACAAGGCACTACTGAAAGTCCTCCGCGTGCCGCAGCCAGCAGATTTCTTCGTTTGGCACCATGCATTGAGAGGGTCAGGCCATGATGGCTGCACAACTGGTCCAACACGGATGTGTTCATCAGTCTGCAGCGTAACTAGACTCGGCTCTGCGCGAGCCCAAAGGAGAAGGGGGCCTTGGCGCAATGCATAAAGCCACATAATCGATGGACAAGATCCTGAGAAGCCGCTGGCAAAAAAAAAATCATGGACTCAAACAGCATCAGGATATGGCTCTTCCTCTTAGTCCCTTAGTCCCCTATATGTCAGGTACATATGTACATTTGTTTGCAGCGAGGCCAGAGGAGCCTTTTTGTGCTACTCCATAGGAAGCTGTGACATTTGGATAAATAGCTAGAGACTTGTACCAACTGATCCCTTAAATCCTGCCTGATATACAAAAGCAATACCTAAATACTGCTGCACTTATAAAAGCTCCAAGGTGAGAAATACTCTCCTGGACAGAATTCAATTACAGTCTTAATATTGTTTTTAATTACCTCAACCTGGCTGCTGCATAGCACGACAGGGCACCACGTCCAGCCACGAGCGCACGGCTGAAGGTCCTCAGCATTGAGGCAACTGGTTCCCTTTGTTAGGGGATTTGCATCTGTATTGAACACTTACATTGCATCTCATGACACATCCCTGCTCCTCAGAGGGACATATAGGCTTGTCATGCAAAATATTCTAAAACCATCAGCAAGACGTTTTCAGGAATTCTTCCTTAAATTAAACAACACATGACCAGTAAAGCATTATTTTAATAACCTTCTGGTAAGAGATATGAATAAAAGAGCAATACTGGAATGAATTAAACACAGATTACAAGAAAAAAATGGAGTAATAATAAACGTAGAGATGGCTAAAAATTGTATTGGGGAAAAAATAGATATATGCTTCTTTTTCCCCCACTATTATTTGTATCTCTCTTTGTCAAGACAAGATCTATTTCTTTCGGCACACACAATCCTCAAATGTCTCAGTCTGTAAAATGGAAATTGCTTGGTTCTGTCAGCCTCTTGCTAATAGCACGTACAGTTGAAAAGCCGTTATTACATTTTTGAATAAAAAATCCAACTGGTTTTAGGTTTAGAGCCTTTTCTAAGGTAAGTACTTTACTCAATGCCACAAATAAGTATATTTAAGAACCAAAAAAACTCCCTCCTAGTCCTTTTTAAAAAAAAAAAAAAAAAAAGAGAAGCCTTGGCTTTGGGCTCCTTACATTTGAATACCTATGGGCACATGTTACGGATTTGTTTGCTAAAGGCAGCTTAGGAAAGATAACTTCATTCTCTTGCACTGAGGGTTTGAGGCAGGCACAGCACAACACCCTAGCTATAAACATCCTCTACCACCCTCCAATGATCCACAACCATCTCCTTTGCAGTCACTCCATCTCCACAGCCACTTTTGTTATATACCTGTTCTGCATACTATGGTTCTTGGCAGCTTCTACAGCCAAGTCCAACACTAAAAATATGCACAAAATAGAAGCAGGCTATTTTCATTCTTCATCAAAGGCTGTGACAGGCTTCTTACCATCCTTTTTCACCCATTTACCATGCTATTCTATTTCCTGGCACTGCCATTTCTGGAGGCAGACTGTCTGCCCTGTGAGGACTTAAAAGCCTTGTCTACGGTGCACAGAAGATTTCTAGGAATGAGGCACCCCTATTACAAAGAAAAAGGAATGGTTTGTTATGACTGCTCTAACTTTTAATATCCGTGCTTTTGAAGTTGCATGTCTTCTATTATAGACCTACTACGCTCAACTGACAGACATTAGAGAGGTTCCTTGTATGAAATCCCTAAGTTAAAAGAAGGCCGGAGGCATAACAATACTGACTTTTATAACATAATCATCAGGAAATTGTTCAGCTTTTCTAAGGTAATGTGTTCTCTAAGATCCCACAGTCCCTGAAAGTAGCTCTTGCTTTGTCTTTGTTTCTCTGGAATAAAATATATATTATATATATATACACACACACACATATATATATACTGACAAGAAAAACAATCAAACCTTTTATTCTTCCTCCTTTTTCCATCCTTCTCAAATATTATGTACTAAGCTTAAACAGCAGAGCATATGCATTTCACAAGCTGTTTCCCTCCAACAGCTTTCCATAATGTTCATGCTCATTGCCTAAGTAACCCTATTTCCCTAATATCCCATAGTTGGGAATAGTAAGTGAAGAAAATCTGATGAGCTATAGCAAACTTAGTTCAATAAAATAAAATTAAATTAAAATTAAATTAAATTAAAATTAGATAAAATAAAAATAAAATAAAAATAAAATAAAAATAAAAATAAAATGTTTACCTTGACCCTCTGTGATTTCTCAAAAATGCCTGAATTTACTTTCACATGTCAATGGCAGCTACTATTTTAAATGTCACCGAGATCAACCAAAGTGTCAATCTCAACAGTGCTGTGCCTGAACAAGCAACACAAGAGCCGGCATCTCACCAAGAGGAACATTTCTGAACTAAAAAGAGACCAGATATAAGTTTAGAAATGTTGCACCAGGAACAACAATGGCCCAGGGCAGGATCACTGTAACATTTCCTACCCAATTTTCCAGGGGCAGAGGAAGCAGGAATGATGGTGGGCCCCGGCAGGGATGTGACATGGACAGCACAACCTATGCAGGCAGACAGCGTGTCCCCAGCAACCAGTGAATTGTCATTGCTGTTCTCAGGTTAAAGGCAAAGTGGTTCCAGCTGCCATAACACTGAGCTACCTAGAATGTCTCTAGGGAAATTAATGATAGGAAATAGGGCAAATAGAGCTGCTTTTTTTTCTTCCTCCCCCTTCTCCTGAGTTGTCCAAAATCAACCAAATCCATCAGAACTGGCTTTTTAAGCCAATGTAAAACTGCCTGCCTCCAAACTAGTAATGTTATTTGTCACTCTTTAAAAAGCTGTGGAGAAGTGCACAGTCCCAGATGGCTCTGGAGGCTTATACAGATGGAAAAACACACTTTGTCCAGCTTGTAAAGGGGTTTCTTGCATGGATTCTCTGGTCTTACAGTCTGGCTTCCTGCTTTTGTCCTTTGCTTTAAAAACAAAGAGCTAGCGCAATGTTCACTCAGCATCCCTGGCACTCTTATACCCCAGCCAGCAACTGGGCTACATCCTCTGGACTTCTTACCACCAAGGAAAGCCCCAAGGCTCTCAAACTCCTCCAGCATCACCCATAACCCTTCAATGTTTGAAAGGGGAAGGAAGAGTTTCTGCCTCATACGTGCCTTTATAGCATACATCTTAAAGTGTCCAAGTCTTCATTCCTTGAGAGGAAAAAGAGAGGTACAGTGGTTTTTAAGCTAAGATTAGCGGTCACCTACAACAGCGGTAACTCACCCAGCACTCCTGAAAAAGAAAGATAAGGCGAAGCCAATGATATGAACAGGTCCCTCGGCGTTGCACTGCCTTGGTTCAGTCATGAGGCGTTATCAAACGCACGCTAACAGTAGGTAACACCAGCCCCGCAGCAGAGGGGCGGCTGCAGCGCCTCCTCGCCAGCCAGCACGCCTCCTCGCAAACCAGGAATGCCTCACGACACGGCGCTCACCGTCTGGCAGAGCAACTAGCTAGCGCAGTGCCTTTCCCGCTCTCCGGCTCCAAAAATCACATCTCACAGCTCTGTACGTTTCAGTTGCGTGACCATCTGGTTCCTGCCTAGCACTAGGCCTCGCTGAGGGCAACCTACAGATACTGCTTTTGGACACCTCATGTCCGCTGCTTTCCTCTCTGTTCGTTGGAAAAGCACTTCCAAGATTTTCAAGGTATTATAATTGACCTGCGACAAAAAAAGGCAAGAGGGTTTTCTGGGGTGCTTCCTGTTCACAACAACCTGACATTATCCTTTATGCACTCCAATGCATTAATTTGAGATGCAGTCTCTGTACCATAAAGCAAATAAGGCATCTCCAAAGCCTGCGGCTCCCCAGGCACGAAGTTTCACTCCCAGCCTGCTGTCCGGCCCCTCTGTAGAGGCATTACAAGCAATCAACTCATATATACATGCTTGCCCATGACCTTTCATAGGAGTCCCACTTCAGTCTGAAAGATGTCCCAGATTAGAACAACAACAAAAAAAATACCCAGAAATTTATTTGAAAGCATGCATCAAGGTGGGTGAGGGGAAGGGAGAACAGAATCAACAACTACCTGAATGTTAAAACAAAAGCAAGCTGTAAGGAACATTTACACAAAATACCTAATAATGTACATAAGTGCACTCTATTTAAAACTTACAGTTTTGGAGTTAACAAGTCAGTCCAAGCCTATGTCCCTGTCCTCCACCAATTCTAGCAGCACACATTAAAAACAGACAATATGAAAGAAAAATGGGGAAAAATGGGAGTGGGGGTTCTAAGAGTATGCAATTCCAAGCCAGCTTGTGCCACTCGGAGGACCACAAAATTATTTCATTTTCAAAAGTAAGTTCAAGTTCTCTTTCCTTCAGAAACTGGGAAGTTAAGTAAGACAGCAAATGGTTCGAGAAGTGCAAACACTTCAGCAATTGGCAAGACTGGATGGGGCACGACTGCTACAGATGGAAGATTTGGTGGCCAAACTTTAACAAGTCTCTGCTGGGTACGTACAGATAGATTTTTCAGAAGCTTGTGGCTTGGCCACATCTAGGTAGACATGAACAGAGATGGCAAAACGTACATCCCTGACACTAAGGGTACTTTACCTGCCAAATTCCCCTCTCTCCTTCAAACAACATAAATGCTATATTTTCATTCAAAATAGTAACGAGTAACGAGAACTTTTCTTTTTAATGAGTAAGACAACATATGTTTCCCTAATTTCTGAACTTTTCAGCTGAAATTTTCACAAATATTCAGCCCTGGGCTAACACTCAGCACAAACTACTTCAGCCCAAATGGATGAAGTTTTGGCAAAGTGATAAGCAGTGGAAAATTAGGTTGGATAATGAAAAACGTTAGGCACTTTAATGATCGGAGACCATAAAAGCTTTGCATATGATGTGCTTGTCTACAGCTGTCTCCCATCAGATCAAATGCAAACAAATGAACACAGGTAAAGTTCCTCTGAAGTAATTTGTTTCACTTGTTTACACCAGGCAGGAATGCAGCTCGCTTTCTGTTTGAATGCATACGTGTAGCATGCACAGGTATTTTGCAAGGATGTGAGATCACAGAATCATAATGGTTGGAAATGACCTTTAAGATCATCAAGTCCAGCCGTAAGGCCTTCAACACCATGACTGTTAAACCATGTTCTTAAGAGCCTCATCTACATGTTTCTTGAACTCTGCTGGGGATGATGACAAAGATAAAAAGCATAGTGCTTAGTCTTGCCACAGCATGTCTGTCCTGTAAGCTGTACGTCTGCAGAAGGGCAAGAGGTAATGGAGAAAGGTAGAGAAGAGAGAATTGCAAGAACTGGGCACCTATTTTGGCTGCTTCTATTTTCACTCCTTGGCCATGGGAATTTCTCCCTCTCTGCTGACAGGGGAGCCGCAGACTCCCCAGCCCCCTCATCTCATTTTGACAGCGACTTCCGAAGCCGTGACCAGACTCTGTGCGAGGAGGGATTCAGATAGGCAGAGTTCATCGTTGAAAAAGAGAGAGGCTGGNGAATTTCTCCCTCTCTGCTGACAGGGGAGCCGCAGACTCCCCAGCCCCCTCATCTCATTTTGACAGTGACTTCCGAAGCTGTGACCAGACTCTGTGCGAGGAGGCAGAGTTCATCGTTGAAAAAGACAGAGGCTGGGGCATTGCTCCTGAGGAGTGGCAAGGTCCTTGCAGGAAATCCCATTCCATGACAGCAGCAAGAGTCAGGAGGCCCAACTGCCCTGCACAGCTCTGCCACTGATGGACTGCATGGCAAGTAGCATCTTCATTTCCCCCAGTTTCAAAATGGGGATGGGACAATCCACATGTGTGTTCATGCACAGGGGAACACACAGGGGAGTGTGAGAGCCTTGATTTACTAAATGCACCTGCAAGGGCATTTACTTCCTCCGACAGGAGATGAACAACGCAAGCCGTACTTTCTGCCTGCTTTTCCCCACTGCCTCATGGAAAGCTTGGGAGCTTGAGAGCACACCATGATCTACCCTCAACCCTCCTGGTGAGTATGGCCAGGACCCTGCCCATGGCCGGCTGCCCCTNTGCACAGGGGAACGTGAGAGCCTTGATTTACTAAATGCACCTGCAAGGGCATTTACTTCCTCCGACAGGAGATCTTCAAAAGATGAACAACGCAAGCCGTACTTTCTGCCTGCTTTTCCCCACTGCCTCATGGAAAGCTTGGGAGCACACCATGATCTACCCTCAACCCTCCTGGTGAGTATGGCCAGGACCCTGCCTCTGCCCATGGCCGGCATCACGCTGCCCCTCGGCCCTGCTTCCCAGCACTCGCTGTACGCTGCTGTCCCAAATCCCTTTCCTTCTGTGCTCTGCAAGGTCCTCCCCCCAGACATAAGGACACGCACATACAAAGCACCTTCTGCCTATTAAGCACTTCCATTCTGTAAAACCTCTCAATTAAAACTAATCCTTATCCTGCAAATAAGCTGAGAACGAAAAGCAGTGTCTTGGAGAGTTTTCCATTTAATGAGCAGCTTTGCTGAGGCCCTCGCCATCCCCCAGCTCCTCCCTGCTTCTCTCCAAGCAAGATAAAGAAGAGCCCCCTCCTGCTGCTCCTTACTATACACATTAATTCGGGAGGTCACTTACATATTAATGCTGACCCTGTTGCGGGCACCTTTGCTCATACTGAGTAGTTACCCAGCAGTCCCATTAGCAGTAAGTATTTTAAAAGAAGCTGACTCTTCATGTGATCGGCGGTAGTTGCTGGTCTCCGTCTCTTCGCTGCTCCTTGCCTATCCTCCAGACGGGACCAGCACTCATGCCTATCAGCTTACTGGTTGCGGACGCACTTTTGCATGTTTTCTCCCCAAAACACATGCCTGCGGCCAAGGGAAGCCGTGTGCCTACACAAACAGCCCCAGCTTCCCAAACAGCAAATGCCCGCAGTCCACTGCTTTCACGGAAGCCCTCAGGTATTACAATGATGGACAGCAGGACAAATCCCCAGGTAGGCAGACCGCTTACAAACACTCTTGCATGACACACATCAACCTCCACGTACAGACAGGTAATCCTCATTGCCGGGGCGGGGGTGCAAACGTGTACGCACTTCTCCTTGCTACATGTCCGCTCCTCGCTGCTCCTGTGAGGTTGCACTTGCCCGTTTAAGTGTGGCTGGGCAAGCTAATAGCACTCATGACAGAGCAGGAAACTGCAGGCCGTGAGCTTGGAAAAACACCTGGAAAGATCAGCAGGGGATGCCCCTTACCTGCCAGAGCTGAGCCCAGCCTCCTACCTCACCATCCTTAAAAAGCTGGCAGCTGGGAAAGCAAAGCTCTTTCCCTTTGAGGAAACGTACAGGGGAAACCCAGCTGAGCATTAGCTACCCCATAGCCCTGAACCTACTCTTAAGACTTCAAGAGAAAAATCTCTCCCTACTGTCAACCTAATTGCGTTTCCACTTACACATGCACATGCCAGCTCCCAAGAAGCGTTCTGGAGGTTTCTTCACTCTCAACAGTGCTGCCAGATCACTCGGGAGAGCTCCAAGAGGACTGGAAATGGGAGGTAGGAGCCTTAGGCTCTGGCAGGCAGGAATGCACATTGGCACTGCTGGGAGAAAAGACTTGCTTGGATCAGGTTTGTGGAGTAGGGGGCATGACTCTACAGAGATTTATGCTGGAAACGGTGTTTGTGAGTAACCTGTGTCTTCCTTTTACGCTGTCAGGAAGACCTAATATTTGTTCTTTGTCTATTTCTGGAATCTCAGACATAAAATAGCTCTGTTGAAGCTGGGCGGCTTTGTTCTTGGTACACAGTGAATGTAACACAACGCAGCTCGGGGTCACGGCGAGCCGTGTAGCGCGAGCAGCAGCGCTGCAGGGATCCACTGAGGACACCTCCTGTCACTTCTGATGTTCTGTGCAGAAATCTTTCCGGGCGCGGAGAAGCCCTGCCTATTCTCGTGCAACCTGGGTATTCCTCAGGAGAGACTTTTGTTCTAAGTTGAAGATTTTGAGCTTACTGATTAAATACACATATACCTACGCCATAAGGCAAGAGGATTCTGAGTTAAATTTTAGCTGAGCCTATGCCAGGAAATGAGGATTAAACATGGAGCAGTTAAAATCTAGGCGAGTTTCCTCTCAGTTCGCCCTCCTATTCCTGCACTTCAGCACCTCCAAAGCACTTCATTCTCCACAAGCTGCTTCAAATCCTGAGTTGGCCACAGGCTCCTGCCCTCAATTTCCCCTGGGCTCTCCCAGCCCAGGGCTCCCCACACCAGCTCTGCCCCTGCCCCTCAGTTTTATCACAGAGCTTACGCCGGGCACCCCGCAGAGCTCTGCCCATATTATATTCCATTTGACTTTTCCTCAATTAAGACAGCCAAGCATGCTTAATTGTTCCCAGTTCTGTGATGGCTTAGTGATGTGAATAAATATCCCCTCAGGACTATGCTGCATCCACTCAAATCGTTCACTTGTGATCTAAACATAAAGGGCATCTAGGTCCTCCGATATGAAAGGCTGCTGCACACAGCAGATAATGATATTTATCTGCAAAAAGACAGCTTTACTTTAGTAACGCAGTTACATTTGTAACTGCAATGCATCAAAAGCTCAGTGTTTTTTACCTGAGGTGTGCATGACCCAGTTCCCCCTCATCCCCTGCCAAGCAGCTGGATGCAATTGAAACTGTTTACAAATGCTCGCTTGCTCTCAGAAAGATGATAGGATTGACCAGATCCCTGCCCCTCAGTATTATTCGTTCACAGTCTTGCTTTCACAGCTTTACCTGGGATTTGGTCAAGTCTCTGCGCTTACACTGCCATCCTGCCACCAGCAGATGCACCCAAGGAGGAGGCCAGGCCTCTTTGTAAACACAGAGGAGCCCTCTGTTTGCGCCTGCTCCTTAGAGTCTGAGCCTGTGTCCAAATTTGTCACACCTCTGACAGGAGCTTAACTGTATGGGGACCCAACACAAGTCCCAGCGCCTATAGGCAGGCTGGAGCAAAGTCTGGAGGAGTCCTGGCTTGGCAAACCCTGCCATGCTTCAGGCCCATCTGCAGACACAAGAACAACTCCTGAACGTGTCACACTCTCCACTAACCTCTGCAAGCTCCTGCTCCGCACCTGGGACCCCTCAGTGCCTTCCCCACTTCTCAGTCACTGCAGAGACGTGGAAGGAATTCCATCCCTCTTTAAGTGAAACCTGAGTCTCTAAAGGACAGCATAGCCCATTCCTCCAGGGTAAATCAGATCACACCTGCATCCCTTAATGATTCCATAGGTGAATCCTCAAGACACAGGTAAAACCTCACTCTTGTCTTCCAGGCCCTAACCTCCTCCCTCAAAACACACGGTCACCACTCAACACCAGGAAAGGCATAAATAAGAAAAAAAGTGCAAAAAAAGATGTCTTCCCTCACAAACTAATGCTTATTTTGCTTATATGTTTAGAGCATCTGTACATGGCATTCAAATAGGGGACTTTAAATGAAAATTGCTTTTCATAATGTCCCCTCTAAGGTACCACTTTTGTGATATCCCCACAAGGACAGGAATAAAGGACTGCTTCCAACTCAAACACAGAAAGAGCTACCATACGGGCAGGCTCTGGCAGCTGGCCTCTTCCCTCAGGGTACACAGGCACATACCCTGCTAGCTGGCCCTAAATCACTGAAGCTGCCAATCCCCTTCCTCCACAAGTTCCTTTTCCAACCGCTTAGCCAACTCTGTGGAGGAGGGCTCCACCTCCTCCCCCTCACTGCTTGGGAGCAGGTACTTCCGAGTGGAGCTAAGTGGACCCTCAACTCCATCCGGCCAGATTTCTCCCAGCTCTACAGCACAGGAGTTTAGGAGTGAGGAGATGTTTTCTGCATGAAGGCCACCCACAAGGCCTACGGGAAGCAAAGAAATAGCTTTGTGGCTCTGCCTTCCCCATCTCTTCTTCCATCTCCCTAAGTCATGCAGTAGTCAAGAGGCACAAGTGGCTTTGCGACATTAAAAGATTAGTAAGAGGAGAAGTGGCAAGTGAGGGCTTTGGCTTTCATATACCGTGATCAATATTTACTGGAGCAATAAAAGAGATCAGAAACTGCAGTGCTGGCATGATGGAGAAGCTGGAGAGAGGAAAATGGCATTTAAAGTCTTCAGAGGGATATGACAGCTAGCTAATGATTACTTAGGGACTATCAGATTTCTTTCTTCATTTATTTTCCAAGAGTGGTGTCATAGTTAAAACACAGAATAACAAGGCAGGAAGCTGAGCGTGCTCATAATACAGGGAAACACGTGTGTTTAGACTGGGTTCCAAACTTCTTCTCCGTACCCCAGTTTGGAAAGAGGGCAAATTCTAGTTTAGATGAACAGGCCCACGTCTCTGTTTGCAGCTCATCCGTTGATGTGACATTCCGAACAATGTCCTTTGCCCTGTGGAGACTCTGCTAGCAAACATTGTCACACAGTCTTCTCTCCTAATGGTCTTGCTGCCTGTAATTTGTCTCCTCTCTCAAGGCTTTGGGAGTCAACCCATCAGCTCGCCAGCCTCCGCTGTTGCCCTGCAACAGGATAAAAACCCCTGGCTCTTTTGGAGTCAATCTTTGTGCAAAGACCCCCATGCCCCAGCTGCACTCCATGGCCTCCCCACAGCACTGGCAGGGACCTCCAGGCAAAGATGTGTACTGCAAACTAGATTTCAGCAGGAAAAACAAACAGGGAGGAAAAAAAGAAAGGCAATCAGGCTCCTCAGTAAGCAACCCCCTTTCTTATCCGCTGTTGTTTAACAAGGAATTCTCATAGGTGACAGACTGGGGGATTTGCCCATTGTGCTGTTGAAAACAGAAGGGGAGAACTGAAATATAAATAGGGAAACAGGGAATCTAGCTGCAGTCCCTCGGCAGGGAGAAAGCAAAGGGGCAGGAGAGTATTTGTGCCGGTCCTATTAAGAGAAAGCTGTTTCCTCATGATGCACCATGGTCCCTCAATCACAGCAGAGCACAGGATTACGTCTCAAAAAATACTGCATTTGTGGGATAACCCTACAATGTCCCCACGGCATCTCAACCCTTAGAAAAACAAACCAAACATGTTAAGGAGCTTTGCAAGGTCCTTAGATTTGTCCGTCATCTACTTCCTCCTACATAAATTGTGCTGCTATTAGTATCGCTCAATGAAGAGCTTGAAACAGACTGAGCCCCTACCCTCCTCTCATAGGAAAGAGTAGTTAACCAGCATCTCCTAAACTGCAAGCACATCTTTTGTGATGAAAATGAAATTTTCCCAACTCATCTGGGAGCCAATGCCTCACACAGATCACATTTTCACCCTCCTACCTGCAGAAATTGCAGCCAGAGCCACCCATCGCTGCAGGCAATGGAGGGGATCCTGGGAAATAATTTGAGTGCATTAACGTGAGATGTGCTTGAAATGGAGAAAGGCAGAAGTCTCCAGAGAGCAATCTTTTCATTACATGAAAAACAAACAAACAAAAACCACCATTACTCTGCTTCTTTTCATAACCACAACGGCCTGGGTCACAGGAGACAGCAAGGGAAGTTGCCCAGAGCTCCCACAGAGACCTGGAGCCGGCTGAGCTCACAGTGGAGCACAGCCAAGTCGGGGAGGCGCATGGGGAACAAACATCAGATGCTCCTCCTCCAGGGCATCGAGGGCTGCTCTGAGAAGAAACAGGCTCGGAAGGACAGTACACAAGAGACGGAGTACTACGAGTGGGAAACAGTGAGAAGTATTGAGAAGGAGAGGCAATCAGGAGCAGTGACAGAGGCAAGAAAGCCTCCTGCACTAATCCCCTTTCACTCGCTGGCATTGTGTGCCTTATTGCTGCAGATCAAATTCTCAGTGCAGAAGCAAAAATATTGCTTAGATGCGCAGATAGAGAGGACGGCATGCAGGCTCCAGCTTCTCCTTTATCTTATGTACTTCAGGATGCACATAATCTCCCACAGTTACAACCCCCCTACACCTCAAAACACACATGGTGCCTTCGCTGGCGGCACGGATGAAGTCAGCGCTCGGACGCAGCTGCCCTTGTCCTCCTGGAGCTGAGGCTGCCCAGGGCTCTGCTGGCAGGAAAGGGCGGTCGTGCTGCACCCAGCAGGACCTGCTGCCCCGGGGAAGGAGCTGCTCCTCCTGCAGGCCCTTAGCACCCTGCTCTCCCAGCCTGCCACAAGCTGCCTGGCTTTCTTTTTTTTTTTTTCTGCCTCACCTTCCCCAACTGCAGAAAGAGGGGAAAGAGCAGCCTCAGCTGCTCTAGTGATTTAAAAAAGAGAGCTGGAAGAGAGGGAAGGAGGGCAGGCTTCTACAGCAATGGACAAAGGGAAGGATAATGAGAGAGAGAAAGAAGTCAGAGGTGGATAGAGGAATGACAGGTAGATGGATAGGAGGAAGGAAAGATGCCCAGACCTGGAGGAATTGAAGCCACTCTGCAACTGCAAACAGCCACACCACCTTTTGCCTCATTTAGTGTCGTTGCTCGAGCTAGCTCAGTCCCAGCTTTCGGGCTAATCTCTGTTCCATTTCCCTCTTAAAGGACCAGCATGGAGGTAGGGAAAGTTGGAGTGGTCTACTCTATTAGGCACTGATTTCACATCCCTTCAACCACAGACATTACTACATGTGAAACCCCCCACTCCCAAACAGAGCAGAACTTGACCCAACTCACTGGCAATCCCAGCTCCTCACAGAGCTCACGGCTAACCTAACTTCACCAAGTTCTCTGTCCTGAGCTCTTCAGGAAGGTCAAAGCCAGGCTGTTCCTTGCACACCCCACTGCTCCCTGGCAAGTTGCTCTCGCCCAGGCAAAAGCTGCTGGTGAGAGTCAGCAAGCAAAGGCGGCTGTGGGCTCCCGGGGGGCAGATGGTAATGCCACGCTGAAGATAGTAGGAGGGGGAACTTATATCCAAGTCAATTAGGATTAATGCAATGTGGGAAAGTATTAGTTCTGGAGCTGTAGGTTTCTCCATTAGAGATGGAAGGCAGATTGGGAAGGGGGAGTAGGGGGGAAGAAAAGCTAGCAAATCCACAGTCTTGGCTCTCCACCTCTTTTCTCCTTGCTCTGTTTTTTTGGGAAGTGATGAGGTGTGGATCTAAGACATTACACCCTGGAGACTGCCAGTGGTTCCCAACCCCATTAAGGTTGCAGTTTTCTTTCTCTCCTTTGCATCTCCTTTGCTCAGCATCGTTATGAGCCCACATTGGCTTGACCTCTTATCAATGGAAAACTAAAGACATCATCCAAAATGAACCATCACAGCATCAAAACGTTTGTATTAAATTTCTCTGCACTGAAGAGAACTCATTTTTAACGTTGTGGACGATGAGCATTACCCCCATGAGAAAGGCAGGAAAGCGGGTAGAAGAGGAGGTACAGCTGAGCTGGACATACAAAGTACACTGAGAAACAGGGGAGCAACTTCAAAGAAAACAACAACAAAAAAAAAGGGAACGAGAAAAAAAAAAAAAAAACCCTTCTGAGGGCAGCTGCAAGACCTACGGCACCTCCAAATCCTTTGCAGTGACCACTTTCCCTCCTTCATCTCTTGCAGGTATCCAGATTGCAAGCTCTTTAGGACACAGCATGCTCCCTACTGAGCACTAATGCAGCGGGTTGTGCTCTCAGGTGCCTCTTTTCTGCATTAAAACCAACTGCCAGGCTCTACAAAGAGTGGCAAAGCAACCGGGGACCTGTCATCAGCTTCTGTTCGAGCAAATGAAATCTGAACAGCAGAGCCGGGCAAAACAATCTTACAGCTGCCAAGCTGAGGGATTCTGCCTTTCAGCTCAGCGCTGATCCCTGAGGGCACAGGAGCAGGTATATTGCTCCTCTTTTAATGCATGCTCACACACACGTACGAAGAGGTTCCCAAATCCATCCCCTGTTCCTGCGGCAGGGTCAGTGCGTCACGGTACCGCTGCCCGCAGGCCAGCGTGGAAGAGGCACAGCTGAGCCCTCCGCCAGCAGCCGAGAGAAGCCTGTCGATTTCATTTGCCTGCAAAGTGCCACACACGCCCGAGGTGCTTTACAAACAAGCCAATAAACAAACAGCACCAATTACTAAGAGGAATGAATCATGGACCCTCTTTCCTCTTTCTAAGAGAGTGTATAAAAGTCAGAAATTAAAATACATATATTTCAAAATCCACCAAGAAGCCACATTTGACAACCTGCAGAGCAAGTCTCAAAGGATCCATCTCCCATGGGACCGCAGAGGATGGCAGAGCACACTGAGAATGCTTGCAAATTCATCATTTTAAGAATCCAGTTATATTTGCAGTACTTGCAGTAATGGTTATAGCAGACAGTTAAGAGTACATACAAACACACCACTCACTGTCATTCCAGGTTTGAATTCCTCCAAGCAGGAACACCGTCAGTCCCTAACCCAGCAACTGTTTAACATTAAACATTTCTAGGTAGCCCTAGAAAACTAAATGTGACAATTGAAGGTCCTTAAAAGTATACAGATACTTATGCATTTCCCCAGAACAGAGCCTCAGAGAGAAGCTGAAGCCTGCGTAGCTTTTCCCTGCTTCGGTGTCACTGTTACAACAGCAGCCCCATCGGCTGAACTGAGTTTCCAGCAAAGACAGGGGAGTCAGAGGCTGCCAATCTTTAAGTGGCAGTGTTAGTACAGCTCAGCACTAAAGAGGTTAGGGCAGTGGATGAAAAGATACTAGGGTTTTAAGAAAAAGGATCCTGTTTTGACTTCTTATTTTAATAGGGGGGAAAATAGAGGTGTTGTGGTTAGATATCCATTATTCTCCTGCAGTGTTTGCAACTCTAATACAGCGGCACCAGCTGTTATCTCGCTGCTCAGATAGACACTACAGGTGTGCCAGGAAACACACACAACACGAAAAAGAAAGCTAAACAGTGGTGGGTGAAAGAGCAAGGAAAAGCGGAAAGCAGCCTGCACCTAGTACCTTCAGGGGCTTCTGACATTTTGTGGCCCTCAGTCCTGGCCTTGGTCCTGTTGCCACTGAGGAGGTGCTGGCTCTGGGGCTCCAAGCCCTGGCTGTCACCCTCCATGAGCACCCAGCTTCTCTTCAGCTTGGCTCCTGGGAGGCAGGCCATGCCTACAGGGCCTGCTCTGTGCCCGGTTGAGAAACCGCTGTCCTGGCTTTTGTTTGTTTCCCTCAAGGGGCTGGAATTTGCTATTAATTCCTGCCCTAAAAAGTTTTTAAAGGCCCCAGCTCAAAGCAGCATCCTAGGAGCATCCTACTATGGTATCCTTCTTACTGTAAGAAATGCCAGGAAATTCAGCAGGACTGCTTCTTTAAGGCACCGGCTTCTAAATTAAGACAAGACCATCAGAGAGAGGTGTCAACAAGGGAAGTACAGGAGGTTTAAAGAATATGATTGTGTGGCCGGCCATAAAGTGTAATGGTGACAATGCTGGTGCCGGATTCCCGAGCAGGCTCTGCTGGAATGAAAAGTGGAAGTGCTGTGCCTAGCTTTATGGTGCACACCCTGTAAAATGCACATTGTAAACCTTCCCACCAAGAGCATTAACCAGGAAAAATACAGGAGATTTATGCAGTACTTTCAGTTTTTAAAGTCTAAGATTCCAGGAGTAGATAAAGGAATCTTAAAACATGTGCGTATAACTTTTGTGGTCCCTCACAAAACTGCAGTGGCCACAAAGGCGTGAATGAATTCAGATCCTAATGACAGATCAGATAGTGTGCATTAAACAAAAGAAAATAACACTGTCTCTTCTCATGCTTTTATTTATGTACATGTTTATGCAGTTAAATAGAAGGAGCTTTCCTTTAAGGAAAATGACACTCTGAGGATGTTTACTCTGTTTTTGTTATTACTTTAAACACATTTCTATTTGATTTCATTATTCAATATATATTTTCTTTTTCCAGTTACACTCAGGAGACAGGTATAATGTCCACACACATTCATACTTAAGCATTGTGACAACCAACATTGGAGTTGGTGAAATACCCATTTCAAAGCCTGCCTCAGTGCAATCAATCAAATCCTCCACTGCAATGTAGGGAAAACAAACAAGGCTATCCAACGGCAACTCTTGGATAGTGGGATGGAGTGCAGAGCGTGGATGACTAAGGGGAAGGGAAAGGTGAATGCGGGTGGCAAGAAAGAAAGATTATTTCAATGGCTTAAAGAGCTTAAGGAGTCATAGAAGGGACTAAAGAATAAAACAAAATAGAAAAATTGCAAGGAAGGAAACCCAGAAACTCAACCATTGTGATAGCTGTAAGGACACATTAGCCTTATGACATCTAAACCTTCAAGAGTAGCATAAAGGAAGGAAAATGGATGCAGCATGACCCGTGCTAGGTTTTTTCTAAGGCGAGGTCTTCCCAGTCTTGCGAAGTTGGCATGATCAGCTCATCTACCTACTTCACACAGGTATAAGACATAGGATTGGCCACCACCAAGACACTCATCTCTATGATGAACTATGTACCTGGTTGGGGGAGTCCCTTTCTTCACAGGCTGACAGCAAGTGCATGAAATGCATACGCGCTCATGGGTAGTCAGAAACAGATCCCAAATCCCTCCCAGCAAGACTCAGTGAGAGCATATGCTCAGAAGTATGCTGACAATTAAAAGAGATTTTTATATTATCTCTGTGCAACAGAAGCAACTGAAAATTCTTTTCCTGCTTCAAGAAACAAAAAACCAGCACCAGCAAACCTACATAAAGCTCCATCACTGAAATTCTGACAAAACTTCCCATTAGAGTAACACTGTGCATGTGTATTTTATATACATGCTTCCTTACTTCAAGCATGAAAAATGTCAGCCCAGAGGGAACTGTCTGAAAGTTACAAGCAGGCACTGAGCTTGGAACTCGTTTGCCCACTGTGTTCAGACTTTTTAATATTTTTTGATGCAGGTTTCAGGGTTTTTTGCTTTCATTTAGAAAGAAAATGCGAAGAAGATACATTTGACACATCTCTTCTTGCTTGAGTTTTCTGGGAGACTGCAACAATACTTTTGAGAGACAAATTGTCCTAGTGTACCCACTGCTCGCTTACTTCTCCAACTCCCATCCTGCTTTCACTTACCCCCAGTCCTCCCAGGCTTATCGCTTGGGAGGACTCCTGGCACTTGTTTTCCCTCTCTTGTGCCCTAGACCTCCTTGGCTACAGCTTGCCATGCGTGAACTTGCCAGAAACAATCCTGCCACAGCATGGCTTTCCTCAAGAAATTGTCACAGAAAGGAAGAGGTTACCAGGACTAGCTGAAAAATGGTGCTTAACAGGCACTGTATGTGTTTTGGGCCCCATTCGGACATGAAGGGTATCATACAACTCTTTTGGAACAGAATCACTGAAGTCAGAAACCATGGGGGACCTTCTTAGCCCTAGCTGCAGCAATCTTCACTGCATCCTGGCCATACAAATACAGCCGAAAAGCAAATTACCATGAGATTTAGAAATTGTTTTAGAAACAAGCATGTCCTACTATGTATTTATTTCTCACCAATTGGAAACCAAGTCATTCTGTAGCCTTATAAATGTATTTTCTGTAATGCAAAAATTAGATTGAGCATGGGAGATAGTAAATACATGAAAGATAACCAGATTCATCTTGTCCTCCCTACTTCTCTCTCTCTCCTTTTTCCTTCTCTCTAAGTGAATGATTTTTAGATTCCCGACCTGGTCTTCTCACCCAGAAGGGATCCAGACAGCTGGGTGAGCCAGTTGTTCTGTTTGCTTCCTTAAGGGCATATAGCAAATGAAACTTCAATCTTGCTCTTGCTGTGCCCTACAGCCCCCATATATTTGTACAGAAAACAGGTTTACAAAGCAGACAGGAGTCTGTCAGTATCATTAAACCAGCTGTTGTTCCTTCACTGAGTGCCAAAAGAGGATAGAGACAAGGGTGGCCTAGAAGGAAAAGACAATTTTGGATTCTAACTAAAATGCAACCCCCTCCATCTCATGCCTGCATCTATTTACTTTTTTTTTCTTTTCTTTTTTCTTTTCATCCTTCTGCTGGTGCAGCAGAGGTCTCCAAGGTAGATCTAGGTTTTATCCTTTGTGCATGAAAGATGGGCTTGAGCAGTCAAATGACAGAGATTTTGTTTGGACAGCATGTCCTCTCTGACTCAACACACAAGAGGATTCTCCAGGCTTCCTTGGGACTCAGTCTAATCTCCTGGCTAGAAGCTCCCATAAGGGATTAACATCTGCCCGATCTCGTTATATTTCTCCTGCAAACTAGTGAGCAAAGTCATTGATATAGCTGCCCTGTGAGGGGGCTGCAGACTGGGATGGAATTCAGTTTGATATAGAAGCTCCCACAGGTATGTGATGGAGGGTGGTCTAACTTCCCCCATGAGAATTAATTCCTCAGAGTGAGTAGACTCAAAAGGTTAATTAGCTGGACATCCATTAGCATGAGCTGAAACAAGTCCCCATGCTCCAATGACTATACTGAAACACTATCCACTAAAACAGGTGGTTAGACACCAAATCACATGTAGATATCTACAGAAAGATCCCAAAATTTAGACCTCACAATCTGGAGTTCCAACTCATCTCAGTAGTCAAGGGAATCTGTCTTTCTCAGATTCCTTGTGACCATGCATAAAAGCTTTATATCCCTATGCTACACTGTTGAAATGGGACTGAGGTCTACATAACACAACAGAAAAGCTCAACATGTGTGTATAGATAGCTGTGGGTTATACAGAAGGAAAACAGAGTATCTCAGGGACGGAGTTGGGCTCCATAATGCTGGGCAAAAAACTTCATGCTTCCGGACATGCTTCTGCTGGACAAATGGAGACACCACTGCCAGCACCATAGTAACTACCTGTGATGTGCAAGGAGCTAGCACTTGTGCCCAAGCTAACCAGCCTAAGAGGTAGGGTTTGTCAGTGAGCCCTCCTATACGATGCTGTGCTTGTGTCAGCTGCATAGGCCACAACATGGCCACACTTGCAAGTGCTGGCTGAGCAAAAGACTGTGCAAGTCCTGAGCTCCAGCTCCACTGTTGGCCTGAAACTTGAAGGTTTTATTTTCCTGACCCTTTCAGCTCAACTTAGCTTGTTAAAGCAGGCTAATAGTATCCTGGAAATTTCTGACATACTGAAAACAAACCACTCCTTGAGATCTTGAAACACTGGGGGCACTTTTTCTAGCACTCCTGCCTGAAAGCCAGATAGAACAATGAAGCTCAGAGGCACATTAAAATGAAATAACAACATGCAACACTTTCCTCTTCCTCTCCAAAGTACTTCACAGTCTTTTATTAAATTAAGTCTCATCACACCCTTGGGATATAGGTGCAGTAAATACCTTTATGAGAGGTAGATGAGTAAGACACAGAAAACTCTCCACAAACACCCTTTGACTTGCTGTATGAATTGATTCATTTCAGGTGCCCCCTTGTGCTGTCATTTCCCACAGTTTCAAGCAATCACATTTTATTGCCACCAAGGGTTTGCAGCAAATCAAGTGCAAAGTTGTACACAAGAGCATTTGCTTATGAAATGCATGTGAACACAGCCCATCAAAGAATGGCAACCGGTTCTCTGTAGTTGGCCTAAACAACCCCCCGCCCTGGTTACATCATGCACTGCTAGCACAAGCCTAACCAATGCATTTTACAGATATGCATTTATTTTAACCAAAAAACTAAATTGAAGGGGAAAGCTCTAGCAAATAGGCCTGCTTTCAGGTTCTAAGCCAGATTCTTTTCAGCCACATGTAAGCGGTGCCTGCATGATGACCAGTGTCTTGAGGACACTAAGAACAGACCCATGGATCACACAGAACAATACCTGCAACTCACACTTATCAGTGTTTTCCATGCAGTGTCTGTCTAAGCAAATTCATTTCCTGTCAGGAAAAGCATAGAAAGAGAAACAGAAACCCTAATATCTCATTTTAATTTAGAATGTCTCCATGCACAAATAGCACATACCCACGCTAGAAGCCAACTGGAAGCTCTTCCAAAGGGCTGAGAAATTATTGGTCTTTACAAACCGTAGGCCAGGAAGACACCAAACCCCAAACCCAAAACTTCTCAACAAATATCAGTAGCTGTACTATCTTGTACCTAGGACAAATCAAGATCTAGCCAGATCTCCTCCTGGTGTAGTCCTGAAAATCTCAGAAACAAGATTTTAAAAGCAAACTTACAGGCCCAATTAATCATTTTCAGAAATGATATAATTTTCAATCATTTGCCCTGCATAGCAAAAGCATTAGTGAAGTTCAAAATCTGGGAGCTGATTTGCAAACACAAGAGGCTACAACTCTTCAAATAGTTGTACAACCCTATTGATCATGTTAGCAGTATTTATGAGCTGTATTTTATAATCAGGGAAACTGAGGCAGGGACCACTGAGAACATGACTAATTCTCCAAGTTTTTGTTTAGTTTTTGTTTAGATGGGAAAGATTTTTGTCCCCCTTTGATCTTTCATCCCCTACAATTCCTCAAGTCTGTTATTGGCCACAACTTCACAGACAAGGCAGCATCAAAGTTCCTAGTAACTTTGGAGACCTCCTGTTCTTCCTCTAAGGGAAGCAAGTTTTGAAACTTACCTGGTAATTTCAACACAAAAGATTGATTAAAGTTTTCATCTGAGAATTGTATGTCTAGTATCAAAGTTGTGCTCTCTCTGCTGTCCTTTCAAAGAAAACTTGGATAGTGATGCATCAGTGCATTTCCCACATAAAATAGTGTTTAGTATTCAACTGAAAAATTAACACCTAGAAGTACACAATCATATTTCTACTTCCATGATACACTGCTTTATCACTATGTACACTCCCCATTCTACACTTCAAAAACACACATTTTGGAAGAAGGGTGAAAAGTGCAAAAAAGAACAAAGAAATCTAAACAAAAGGTTTTAATATGGGCAAGGAAAATCTTTCACTATCTCTTTCTTTCAAAGTCTCTTTGTGAATATGCAACAAACCAAATCCCAACAACTTCAAACCCATCAACAACCCATCAGTGACAAAAACAAAACCATCCCTTGACCAGCTTCAGACCATCTTTTGTGCAGATGAGGTTAAAAGATGAGACGCAGATGAGAGACTGTAGCCCCTGAGGTGTTCGATCAGGTAAGTCCTGATTCTTTTAACCTCAGGGTTCTAGATTACAATTTTAGCAAACTCTTTTTTTGCCATTAGCACTTCCCCTTATTTGCTAGGAAACATTAAAGAGATGGAAGTGCAGAGGAAATGGGTGCAATTTTGAGGCACACTGCAAGGTTACCAGGGACTGAGAGCTCACGATGTGTGTCGTGTTGGTAACAAGCAGGAACAGAGAGCAGCAGGGACACTGCTTCATGGCTACAGCTTTTTCAAAAGGGTCTGTTAGAAGTATTTCAGGAAGAGAGACATGCGAGTGAAATCTTTAAATGTGTCAACAGGGAGGCCAGACACTGAACCTCTGCCCACTCCAGAGCTGACACCATCCTTCAAAGCAGAGGAGATTGACCTTTGCTGCTGAGAATCACTGAGTGGCAGCAGGGGGTTTCCTGTTTTTGTTCCTAAGACTTTTTTTTTTTTTTTTTTTTTTGCCTTGCTGCCTCTTGCAGTAAAGAAACAGGCAGTAGTCATTTGAAGCCATGATTCAGTGGAAAAAATATTCTTCTCAGGAAACGTGGTTGGAGAATGAGCATGGCAAATCATTAATTATGAAATTGCCAAATTAGTAATAAAGCAAAGAAGTGTTCAGAAGAGGACAAGGCAGCTCCTTCTGCCCTCTTCTCCTGCTTTACGAAGGATGCAGGAATATCTATGCAGACTGCTCAAATGCAAAGCAACATCTTCTTGCAAGGCCTGCAGCAGGTGTTTGGACGGGCAGCAGTGTTGTGGACCTCCCTTTCTTCCGTCAGGGCACATCGCCTAAGACTTTCATGTGCTGCTCACCTTTCCTGAATCACTCTCTGTCACCAAGGTATGGCAAATCATGATAACACAACCTCTTCTCTGCCCTAGCCAATTTTCTGATGTGAAAAGAAACTAGCCAGCAAAGGAAAAGAGCAGCACTATGCCCTGCTACACCTGCTAGCAGAGACAAGGGAAAAGTTATGACATGTCCAACAACAGGGCGACATACAAGACCTTCCTGTATGGCCCAGACATCAAGGCACTGCGTTTTCTAGGAAANCCCTTTCTTCCGTCAGGGCACATGGACTACAGGCTTCATGTGCTGCTCACCTTTCCTGAATCACTCTCTGTCACCAAGGTATGGCAAATCATGATAACACAACCTCTTCTCTGCCCTAGCCAATTTTCTGATGTGAAAAGAAACTAGCCAGCAAAGGAAAAGAGCAGCACTATGCCCTGCTACACCTGCTAGCAGAGACAACAGGGCGACATATGAGACCTTCCCGTATGGCCCAGACATCAAGGCACTGCGCTCTCTAGGAAACTGCTACTAGTCCCTCCCTACTAGATTGTCCTAAAGCAGTTGCCCAGGGTTTTACAATGTGCTTTACTCCTTCCCTATGGACCAGACACCAGCAGATTACGTGTTGAACTCAAAGCCAGCAACTACCCCAACCAGGACAACTTACTCAAAAGCTGAAGCATGGCCTCAAGTGTCTGCCTTTCCCCCCTTTTTTGCTGGACCCAAGTCTTAAAAATCAGACGCATCCAGCATGCCCAAATTCACGCTGCAGCATGGACCAAAACACAGAGATGCAGCACAACAGGAAATTAAGGCATACGCTCCCCTCTCTAAGCACACACCCATAAGCACTCCTGTAAAATTTGGATAGTTCCTATATCATGATGACTGTGTGACAGAACTGGGCTCTGACCCCCGGTTCAAGGAAGCTCTGAGGAAAAGGTAGCCAGCATCTGAAACCTTGGTAAACAGCAAAAGAGGAGATCAGCTAACTAGGAGATTCAGTGGCTTACAGCTTGGATAACCACCTAAAGACAAACCACGAGGCACAAGACGTTGGGTGTCTATGCTATAATCAGCTGGGGAATGCTTTTTGTTGTTTTCTTTTTTCCTCTCTCATGTTTAAATTTTCAAAATTCTCCTCAAAACATCTTGCTGAAAGCAAAAGCTTATTTAGGCCAACTTAAGTGTTCCATATTAATAAATAAAAATGAAGTGGTATTTTTTCAGTGAGAATAAAGTAAATGCCTAGAGAAAAATGTATAATCAAGCAATCCCTCAAAAAATCAGAAAATATTAACGTTTTCCACTCATTCCATTTGAATTTTGTCAGTGTGAGTACAATTTCAAAAATACTTAATTCTACTGATAAAAAGTCTCTCAACAGTAAACTTCTGCTATTGATATTTTCCACCTGAAACTTTTACTGCTGATCACACTGAGAGAGCTATGGGATCAATTTTTTGCCATTGGAAAACTGTTCATCCTCTCTTTTAAGGTGTTAAATTCCCATCTACACCTTTAGAGTCTGCTCTGCACCTTAGCGTGAAATTTGAAGCTAGACTACCTTCAAGGGTGCTGATGCCTTTTGCTGGGGACAAACACACAGCACACAATGTCTTCTCAATGCTTTGGTCACAGTTTTGCAAAGCCTGGCCAAAACATCGCCCCTTCTCATAGCGCTATTTCCAGCTTGCTTTATGCTGGTAAGCTCCTGCCAACCAGCCACCTGCCCAGAGCAGGCAGTTTACCATCCACGTTGTTCCAAAATACGACTTTAAGGTGATTTATATAGAGAATGTTATACAGTGTATATATATAAGAATCCCATGATTATGCCAATGTTTTGTAATATTATGTATTAATCACTTGCCTCTCCCGAGATGCCACTGCTGATTTGGGAGACTTGATTTTACCTTCTTTAAGCGTATCTCCAGCCCATCTTAAAGAACTGAGCTGGCTTGGAGAGATAAGGAGGAAAATATACCCCTTAAGACACTTAATGTTCAATTCTGAGAGCATGGAGCAAACTAAGTCCTGCAAAGAGCTCAGAGGTTCGATTCCATTCTGTATGTATATTTTTACCCTCATTCACAGCATTACAAAAACAAGACATAATATGTAAGAAACCTTTCTATGATGGCATGCTGCAGCTCACTCGTCCAACAGTTTAGCAGAACAACTCAGAGAGGAACCCACAGGTGAAGGAAACAGAGCTGCCCTTTGCAAGCTGTAACGCTGAGAATCCTTCTGTACACCCTAACAGAAGCTAGGTGAGGATAACAGAGGGGAATAAAGGCTGGAAAGAGGAGAGAGTGAGGGCTGGGGCACTGGCAGACACATTCAGACATCACCTACCCTACCAGGAAGGAATCGAGGGAGAGTTGATGTGGAGCAGCCCCCAGCAACACAGACCTCAGAGCATGGCCGCGCAAACCCATCAGATACCTACCCGAGCTGCTCTAGCTGTTTTGCCCTTCATCTTCACTATGTCATTAGCGGAGCAAATCCAGTGGGATACCTCTGGTCATGGTGCAGTCGCCTGCCTCTATGCATGGCCTCAGCCACAGCATCCCCCACAGAAATGCAAACTCCACAGAAGCTCACGGATGGAGCACCAGAGCTACTCACCCTCTGCCTGGCCGTCAGGGAAAGAGCAAGGCTGCTGCCACATCTACAGAGGTGGCAGTAAATGCAAGCACAAGTGCAGAGGCTTACCAGGCCTGTTTTTAATCCAGTTACCATGCCAGGTTTACTTGAAAGCCCATGCTGCTCTGCTCTTGCTGCTACTTGTTACCCGTAAGTCTCTACATGGCACGAAGATAGGAGCAAAGATTAGTAATGCTGCTGTGTGAAGAGAAGATCCGTGTGTAAGTAGCCAAGCTAAAATGAAAGGAAATACTGAATACATTGCAGGCTAGTGAAGTGGCAGGGCTGAAGCTGCTCACATTAGGTCCATCTTAGACACATTATATATAAAGATATATAAGGGAAAGATACCCCTAGGTTTCCTGGTCAGATTTGACACAAAAAACAGTAAATGGTGGGACTGGGCCATTTGAGACATCTGTTTGGATTCTGGCAGCTGGTAGATGATGACACTTAACATATCCAGAAAAACTGATAACTCTTTACCAAAAGTTTCACGCTGTTAAAGGATCCCTTCCCTCTGAACATACAGGAGAAGGCTCTGGTCTTCTCACTGCCTTATTCCCCAATATTTAACAAATACAGTCAAACACCTGCCTCCACATGGCCAGCAATTGCTGGGATCATTCCAGCCCAGTCCATTTCTAGAGGCAGAAGTCCAACAAAGCCTCTGTGGAAACCTTGAAAGTCCTGGCTGAAAATCAGCATGCTCCTTAAGCTGTCAAGTTCCACAGCAAACAGGTAGCAAGAGTAATCCTTTCTTCATATTTTCCAGACCGCTGCCATGCTCTTGTGAGGAAGCCCAAATCAGCCACCTCTTTCCCCACTCATCACCGTCTCCGTTCAGCACGATGCTCTGCTGCGATGAGGACGCAGATCCCAGCACTGCCTCCTGACACCCAGATGCAGATCGACTGCTGCGAGCGCTTCCAGGATTACAGGGCAGCAGACAACTTGAAAAGGACTCTCGCAAGCTAATGTTTACATTGTGAACTCGATGTTCCCACTTTCTTGAGGCTCCCTACCATCTCCCTGTTTGTAAGCAACGAGGGTTTGGGCTTCTTTGAACTGAGCTAACAGAACTCATACATAATCTTATAGGCAGTAGCATAAATAGCAAATGCCAACAGCAACAACAGCGGAACAAGCAAAGGAAACAATTGAATTAATGGCTGATATTTTTGCGCCTCTGTAATCTTTCCTCACTTCTCCCCCACGGAGGCCTCTGAAGGGAGCTGCCAGCGACCTGACTGCAAAGGAGAAGTTACACACATGAGGAGCCACTTCAAAATGACACAAACCTGTTTTATCTGCCAATCAACATGGGGGATGAACAGTCATTTAGCAATAGTGTCACTGAAATTATATTGCTTTGCTTTTGAAGCACATAAATATTTGATTCAGTCTTCTTCAACATTCCGCTTCTCTCCTTGTTTTTTAAAAAAGAATCTCACATATTTTAAAATAAATCCATGTGTTTTCTTTCTCAGTCAGCTAGTTTAAAACAAGTATCTGAGTGTTTCTGTAAGGAAAAGAACTAGTATGTATCCTGTGCATAGTTAATGAGACAAAAGCAGAGGAAGGCCCAGAAAATACTGGAATACAGCAGGTTTTGGGTCTCCATTCACCTCTGAATTTTTTTCTTTTGAAACCCAATGAGGCAAATTTCAGGGAAAAGTCCACACGGCACAGGCTCTCGCCATGTGCCAATGGCAAAAGCAACGCACGATGCTGACACTAACAGGGTGCCTCCTGCAGTTGGTGTACCTCACTCCAAGGCAGGTCCCAGAGCTTCCAGCTTTAGGCACAGGACTGTGAACACTCTTTAAAGGTGCCTGGGGCACATGGGCAAGCTAGTGTACTAGAACGGCCTGTCAAGGAAAATCCTGATTACACAAGCCACGTCAAGCAGGTCAACTGATTGAGGGCTGCAAGTGACCCTTGCAACACAGACTCAGAAACTCTTAGAAACTTGCCCCAAATGGGGCCTAAAGTCACTCCTTTGCCGATGCTGTATACAGAATGCAGAGCTGGATATGCTTGTTCTATCTAGACTAGGGGAACAGATGAGCCATTTACAGACTGCTCAATGCTTTACACTTCAACCACTGGCTAAAAACAAAATAACTCTCCTTTGTAATTGGTCTGCTTGGAAGACAGTAGCTTATTGCTCCAAACTCAACTTGGGGAGGAGAAATACATCATTATGTAGGTTATAGCTTGACTATTGCCTACATTGCATTCACAGCAGTAACATAACATGCCCAGGCTCCATAGACACACAACTTCACATCTGCGTAAAGGATTTATAAACATTAATCCAGGACCGTGAGGGCTTCGGGAAATAGGGAGGTTAGATGGTATCCATGGTCACATGAACAGTGCAGCAGCTTATTTGGTGATTTAATGCTTCACAAAAAAATCACAAACACAGGCACAGTTCTTAGAAACAAGGCATAACTGAAAATTTTTACTTTGTGAAAAATTTCTGGATTCCACAAAATAAATTGGCTCAATCTGAGGAAGAAAAGGAGTACAGTTCTGTGTAGGAAATTTCCTGCAGGAGAATTTGAAAATAAACAAAAGGTTGGCATCGGGACATAAGCTTAAGGCTCAGGTGATTTCTGCTAAGCCAAGTGCTGCTGTTGATGGAGACTGAGGTGCCTTGGGGCTTACAGACCAGAAACACCCTGCAAAATTCACCAGTGAGCTAGTAGCCCATGGGACCCACTGGAGGACACGAGGCATTAACGCACCATGGCTGCAGAGCCGCAATAGTCGAAGCCACTGCATGAGCAGCACTGCCTCCCTGTTGCTTCTAGTCATACAGTCTTACCTGCTCCTTGTCCAACCTCTTCCTGGGGGAAAACTGGGCATTCATTAGCACCAACTTAGATGAGTTAAAATCACTACAGATCAGGGTCCTCAGAGATTACAGTCAATGACAACAGGTTCTTCTGAAAACCTTAGTTTGCCCAGGGAGATGGTTCTGACAGCCCCAGTATGGCAGAGAACTTTGCTGAAACTAATAAGTTTCTGCAAAGTGTTTTGATTCCCACAAAACGGTATTAGCTAATGAGAGCCTGCTTCAGTGGAAAACTCCCAACTGCTTTTCCCTCTAGCAGAAAAAACTCTAATACTCTTGTATACAAAAAGAAGTTTCCAGCTAAAGGGGAAAAAAAAGAAATCAAATATTTGTTCTTTTAACAGTGGAGACTTGGAACAGAGAGGGACAAGGTAATTTCACACGTTCCTGTGAACAAGCTGCTGCAAATAGCTTCCCTAGATAATAAGTAGAAACGAGTAAGAAGAAATGGATATGGGAAGATCTATAATAGTGCAAAGAAATGTGTGATCAGCTGGGGAATTCCTCACAGAAGCCTTGCAGAGCATACAGTATTTGCCAGACCAGCTCAGACCACTGGGCCAATCAAGTACAATTTAAACATTAAGAGTAACAGCTTGATAAATTTAGGTCAATGCACCTACACACAGATACACATTTAATACCACTTCATTCAAGAACTGCAACACCTAACAGATATATAGGTCCTGGAAGACAGAAATTATTGGCATTTATGGGATTGTGCAATTAAATTATAAGCCTTCCTTAATGAGTGACCAGAATTGGTCCTGCTTGCTTTACAGTTTCCAGCCTGAAGCAGTAGACGGTGCTGACGCTTCAAATGCAGGTGAACAACAGTCCCGCAATGCTCCTCTGACCAGTGCGTGACACTGCATAGAAAGGGGCTGGAGAGAAGACTCACCACGAGAGAAGAACACTGCCTTTTTATGGGGCCCCTGCATCCAACCAGCCTGCGTGTGAAATATATTACCTTAGCATGCAGCAGATCTGCAAACGTTACTAAATGTTCTCAAAAAAAGCAACGCTGCCTCGGGGAAATCCATCTTGCTATCAGATTCTGTAAGGCTCTGCCGCAATCCCACATGAAAGGGATTTTCTTTGCAGGGGTCTAACAGGTAACCAGGGGGATCTCTGCTCCTGGGACTACTCAAGAAGCACAGGAACAGCAGGATTTTGAGTGTGCTTGGAGGATCTTGTCCACAGGAGTGACTGAGGACTGGAAGATGCTTAAGAAGCTGAGAAGAAAATTAGCGAAGGAGGGGACTCTGCTCGCTGGAGACTATAGTGAGATGACACTCACTACTAAAAAAAGGAAAGAAAATTGGAAGTGCCAGATGGACAACATTGGATTTTCAATCCCTCTCCCAACAAGCGCAAAAGGTACAACCTTCTTCTGCTCCTTCCAAGACCACCACTATTACCTGCAACTCCAGCCTTTACACTGCACCACTCTTCTGCTTTTGTAAAGGGCTCTTCTATATCCTCATCACGGGCACCAAAACACAGCTTACCTCAGAGATATTTACATTAGCTGCAAGCCAGCCTGTTCAGGTGTGTCTGTACTACACAGTAATCTCCCCCAGGACTGCAGTACAGTCATACATCAGACTGGGACTAACACAGTCTGGTGGACACTTCCATCACAAAAAGCCATGTGCCACCTTCCAGACAAACCAGCGGCTCCATATCACACTCCCAGACACTGACAGCAACAAGAAATACGGTGGCACAACTGGCAGAACATACTGACAAAGGATCCTGACAAGGTGTGGGCAAAAATCTACTTGCAGTCAAAGATCCAAGCCAAAATCTGCCTCTTCAGTTGCCCTGTTGTATATCTACCAACTCCTTCCTCAAAAACAACTTTCATGGGCTGCTAGCCTGAACCCAGTCTCAAATTAGCAATCTAAGTGCAAAAAGCTCACAGGCACCTTATGTGTCTTTTGGAAGAGAGAAGTGGTCTCAGAGATCTCATTAGCCAAAAAGCAATTCTCCATCTAGGCTGCCAATGCGCACAAATGCTGCAAGGCTCCCAAAGCAATGGACTAACATAAACTATGTTGCTGAAGTGTCATCAGCCTCTTGAAACCTGGCCAGCAACCCTTTACCTACTGCCAGAGGGCTTCGCATCCCCCAGTTTCTGTCATCTGGGCACTTGTACTCAAAGTGCTCCATTTACTTGAGTCAACCAGTAACGGACCTCACTTGCTTACATGACAAAAAGTTCAAAACTCTCTTTATGCTTTGCCCCAACATATTTGATGAAGTTCTGGAAATATTTTCTGTGTTGGAAGAAAATTTGGCTTGGGAGTGGTGATAAATGGAGAAATACTGAATAAGGGAGGGAGTGCTTTAGTCAGAGACACCCTGGCCTCTGAATGCAGGCAAGAGCAGTGAGAGCAGGGCAGGATGATGAGCCCAGGGTTAACTCAGCCTCAGCTAGCACAGGAGCAAAGGATAGGAGCAAGACACCCTGGCAGAAAACAGACCGAAGGCAGCCTTGGAGCTGGGGGAAGCTTATGGGTTGTTTTGATTTGTATTCCCCCATCCTCATCCTCTCCCCTTTGAGGATTTCTGCTTTCACCCTGCACCTCTGTCCACTCAGCATGCTCCCAAGTGCTATGACCCTGCAGCCTGTCCCTTCCCTCTGCACTCACCTTCCTCACCATGCAGTGACCATCCTTGACGGGCTCCCCAGGGCCCAGGCCCTTGGGCTCTTGCACGGATGTCACCTAATGAAGACATCTATAAATGCGGGCACATTAGAGCTTGCCATCTGGCCGTGCCTCTTGGATGGCTCCTTCCCCACAGATCAGTGGGCACGGAGAACCTCGCTGCCAAAAAATTACTGCTTCGCCTCCCGTGCTGGCACTCACGGACACTGTCCCCCTCAGTGCTGTCACTAACACCTGGTGGCCGAGGCTACAGGCTAAGCCAAGGCCCCTTCTGCAAAGCCGAGTATTCAGCTGAGCCAGGCTTGTCCTGCCCAGCGGCCCCGGGGTGCATCCCAACGCGCTACCACACAGGCGCAGCTTGTCCGCCTCATTCCCCTTGCCTTGCCCTCAAAGGTCTAGATACAGGATGAACGTGCCTAAGTTCCTCTTCCCTCCTTGACAAGGTATCCCCCAGCTTCAACCTTTCTATCAATCTCATCGTATTTTCATTTCTTTTCTGTTGTGCCTTTCACATACACTCTTTTCTTCAGCATCAGGCACAATTTTTCTGTTCACTGGTCAAATGAAAAATCGAAAATGCTTAATGCCAGGAAGACTCAAGGCTTATCATTTAATTCCCCTCCCCCCCCCCTTTTTATAGAAAAATTATCTTCTCAGATTGAATGAAAGATTTTATTTCAATTGCATGAAAAAATGCCTTATGTTTCCAAGCTCTTTTTTTATCTTTGAAGGAAGTTTTCCAACACAAAAATGTCACTGAAAAAAGGGAAACTAAAATAGTTCATCTTGTTCTACTAATTTCTCCCTTTTTTTTCTCCCCAAAAAGAAGCATGACTCACAAAGAGTGTCAACACTCCCCAAGCTGTATGTTTAGGAAAGCAAAATAGCATTTCTGGTGACATTTTTTCCCCTCTCCTTTCTATATTCCTTTATTTCATCCTTTCCTTAGCTCCTGTCCATTCTCAAACCCCTTTACAGTCACTTAGACAAGTTCTCACAGAGGTGTCTGCATGCACAGGAGTTCATTGAACCGCTGCCACGGATTCCGTTCTGTGGATATCCTGCAGCCACAGGACATCTAAGAAGATTGCATTTCTTTGAAGCACATGAAAATTTGATATCTTTCCTCCCTCCTCCTTGCCTTAATTATTCTCTTATTTTGAAACAGCTTGCATGCAGTATTTAAATAAAGCTGGTTTTAGCAGCTTGAAACAGCCAACTCTCAAAATATATTCCAAGTGCCGTACATCAACCTGTTCGCCATAGAAGCAGCAGTGTGCAAGGCACAGCCCGGGGAACCTGTACAGGACATGGGGGTACCAGAACAGCCTTTCAGTTCTGAAAGCCTGGACTTCCACCCCATATAAATCACTGCAAGTGAAGTAAGAGGCAGCCACAACCTGCTCCCCAGTGCTTGTTTAACCATCCCGCAAAAATCACGGCACGTTTTGGCACAGCGAACTTTGCTCAGGAAATAACTGAAAACATAGGGGATGCAGCAAGTTAGTACTGGAGTGGACAAGGAGGGCAAAATACTGAAAGTCACTTTTTGGAAAAACAGTGGATATTGCAAAGCAGGAAGGAGGGGATAATGACACCACATATATGCACATACAGCAAATTCGGTATACGTATAAGTAGCAAGCATTATATACATATATCTAAGTATTTGTTATAAGGAAATATGTATTTAAAAAAGGGTTCCAGAGGGTCTGGGAGACTCAGCAGCTATACAGATACACATGGCCAGACCATACAAAGCTTTGCCAAGGTGCACCAGCTGCGAGGATTTGGCCTTGCCAGCTTTCAAAAACCTGGCCTGCCGGGACATCTCAGAGAAAGGTTAGGATCCTCTTTGCTTTGCATGAGTAAGGACATTTTGAGCCCAAAAATACAGGTTGTCCAAACAGCCACTAGACACAACTGGCTCTACTGCAGGCCATGACGCAGGGGGCTGCTCTACTTGGGGTTCAGACTTGCTACCCCACACTTGGAAACAGGCCTGGCTTATATTTATACACACATGCTGGCTGCGTGTTGCATGGGGAAATGGACCTGCATGGAGGTAGCCAAACACAAAGCAGGTGATGGTGCCACAGAGCTGGCAGCTGTTCCAACTGGTGGAGCATTAGGCCGTGCATTATCCAGACAGGCTTCCTCCTGGACAGCTGAGCATAAAGGAAACGAAGCCGCTGCACGGGTCAGCGGAGGCCACGGGCCATAAACGTTCATGCAGGTGGATGAATAGCTGTGCCCACAGGCACTCGCAGATAGGACAAGGAGCAGGCAGGAACATTTGAAGACTCATCTGTGTCTGTTGCAAAAAGAAGTCATCTAAACCTGCTACGACTTCCAGTTGCGGTGAGGCTTTTGTCAGCCACAACAGCTGGGGTGTGTGTGAAGGGACCACCTGCAGGTCTCAGGGCCAAATATCCTGAGAATATCTAAAACAAGTAGAGTAATCCCCAAGGCACTCTGCTGGGAACGTGCTTGTGGCCACCACAGGAGCAATAACAACGTCCCAAGTCTGTCAGGAGGATAAAGTCCCACTCCTGAGTTCTTGCCTTACACTGCACTAACATTTATAATTTGTAATAGACCTTGTACTTTTATTTCCTTGTAATATCTTCCTCCACAATCTATCTACCTTGTCTACTAAACCTCAGCTAAAGCACCATTTGATGTGGGGAAGAAACTCTAATAGCCATTAGCAATGGCGATCCAAAACTGAAAACATCCCACACCTAAGCTATGCTTATAGAGAACTGAAAAAGCTACTAATGTGTCTTTGTACTTCAGTACATACCTTATTATTATCATCATTCTCTTTCTCTCCCTCCAATGAATATTTCTAGCATCACATTTACCAGGACTATGCTACTCAATTCTTCCTGAGAAGAAGCAAAATTGTAACCAGGTTCCATATGAGGTGCCAGGGGAATATGATCAAATGATCTGAAGGAGACAGCCAAGTGAGACTTTTTAGAAGCAAGAGATGTTTGAACAAGCTTCATACACAGAAACATCCACAAGACCAACTGCTTCATATTGCAAGAACTGTTATCATTCTCTAGTTGTCCCCTGAGGTGGGGTAGGAGATGCATCTTCACGCTCATAACTTTACCCAATCTAGGTGATCATCCCCATCCTCTCTCCCATGCATTAACCAAGATACAGGAGTAACATGAGATGCACCCTGGCAGCTACAGAAAGCGGTGCAAGGAGCGCTGCACAGTGAAGACTCCAACAGAAGCGCACATGGCCATACTGGCTGCCCTGTCCAACATCTGGCCTGGATGAGCATCCTCACAACCAGTACGAACTGCTTGTTAGACATTAATGGCACAGGACTTTGTGGCTATCAGGTCACCCAAGCTGACAGCAGAAGTGCGGCAGAAATCTGAAGCGAAAGGAAAGCAACAGCTACAGTTGCTAGAGCCAGTAACAAGCTGGCCGGATAGCAGGCATCGCTATTGCTTTCTAGGAACTGGAATTAGGAGGCGAGCCATGTGTCAGGGGCTCCATACTGTCAGCTGTTGGCAAACAGAGATTTAAAACGGGTGTCGATGGCACAGACTTTGGCAAAGGAGGAATTCTCCCTCCAGCTGCCAAGCAGTCACAACACAAAACGCAAGGGTAGCAGCGACCAAACAGTCCGCGCGGCCTCTCACTTCTGGCAAGGTGGCACTGCAACGCAGCTTCATTAAACACGTAACAGACTTCACACCGTGAGATCAGACTGTCATGTACACTCTCACGGGCGAAGGGGCTCAGAAATGACACTCTGCCACAGAATAGAGGCAGCAAAGAGTGCCACCTCCATGAAAAACCACTTCAGAAAGTGCTGCGGGTAAGAAGAGCACACAGTCACTCCCTTGTTTTCTTGAGGAATCAAAACACCTGTTAAAGTGCTACGTGGTATTTAATAATCAAAACATCCTTGCTTATCCATCTTATTTCTAAGGTAGCACATTAGTGTAAGCATGAAGCTCAAGTTTGTTGCAGACCTACCCAACAGCAGCAATTTTGGTTCCCCCCTTTGAAGATATCCCATCCTGGCAGTGCTGTAACCCTGCCCAGGAGCACCAGCAGGATCCAATGGCTCCAACAACCACTACAGATCTGCTTGCTTCACTCTGGCTAGGGAGAGAATTTTGAAGGCCTCTCTATCAAAGAAATACAATCTGAACTAGAGAAACGCTCCTCCAATGGGAGAAGTGTTAGGAAAAAGTGTGAAGGAGCGTGTGTGCATGAGCAAGCAAGACAGAGCACGCATAAGCACATCCCATCTTCAGCATCCAGAATGATAATACCAAAGAGAAAACACTCAGGGAAAATTGTAGTGTTTCTTCCCTGAATGAGGCCGGACTCTGAAATCACCACACACAATACATGAGATTGAATGTTTGCAGGCCTGGGTCTGTTATTGAAGTAATCTTGGATAGAAAACAAAACAAAAACAAACAAACAAACAAATCATGAACTGCCTGTTTGCCCTAAGAAATAGATTACTGTTTTTCTCCATCTTAGTTGACTGAAATTACCTAGAGAAGTTCAGTCACATAAGTCAAGTCTTCTTTGAAAAGCTTAAACATACTAAAGGATCTTTCCTCAGCGTTAGGTCCTCTCTCCATCTGTCCCATCAACTGACCAGAGTGACATAGGATTTCACACTACCTTTCAGCAAGGCAAAGCCAAGCAAAAGTATCACGAGACACAAGCAGTCTCCTTAACGAAATTTTTTGCAATGTTGCTTTTGGATATGCATGACCTAAGATGATTTAAGAAGAAGTCAAGCTGGCTTTCAGGTGCCAAGATGAACTACTGGTCTGGAAGGAACCCTGCCGCGTCTTCTTCGCATGCAAAGTGAAGGGGCTAAGACAAACACAAAGAGCCCTGATGGGATGTCCCTACCAAGCTGAACTGTATTTGAAAAATATGCAACCACTTCAGGTTTCGACTTTAGGAAGTCTCCTAAGAATCCTTGGAAAACAGAATGCAAAAAACAGGCTAGGATTGGAAGCATACTTAAATAGCATTGCCAAACAGAAATGGGGACAGGGAGATTTCTTAAAAGGAATTGTTCCTCCCGCCCCCACCAACAACGAAGCACGCTTCCTCAAATTTCCTCAGCTCACAGCAACAGCCTAATTCATGCAGAGAATGCGTGGAGCAGAAAGCAACTATAAGAAACTGAGAAGTTGTTGCGGAGGTGGCTGTTAAAACACATACAGCCATGTGCCAAAAAAAAAAAATAAATAAAATAAAAAAAAAAATCACATTTCTGATCTTGCCAGACTTGCACGGCACGAAGCTGGCAATGAGGAGAAAATGAAGAAAGAAGGAACGGAGGTGCGGGCTCCTTGCAGCGTGCGCTACCCAAGCGGCCGGGACCCTGTGCCAGCTTAGTGAAGAGCCTTGGGACTGTCCCCTCTGAGGGCATGGCAGAGCAATGGGCACGTGCATCACCCGTGTCTCTGTGCAGCCTCTCAGGGAAGCGGGGCAATAGCCGGCTCATCCTTCTGCCTGCTGTCAAACAGCTAATTGTTCTAAAACAGCTGGGCCAGACAATAGCATCTTTAATGGCCTAGCTTAAACATGGTCGTGACAAAAATCATAATATTTTTTAATCTCCCTTTCTGCAGTCTTCTCCTGGAAATCCATTTTTAATGACTGCAGTTAGCTTTTTTTTTTTTTTTTTTTTAATTTTTTTTTAATTCAAGCAACTTTTTCTTGTGTCAACCTCCCTCTCCCATATTCAAAAACCCTAGTAAATGAAAAACTTCAATATTTCAGATGCAAAAGTAGAATCAAAGGGTCCACTAGTTTTGTCATCTTGTTTTGGGACTCGCCAACAACCCATCACGACCAACAGGTGCCAACTGGGGACAGGGGCTAATCTGTCCCTTACACACCGAAATACACAGGTCCTCCCTCGCTGCCCAGACACAAGGAGTACACGTCTCCCTGCCACTCTCCTCATGTGCTCCTATCTTGCAATATTTTGGTCTGAGAAAGCAAAATGAATTAAATGCCATCAGGGTCACTCGGTTGCTCCCATATGGTGTCACACATGGGTCTGTTTACTCTCTGCTGCTGCACATTTAAACAAATGTAGGAAAATTCACTGATGTTTCCCCAGAGTTTCAAAAAAAGTGTAATTTAATGGTTCTTGTCTAGAAAGCATTAGAAAACATTCACAACTGAAATTTGTCCACATTAAAATAATGATTGCATAAGAGAAGTGTTTACAGCCTACAATGCTTTTACAACCTACTAGTCCTCCCCCTCCTCCCGGTCTGCAGCAGTCCCAGCCCTGGGCTCCCCTTGTTTACACAGCTCTGTATTTTGATCACACTTACAACCTGTGGCTGTCATCACAGCCGCTTGGACTCAGTTTGCCGCATTTTTCAACCTTCATACTTGCTCATATCTATGACTTCACACTTCAGAATCCACTACTCTATTTTAGATAATAGAATAAAAAGTGCTGTAAGCCTAATTTATTTTCATTGCTCCATACACTGCCAAATTTGGCTCCTGGGTCCAATGCCTCCTCTTTTTTTGTCACATATTTCACATTGGAAAAAGCAAAATTCATACCTTCCCACTGAAATTTTCATGAACTACGCGCTGCCCAGTGCTATATATTCAGTAATATTAACTACTGCAGCTGTTTACATTCAGAAGATTTCCTTCAGCCCCAAGAAGAGAATTCATTTTTATATACTAAAGGAATTTAAATTGCCAGAGAACACTATGGTCACATCAGAATATGACTCAGTAACCCAGCTGGAGGTCATGATCCTAGAGCAGAGACGCAAAGCCATCATGCATCAATCCACTCTACCATTTGGCACCTTGACAAGGCAATACCCTAATCCGTCCCTCAGAAACTGAACTCCTGTTCCTAAATGCCTAAATATCTGGCTGTGTGGATTCAGCCCATACGTGCTGCTCGACTGGCAGCTGCTGGGGCTGCAAGATGAGAGATCCCACCCTCTCATGCCCAGCTGATGCTCAGTAGGCCACTGTGCAATTGAGATTTTGCAACTCCATCTTCAGCATGAATTTGCTCAGAGGGTGAAAAGCAGGTGAAGAGGGAAGCAGCAAGGGTTAACCTAACACACAACTTCACTGTGGAGTAAGATGCACTGGTGCCAGGCATGCAAATAACCATCGTCTCTGCCTCTGGGAATAATTCATGATCCAAGATGTGGGCAAACTAAATGTATAACTCAGCTATGAAGGCAAGAGGCAGGGAATTAAAGGTTCTGAAAGTGAATCCAAGTTGTTATTACTATTATGCTCATCTATGGACAGAATAAATATCTCTTTTCTATTTCAAAAGTGTAACCACAAAGCCTTTTATGCTGTTTAGCATGGATTCAGGGTCATGAGTATACACCAAATGTGAATTTTGGTCGACTGAAAACCTCTCTTCCATCAAGTTATGAAGCAAAGACAAGGGAAGCTAGATCCAGGGAACAAATTAAAGGAGAAGTACTAGCAGCGGCTGTTGTTTAATGAAGGTGCTGTCTTTGGCATTGAATAGGTCAACCCACCTAGACAGAAGAAGCACCTTCAGCTGATGTTCATCCTTTCTGTTCAGGCTGCACTTGATATCAATGTACGACATTAAAGCCACAGGCAACTAAAGAGGGAGAGACTCCAAGGAAAGGTGAGAGAAGACTTCATAGAAGCAGTTCTTTGGAAGCCATGTAACCATATCTCATTTGCAGAAACGTGTGGTACTGCAGACAGTGGTCAAACTGCAGTCATCAGTGAAACAGCATGCATGAACCTAAGGGGTGAGAGGTGACTAAATTGGAAGGTAGTCAGTTTGGGGGAGGGTAGGATGCTCTTGCTACTGCTTCAATAGAGAATCTGTGGATCTCCAAGGACAGATGGGCCAAAAGGAGCTAATGCAAAAAGGAATGGAAAAAGGAAAATGGAGCTAATGGAAAAAGGAAGATTTTACCATTCCCAACCAAGAGAATAGCAAAGAAGGGGAAAAGTAGTAAGAGGAAAATAAAAAGGAAAAGGAGAGAAAATAGAGGTAAATTAATAGGGAGATAGGATAAGCAGAGAGAGAAGACAAGAGCCCCAAAGGAATTGATTAAAAAGCCACAACATTTCTCCTCACTCGGCAGCAATCCTGCAGAAGGCATCTCACACTACTCAAGAAAAGCTAAGGCTTTTCCTGAGGAGCTCCTGTTCTGAGGAACAGCCACAGGACCCCCTTCATTCCCACTCAGAGGGATGCCACAGGGACACCAAATGCCACAGGAGGGGGGTGGAGGAGAAGCTCCTCTTCCCACTGAAAGCACAAGCAGGATTTAGCTTTACAGCACGCAACTCCAGTTGCCTAGTTTAGACCACAGAAAGCCTAGTGAGTACTTGCATTTACTGGAAACATCACAAGAACTAAAATTAATGGTTTAAAGTGGGTCTGCACAGGCAAATGCTTCCAAAATCTACCACTCCTTTTTGCTACATGAGAATATCATTATAGGACTAGCTAAAAAGGAGAAGTGCAAGCTGCTGTATCACTTTTACCACTTCACAGTTCTTGGCTTTCCCTACAATTTCACCTCTGCTGATGCCTAGCTAGGCTTGCACAGTACAACAAATGGTATCTCACAACCGAGTGGGATGTTCGCAAGCATCTCCCACAGCTGGTCCTTTGCTAAAGTCATTTCTGTTTAGCGATAGCATATCTCTCTACAGTTCCACAGCTCTCTCCCTAGCAGGCCTTTCATACACATGAAAAGAACTATCTGATCAAATATATTCCTCATCATGGCTTTAGAAACATTAGGAAGATTTAATTAATATATAATCGTATCAGCAGAAAAGAGTTAATTGAAATATTGAATAACTACAACTTTAACAGGATTGGAACATAATGCTTCCGACGTACTAAGCAGATGATTTATCCGCCATGCTATACAAATTTTAGTTAACAGTTGGGCAAAGACTTCAGAGCTATTATTTTTAGCAATAGAAGGGTATTCCCTAGGTTGTGCCAAGGCCTGTGTGCATGAAAAGCATTGTGAAAAATCAGCTTATTGTGCGTTTTCTTCTCCCGTTAAAAGAAAAATGTGTCTGACATTGTTAATTGGGATCCTGTGGTAATTCAGCAGTGTGAGTACAGAGACACAAACGGAATTTCAGTGCAAATTCACTGACCTTAGCCAAGAGATATTCGGGGAAGAAAATGGCTAAATGAATTGAATTCTGTGACATGAAGCATGTATTACATTCCCTGGTGTCATATTAATTGTGCATGGTACCAGTAGGATAGTTGTAAGACAGGTACAATATGCCTGCAATCACTGTTGAGGTTAACTACACAGTAAAGAGGTTAGCAAGGAAACAGGCTTGAACTGCAAGTCACTACCTTCATATTTTATAGCAGTTTATGGAGCTGAATTCTGCATCAACGTTTCCCTTACTTGGCCAATGGGCAAGAGTCTCAGATATCAATAAACACTAAATCCAAGAAGGTAGGAAAAAAAAAAAAAAAAAGACAACTCTGATAAAGATTATACAGGTGTGAAAAAATTCCGTTAGACAAAAATCAGCAACTTTGCTAGCACTCACATACATTAAATCATGTCATAAATTGGCACAGGTTGGTGGCTATCACCAGTCTGAGAGTAGAAAATTGAAACACTGAATTTCAGAGCAAACCTAGTGAGTGGGATTCACATTACAAAGTCAGCCACCCAGTAAGGCAGCACTCTGCACCAAAACAGTGTTTCCCTAGAAACTGCTTTCAATTAACTCCCTGTGAACTTGCACTAGGCGCACAGCTAGCTGCTCAGCGTCTCTCCCCACCTCTGTGAAATGGGGAGAACACTTCTTTTCCACCAGGGACATATGCAGATAAGCATTTTAATAGCAGCAATTAAATCAAGTGATAGTACAGACAAGAGTACTTTACCAACCAAGGAAGACTAAAGCACTCTCTGCAAAAGGGAAAAAAAAAAAATATCTAGATAAAGTGGTGTGTCTGTCTTGGTATCCAGGAGTGAATTTTAAGTCTCAGAAAATAACAAGGGTGAGAAAAATTGCTGCTGCAGAAAGAGGTATATTTGTACAACGCACAATGTCCACCCTTGTTGTTGCAACATCTGCTGTTTTAAGTGGTTCAGGTAGGGGAGTCTGCTTTGCGACCACCACTGTTATGTTCACCTACACAAAGAGGCAGAGTAAAGAGATCTCTTGCTAAGTGCATCCCAGATGTTCTTCCCCCCTTCCCCACCTCTACTAATTTTACAGTAAAATTTTCTCGGATCATGAGCTCCTAATTAGCAGGTGAATAAATGAAAGTACTGTTAAAGTAAGTATTGACCTGAACTTCTGAGCAAAAATTAAAAATCAGGACATTACACCTACTAGTATTTTTGATAGTGTCCAAAAATGTTTTAAAAGAAACCTGTTCATTATTTGCTACTAGAATTTTGCTAGCTTTACTTGGGGGGTGGACAGGAGGGGGGATCCCAGGGCTCCAAGCCGATGCCCTCAAATGGAAGGCATGGGACAGTGCTGGAGGAGAGGGGCTGCAGGTGAGAAAAGCATCTCAGGACAGGGGAGTGCACTCTCCCTACTGAATACACAACAGCCAAGAGAAACAGCAGTAAAACAATATTGTGTAGCTTAAGATACCAAAGAGGCTGAGAGCAGATCATGAGAGTTAGCAGAGCCCCAGGAGACGCGCTGTAAGGGTAGGGGGACATTTGGGAGCTGACGGGAGCCCAGAGCTGATCTAGATCCCAGGATCCTCAGCTGGGAACAGTGGAGAAGGCAGCACAAGAGCAGGGAGGGAGGAAAGCAAAGAGTTAATCCCTTTTTCCAGCAGAAAACAGCCCAAGAGAAAAGACCTACTGTTAAGTGTCATATAACAACTGATAAATAACTAGTTACTCTTTACCTAACGATTACCTCTGTTCCATAATGTATCATCTTACTATTTATTAATAGACAACTACAGCTTTTTAATGGAAGTGCATGGTCAGTGCCTCCCTTGGGCTGCTAAAGGCTGCTTTGTTTTTTAGCTGTAAAGACCATTCATAAATACACCATCAAACCACCCACTGGGAGGTAAAAATCTCTATTATGGATCCAAGTTTCCCCAACAGATTTGTGTGATTGTCACCATAAGCAAGAACAGAGAAATCCTAATACACTCAGATACTGAGAGTATCAGAGTGAGTTCAGGGTGAAAAAATCACTCCCCAACTTAACTTGTTTTATTTCATGTATTTATTTAGCTGAATGTATTCAGCATAACCCCAGCCTTTGAGCAGTCAGCAGGAAGACTTTGCACCATTGCTGAGAATAGAAATGTTTACAACGTGAGAAGAAAAACCCTGCAGTCTGCTGTCTTTGTTGGGTAGACACGATCAAGGCAGCAATATGCCTGGTTGGTTTTCTGAGCTTTAGGAATGAACTCAAAGTAAAACTATTAACCTAACTTTAACAGCAGCAAGCAGTACGGGAGCTTCTACCACCACTCCTGCGCTAGCCTCAACTCCCTACTTCTGCCATTGCTTAACATATTAGTAACATATCAATCCTAGTACCACTGGGTGTTACCCATAACAATTTCTAGGGAATAAGTTGACACAAGGTCATTCCCCCAAACCATACAGAACGTTTTAGGTATCAGAATTGGCAGAAAAGGAACAACAAATCCCAAAATGAATACCACAAAACAGTTGTCCTCAGAATATACACATGTGAATATACTCATATTCAGATCACTGCAAAAAGCATGAGGCACTATCTCATCTTTTTGTCCTCAAGTCTTGAGGGTCAATAAAGCTTAAACTTGTCAGTATTTATGCCTAGGATATTCATATGGCAAAGCTTTCCGGGAGACAGAAGTGTTGGGATTGGGGCAAATGAGATCCACCAGACAGGCAGACAGGTCTTGCAGGAGGCTGGGGGTACTCTCAACTTTTCATTTTCTCTCAGGTCTTACAGCACCTGAAACCCAGTAGCTGCCCTAGGCATTAAAATACTTGAAAACACTTTCCTTTGTGTACTTGCTGAATAACAGAGTTTTTGCAAAGTCCTCCACCCATAAATCACAGGCATAGGTGCCAACATGGAAAGCTGACTTTGACTAGTAGAAGCAGACACAGGCTGGGAACAGGAAATGTGGGATTCAGCCTTTACTGGGCTCCACACNCCTTTGTGTACTTGCTGAATAACAGAGTTTTTGCAAAGTCCTCCACCCATAAATCACAGGCATAGGCGCCAACATGGAAAGCTGACTGACTAGTAGAAGCAGACAAAGGCTGGGAACAGGAAATGTGGGACTCGGCCTTTACTGCGCTCCACACGATACTTCATCTCTCACTTAAATAGAGCTCCACTACCACAGCACTGACACTGGGCTTGGGAGCATGTCCTGGAACAAGGCTGTTAAATACTAGGTTCCTCCAAGCCTCCACATCCACACCAGAGAAGACATTAAGCCACCTAGTGAATCCACACAATCTGTCTTGTCCTCATCTCCTCCCATGCCAGGAAGAAAAAACTCCCAGTCCCTGCTCTCCTGACAATAGCTCCATTGGAAGCCCCTGGGACTAAAATGCTGCAGAATTCAAGGACATGATTAAATATTTAAATTGATAAAATTACATTCTACGAGTGACATTCAACATTGTGTCTACTCTGCCTCTCATTCTCCCTTTCCTTCCCAGTCCCCAGCAGCTCTTTCCCCCATGGACATGCAGCAGCCAGGGATTCGTTCCTTCTCCTCTGCTCTCTGCTAAATGTTTTTTATTCTCAACCACCTGCCCCAGGCCCTCTCATCAATAATTAATCAACTGATCCATGAATATGCAAATCAGCCCACACTCATTTTATTAAATTAAATAAAAAAAGAAAAGAAATGACATGGCACGTACAGCAGCAGAATAGGAGATGGGGTGGACGGCTCTGGGGAAGCAGAGGGAGGATGGGTGCTTTCCAAGGAAGAAGGAAGGAATGATATGAGAAGGAACATGTACTGTATATAACTGGTGAAGTGATTATTTCTAGGAACATTTGCACACTTAATTTCCAGTGAGATTCTGCCGGAATACTGGGGTTGGAAAATGAATGCATGCACTTAAAGAGTGCTTAGTCCTGCAATAGATAAGCAGGTGAGACTCTGGTTGCTTTCTAATAATCATTGCCTACAGAAGCACTGCAGAGCAAGGAAGGCTTTTCTGGAGATCAAGGTGGTCCAGTTGAGTAGGAGTCAAATGGGGACTGACCTGTTGTTTCTATCAATGCATGGATGACTGACAGCTAATCCCTGCTCAGAAAAAGAAAAACCCAAAGGCTTCAAATCAGGACTCACTCTTCCAAGACAAGGAATAGATGTGGCCAATCCTATACTGCCTGTCTTAAAGCATCCTTCTCGACACATTTTCTGGAAAAGATATTAAATAAGGAGAAGATGGAAGTTCAGGTAGTCTACGTGTTCTGCTCTTTTTGGTGATTGGTGATGTGACAAACAGAATTGGAGAACCTTGAGACTCAACTCTTTCCAAGTCCTAAACAGCTTTGGTTGTAGCTGAGGCTGCTCTCCCCACGTATGGGCAATACACTTCCTTCCACCTAAATAAGTTTTTAATCCCTTTCTGCTAGCTTCGCTAAACTCTGTGTCAGCTCCCTAGTTGTAATGTTGGGTGCCATCTCTGCAGCACTCCACAAGGATTTGGGCAAGTTCAGTGCTGACAGAGAGAATGGGCCAGGAAAATCACTCCTTAACCACTTCCACACGCACATGCTGGCACTACTGAGGGAAGGAAGAGGACTGCATCAACACCTGGAAACTATGAGCACATATGATTCTTTGGCCTCTGCCATGCTTTCAGGATGAGAGGAGCAGAGTTTTTTCACCACTGATTTAAGACTATCATTTTTATCCTATGCAGGAATAATACTGCCTATAACCTCCTACTCTATAAAACAGGTAACAATCCCATGAGCAAAAACACACAGGGCTCCAGAAGATCATGGACAAGACTAAGTAGGTTTGAGCAGATTGGGTCTGTGATCTCATAGTAACGCTAGATCAGCCTATGGGCAGGCATATGGGATCAGGCACCACCCTGCAGCTGTTAGTTTTGGTGTTTACCCTCTCCACTGTTAGACATACTCCTGGAGAGCCAAAACACACCCCAAGTCTGGGAAGTAATCCCTATGGATGAGTCCAGGATCAGGATTTCTGATACCCCAAAGCAGCACCTGTGCCTGGACAGAAATGCCAAGTGACCAGCTCAAACATGGCCCAGTATCCTTTTCAACTATACAGTTGCAGCTTCTTGCACAAGCACGCAGGCCAGGTTGCCTCAGATGTTGGCACAGAGTAGGAAAGAAGCCCTGTGCTAACTATAGATGCCTGTGGGAAGGCACCCACCAGTGCCTCGTGCCATCTGGCTTCCCTGGTCCTTCAGGCCACAGCACAAACCACCTCCCAGTGCAGAAAGCTCATCCAGAGAGCAAGAATGCTCCTGGTTCTTAATTTCTGAATGGGGAGCATAGAGGGAAAAAAAATAAAAAGAATTCTCCTCACGTAGCCAGCTAACTGTTAATTTGGAATGAGATTTTTTTTTTGGTTTTCTAAATTGCTCCTAACTGCATGCCAGCACACAGGTAAATTGTTCTTGGCTGAAAAAAAAATGGCTTCTCTCTTTCCAAAGATTAACATAGACGACAGTGAATGGAACAGCAAACAAGCAAAGCATGCTCCTTTTACAAATCATTCAATAGTTTCCTGACTTCCTTTCTATATATTTTTTCAGCTGTAAATGAGTTTCTACTCTTGGTGAAGGCCTTGCTTGCCATTGTTACTCCACACTTTCTCTTTCACAAGGTGGGAAAGGAAGGAAGGAAAAATTAATTTGCTGCTATGGTGACTCCTCTAAGTGAAATTAAATTGCTTTATTTCCTTCCTCCCCCTCCAAAAGCTTCATCCAAAAACCTTCCCAGGAGCCCCGCTCATTTGGCTTAGGCACATCAGCCATGTTACAAATAAAGACTAAGCTAGCTGGGCCTGGAGAAGATTGAGGGGATATTATCAATATGTATAAATACCTGAGGGGAGAATGAATCATAGAATGCTTAAGGTTGGAAGGGAGCTCTAGAGGTCATCTAGTCCAACCCCCCTGCACACGCAGGGCCACCTAGAGCACGTGGCACAGGACTGCATCCAAGCGAGTCTTGAAGATCTCCAGAGGAGACTCCAGGAGGATGGGGCCAGGCTCTTCTCAGTGCTGGCCAGTGACAGAACGAGTGGTAACGGGTGCAAGCTGAAACATAGGAAGTTTCATCTCCATATGAGGAAGAACTTCTTCACTGTGAGGGTCACCGAGCCCTGGAACAGGCTGCCCAGAGAGGCTGTGGAGTCTCCTTCTCTGGAGATCTTCCAAACTCGCCTGGATGCCGCCCTGTGCCACGTGCTCTGGGTGACCCTGCTGGAGCAGAGGAGTTGGTGATCTCTAGAGGTCTCTTCCCACCTCAACCATCCTGTGATATCCTGCAGGGGGCACAGTCCCTCATGTGATAAGCTGGGCTGTTCCGCTGTAGGAAAGGATGAAGGACCCAATTCCTTTGGTTTCCTTGAAAGTAGTCAATAGATAGTCTGACTGGCCCCTGCATAACTCTCAGTGCAGGAGTAGCGACTGAAGCAGGAGAGAATACTCCACTGTTGTCCACTCACAACTAATAGCACTGGCAGCATTGCTCAGAGGACGTAAGTGTGGTCCAGAAACTCTTTACATATTCTTTCCCTGCAAAGCAAAACCAAGAAAATTTGGCTACATCTAACATTAAGACTACAACCTCTAAAAAGTTGGCATGACACTCTAAAAAGTGTCATGAGTTACCAATATCCATCTCTCACCTCAGGAAACCATTTCCCTAAACCTGTTTCAAATCTAAGCCACAATCAAGCCTCTCCTAAAAGCCTTCAGGTCCATGTCTTGGAACCAGCCTTGACCAACGGCACCAGCTGACTCACAGTTCAGTTGTTTCAGGTATCTAATAAGATGCATTCAGACAGCAGAAAGAGATTCTGCTCTCTGTTACTTGCATGGATTTTTCTATTTCCTTCTCAAAGATTCCCAGAGAAAAAGTGAAGGCTTACCACCTCTTTATTAGTTATTATTCCTTTGCCCTCATAAAGCATCTCTCCCTTGACTTAAATGCCCTGATAGACTTGGCTCACATTTTCCTAGCTCACTTCTGCCCTGGTGTTAGGAGCACTTCCATATTTTTGGACCAATAGCAAAAAGAAGATGCAAAGCTGTAGAAGCACAACCCTTATAGACCAAAGCAGATTCAGAACAGCTTGTCTTTATCTCGGAGTTAGCTAGTAAGATCCTGAATTGGAAGAAAAATTCATATGGTTTCCTGCTAGTTTGAAGACTGCACCTCAGGCTTCAAGAGGGGACAATGTTCCCTCCACTTTTCTCAAACGAAGATATTGTGTTGCGTTCCCTTGAATATTTGCAAAGGCTTCACCCTACAGTGGAGGGTAGTATGCTGGCTTAATAAATTCTTGTGACATACTATCTGATTCATGGATCTCAAGTAAATACGAGACTGTTGCACCTCTTTTTTGCATTAGAGGTTTAATCTACTGCCTTCATGGAAAAACAGCACATGATTCTTTCCTTTTGCTCCCTTGCAGATTCATGAAGCCTGCTACAAAGATGTATAACTGTACTTTCGGACACTGATTCAAAACAAGGTTGATCTGATACATTGATGCACCTCCAAGTGACCAACTTGAAAATACGGAAAAAGACTCATCTGTGGAAAGGTACAGCAGGAACTACTGAAAGCCAACTCATTGCTGAAGCATGGTGCTCCAAAAATGGGGGAATCAAGAACAAACACTGAAAATTCCTGTGGGACCATTCTGCTTTTTTCAGGAACCAAATGCAGATGTAGAGCCTTCAAAGTAGCCCAATATAACACGTGGGTGCCAGAAGTACTCTCAAACCTGCTTTCCATCCCCAACTTCTACCACATGAAGCTGAACTAGATTTGCACATCCATAGAATAGGTGCTATGCAGAAGCTTTCTAAGAAAAGATTTGTTTGGGGTGTGACATTCTGAAAGGATTTCCTCCCCCCACCTTTTTTTTTTTTAATTTCTCTTCTTTCAGTCCTGAAAGTAATTAACTTTCAATGGCAGCTAATTATAAGCAAAGAGAAATCGAAGGCTGCGTGGCTGTTTGTTTGGTGCAAGCTCGGCAGAGTTCTTTTAATTGGAAACCCTCTTTGCTGTGCGCATTTCAATCCATTTTTGCACTGTATTTATCGTTCCAGATTCATATTATATCCATGACCTTTCATCTAATGACAGAAGCTCACGCAGAGAAAAAAAAATGATTATTTTAACAAATAGATATTCAGGCAATGAAAGAAAGGGAAAGGAAAAAAACAGGCATGAGGAGAAAGTGGGAACAAGATGAGAAGGGAACAAAGCTGATCCTAAGCGCTAAACATTGATCTCTGCTTCCTTTTCCTCCCAATACATGACCTCTGCAGGAGTCCTCCAACCCAGAGCTCCTGCTGTGGCATCACTTGGACGATGCCAGATCCTCATGAATAGCAGTCACTCAGCGCCTTACAAAAACAAGCTTCCTATTCCCATGGTCACCCGTCAGGAAGGAGAAGCTGAGCAGCGCATCCTAAACACAGCTCTTTTGTGCAGGCGGTGACGTGCTAGGAGCTTGGGCCAAACCTTCTGCAGCCCTGTACGGTTCGCCATGACCACAAGGCCAAGGTTAGCACTCCCTTTAAAGCAAGCACAGGTGAGAGCTTAGAAACATGGTAGACAAGGCACAACTGACACTAGGGTAATGAACAGGAAGAGATGACTGACAAAACGGATCCTAATTGCACGCACACAGTGGCACCATCCCAAATATGTGTGAGTTTACCTTTCTGTTCTTCAGCTGAGAGGAAGGTATAGAAATACTGCCAACAAAATCACCCTTCCACAAAAGCACCAGCTGGAAGCCGAAAACTCAGTCACTCTCACCAACGCCGCCTACGTACTCTAAGTGAGACCTCACTGCTGTAACCAGTTGCTAGAAAAATGCCTGTGGGATTTTAAAAGTGTGGGTTCCAAGCAGAAAGAGAAGCACAGTACACAACTCAAGCCAACACTCCCTTGCACCCCATCCCATACATGGAAGTATTCCTGAAAAAAAGACAGTGCATCTAAGGTAAGGCTTAATAGCTTCTGTTTCAACACAGGAGGTCACCAAGAAACTGCTGAAAACTGAACACATGCTCTCTCCAAATTGCTTTTGGACAGCAGCCTTTATACTATAAGGGGAATGGGGAATGTCCATTTGGGACAAGAAAAGAGAGAAGGAAGCAGATGGATGACATAGATGAGAAAGACACTGTAGGAAAAGCCCTTGTTTGCCTTTCAAAAGCCTCCAAAAAATCTGTGTGTTCTCTTCTGCCTAGGTAGGCTGTGGAGCGCTCAGCAGCGATAGCAGACCTGCTGTGCGGCAGGACAAAACGCCCCGCTCCCCTTGGTCAGGGAGCTCCCTGTCTGCGCTGCGCGTTTGGCAGTCCCATCCCAGGCAAGCCCTTCCCTGGTAGCACCTAAAAAGCCCTCAGAGCAGAGAGTCCTTTGGAGACCCCCTCGGCAGAGGCAGCAGCCCTCCTGGCTCCAGCAGGGCCCGCGGGACAGGCTGAAGCAGCCTTTCCTGCTGCTAATGAGCAGCCACTGCCAAGCGCCCACCTGGCTTCTGTGGGCAACAGCTTAGTCAGCACCGGAGGGTGTTTGGCAAAAGACTCTCTGGATGAATTGCAGTAAATATATGATACACTGAGTACCAACTGCCAGAAGTACATTTACCAGCAGTCAGGATGGACTGGTTTTAAAAGGCTGAGGGCACACAAGAAGACTTGCCTTAGAAGCCTTCTAAGAAAAGATTTGTTTGGGGTGTGACATTCTGAAAGGATTGACAGTCCAGTTGAACTGGACTAGCTGATAACAGAGTCTTAACTAAATTAGTCACAATACATTCCAGTGCTTCCCCTATGGAAAATGCTTTGATGAGCAATTTACTTGGCAGAGCAGTGTTTTGCTTACTACATATAGTTGGGCCATTTCTGCATCAGTCCACATCTCGTTTCAGGGGAGTCCCAGGGTCTTGTGCGGATTCTGCTCTTTCTGGAAAAGATCACTCCCTGTTTGTGAAACCACTCCTACAGGCTGGGACCAAGTCCATGGCAAAGTGAGTGAAAAGCTAATAACAGGCACTGAAGAGGAATGGAGGGATACCAGTGCTGTGTGTGAATAACAGTACATTTGTGAGAACTGCGAAGGAAATACAGGCAACACAACACAAACAAAATAAAACTGTCTGTAAGGCAATGAGTGAAGGTATTACAGGAGTCATTTGCAGATCTTGAAGGTCAGGAAATGGTTTTCCTGAGCCCTGGGAATATAACCAGCTATGCAGAGCTCCAATTATATTTTCAAAAGCACGAAGGGCAAAGGTGCCTAAGAGCCAAAATTTTGTGAAACACAGACTCCCAATTCAACACAGACTCCCTTTTGTACCTTTTGAATAAAGCCTTCTAAAGGGGTCAGAAAACCAATGTTGAAGACTTGTGAGAGTCTTAAAGGCACAGTTGGGTGCCATGCTTTACGTATTTCTGGAATCCATTTTCACATCAAATATCATTATATGGTCATAGAGTTAATGCAAAGCTCCAGATTAGCATTTACAGAACCCTCTCAAACAAAACACACCAAAACTTTGACTGGCAAACTACAAAAGAAATTTTCAGAAGTACAGATGGTACACAGGCACACCACTTCCACCAATCCACAAGCCCTAAAATAATAAGCAGGTAATTTAGAAGCCAGTAAATATATATTTGCCCTGAAATCACACAATACATCCACTTCCTGGACCTCCTTGTGATTCATTACTAAAGAAAACTCATATACTAGCAGCTGTGTGCAAGAAATGTTGCTGTAAAGTCCATCTGATCATCAGCACTAAATATATGTCGTCAGATGTCACTGCACAGATTTCAGAGCCATTATATTGCTAAGTTGACACCCATTTGGCCATGTTAGCACTACTGAAGCAGCAAAAGCAGGATTGCAACTTCTATAGCCCTGCTCTTCTGCACAGATTCAATGCATCAGGTGAGTGGTGGTAAAAATGTGTTCATGGTAGCAGCCCAATATCTTGGGAAAATGGTGGATAATCTAAGGAGATCTGTTGGAGACCTCCTCATTCTTTGTGCAAACCCACAGGAAGGTAGAAGAAGAAAGGTAGCAGGAGAAGAAGATGCAGTTACAAGCTATAAATACATCAAATGGCTAAGCACCAACAAAGAGAACTCAAAGAGATTATGTTGACATAAAAATATATGGACATTAACAGGTCATGAATACTCTTTGACTGGGAATTAAAATAGGCTTTTAAACCTTCAGAGCAGTGAGATTAGGAAGTGCTCTCCAACTTGAGTATTAAGGGAAAACAACCCCAGGCACATGGCAAATTTACACAATACCTGATCTGCATTGGATAATCCAGAGACTTCTGTAATAATAACCATTCCACAACACTTTGCAATATGGCAAAGCTACCCAATCGGTGACCTGGAAGGTTTTCTCTTGATTGGTGGACTATGTATAAGCACTAACAAACCACAGTACCTTGAACTTCAGGACAACTGAAACTCCGCAAGTCTTTTCAATAGGTGTGGAATGAGCAAGTTATTAAATGCAAAGGATTTTTTTTTTCAAAAGAAGCTTTGAAAAACAAGTCCTACTTTCAAAAGAACTCAGATCCCCAAATCCTTTGATTTTCAGGAAGACATAAGCTTCCAAACAGCTGAGGTGCTTTTGAGAGTTTTGTCTCTAGTCTTTAATGTCATTTTAGGCACTTTGATTTACTCTTCCTTTGCTGTCACACAACATAGCTTTGGCCTATGCCATATTGAAAACAATGTCTCTAACCTTTTTGATTCTAATGGAGCCTGAAATAGTAAGATAGACGACAATAAACTTTGCTCAGTTTTGTTTACTCCTTTCTAAAGGTAAAAGGATCACTGACCGTGACAATTAAAAAAAAAAAAAAAAAAAAAAGAAAGCTTTTGTTGACTTCACTAGCACCAGACCTAACCCAGAGATTATGAATTAATTGATGCAGAAGAGCTGCATAACATAAAGCCTCAATATATTTTAGACAAGATCTAGAAAACCTGGCTTCCAGTCTACACAACCAATAAGCCATAAAATGCTTATCTGAGTGATTTTTTTTTTTTTCTTTAAACAGGGCTTTTCATTTGTTTATTTTAGAAACTGTGTTTTGGAGCATGCCTCTAGCACAACCGTAATCATGTCAGGGAATAATCTTCCTCCCGCCCCTTCCTCCCCCCATTAAAAAAAAAAAAAAAA